>JBAMJR010000020.1:7685000-8087500 GCA_038501785.1 Myoxocephalus aenaeus | reverse complement strand
TGACAAGATGAATTCCTTTATTACGAGTGGGTTCTCTCCGGATATCTCTGCATTGCTTCCAAATCATATTTGCCTCCTAAAATGGGAGGGGGGGGAACACACATTCCTGCCAATAATAGTAAAATGGCTCCTGTTTTAATTGCATCATTACGTACCCAATATCAGCAGCCTGCCTGCCAATATCAATATTGCCATAACATGGGTGGAATATAGATGACCCAGGGTATGCGTGGGTCTTCCATGAGTGCCTCCATGCCAGACTCATCCCATTGCCCGCTGTGCGGGGAATGGGAATGTAGGCCGGATAGCAGCTCGTCTTTCTAATGTCCCCCCGTATTCCCTTAATTGCTGACGGATCTTGTTTGGATTTTGATGGCGGCTTGGAATCTGTGGTTGCTACACATAGGAATTGATAGGCCTTGAGGGAAACATCATGTTACCCACTGTGTGCGTGTGTGTGCGCGTGTGTGTGCGTCTGCCGGTGTGCGTCCGCATCCGTGCGCCTGCATCTGCTGCTCTGTATACGTGCAAAGATCAAGTCCGTTGTAACGTTCGGGAGGCGGAGGGCTCTGCACAGTGCTCACATACATTAGGATGACGTAACTTACATAAATGGGGGTCAGCGGGGTCAAGTAGGCTGCACGCGGATACGCAGAGCAGCTGGTTAACCGGTGGTGAGAACGCACAGGTTCCTCTAAACATGAGTGTGCAGGCTTTGACTGGGCAACACTTCTATGGACCTGAGATAGGTAAAGAAAAATATAAATAGAGGCTGTTTTGCATTTCTCATCCAGCAACGCTGCACATATGGCACGGCAGCTAACTTAACAATTAGTATATGCTTTGATGAAGGAAAATTACATCTTGCAGGTCCCACTTCGAATGCACTTCACATATCCATATTAATGCATTCAGGACTGGAAAGTGAAAAGATAATTTTTCTGTTTAAATATTTCATTCTAGCTTAAAACTTAACCCGTAATTAGATCTCCCTAATGGCAAGAGCATCCAGTTTGTCCGTTTTAATTAGATTGTTGTTTAACTATTAATTATGTATCTTTGTGTCATATAGTTTTGATGCTAACAGATGGTGAAGTGCTTAATGGCCGGGTAAGATTGGGTGATGATTTATTTACCTGCACTCTGTTAGTAAGATCCATACTTACACTCCTTCCTCAGCAGCTTGTGTTGCTGTGATGATACGGGACAGGGCAGGGCAGGATATACAATATGAGGTCGATACTGTATGCAAAGGGCTGTCATTTTGTCCGGTCTGTAAATTGCTGGAATTGTCCGAAAAGCATCAAATCATAACATTTGAAAAGCTGAAAACAGGGGAATATTTAATAGATTTTGCCTGAAATATTACTGTTTCAGCTCAAAATATACGTATTTTAGACGTATTATTCAACAAATATACATTGATCTTGGGGCCCCTGTGTGCTTCAAGTCAGCACGGTGTTCAATATGGTTGAAACGGACAGAAAGCTGTATTCCCAGCACTCTAATGTATCTCTGCATAGTGAGAGGCAGTATATTGAAGAGGGTTACATGCATAAAAAATGAGGCCTGTTCACATACTTCTATGATTGGAAAGCAAAGACAAAATATGCCAATCAATATGAAATACAAAATTATGAGTACAGAGTTTGTGTTTATTGATACTCTGCTCCCTTCAGTTTCCCTGCATGGGATCAATAAAGTGTCTATCTATCTTTTTCTATTTGAACTCACTACTGTTGAAAAACTGTAGTTCTATTTAAATTGAACATTAAACTTAAAACTAACATATTTGCTAGCTATTTGCCTCAAGTAAATAATCAATATAAATACTTATTGCCCTGTGGGGGAAACTCACCGCACAAAACTGCAGAATTGTACAGTTCAATAATACAAAACGCATCCACATTTAGGACAAAAACAAAGACAGTAACATACATTTGCAAGGGCCCTCGCCCCATGTTTGCAGCGAACATTTAAAGGGGGCCTCTCATAAAAAAACTCACTTTTTGTTATTTAGCATTGGCGGTGCTTGAGAACTATACTTCTGCAAAGGTGCACCCTATTTTTCTCACAAGCCAATCAGAGTAGTTTCAGGAGGAGGGCCGTAAAGAGACAGGAGCAATGCGGAGTGTTTCAGACAGTAGAAGAAAAATCTTCTGAACATTAAAGCATGAACAAAATCCAAGTATGAACCTGAAAATGTGTGTGATGTGTCCCCTTTACAGCCACCCTTCACTTTTTTTGTAAACAATTTGACATTGTGGAAACTCATTAAACATCTTAACCTGATTTATTTTTATTTGTAAATCCTCAATATTTGATAGCCTGCAGTGCTATTTACTGCCTTTACTGGTGCATTGCTGCAGTATATGCCCAAACCAACAGGGTACCTTTAATTAAATGGTGTACGCATGCATCACATATGTGTACATACAGTGTTTGATTTTTAGAAACCAGATTTAGATCACGTTTTAACAGAAAGTACTTTAATATGTACTGGCAAAACATGAAATAGTTAGTGGATTTGTTGTATTGTTACCTTTTGATATTCCAGTACTAGAATCCTATTATAAATGACCTGTTATTAGCGAGCTTATCCAGTTCATTCGAAAATGGTCTGCTCTCAAGGTATCAAAATGAAAAGAACTACATATTTATTTATACTTTGTCTGTTTTTGTTGTTGTAGTAACACACATTTGAACATTTTAAGTCTTACAGAGCAGTGAGTTAATGTATTTATTTCAGCATGGGTGAGCAAGCGAGAGTCAAACTCACAACCTGGCAGCGTCTCTGTGATGCTCGATCAGGACCGGCACACAAACTTCACGCACTGCCGAACTTTTGACCCTTTGTTTTTTTTTTTTTTTTTTTGTCCGTCAACAACTACTCGAGACCCCTGTTTTTTATTCTAAAGTTGAGTCATGTTTGTGTCGGGGTGTTTTGTTGCACCCGGTTTGACTCTGGGCTCCACATTTGGCTGACTGTTATTTGTTTTGTCTCCCGATGATGGGGGCCTGTGATTGATGGACGGGGTCCAGGACATCTCCGATCGACAGCTGTTGATAGCTCTGAAATCGAGAGCAGCAGTCGGAGCGTAACAATGAGCTCATTGCGCTCTTGGCTTGGTCGCCAGCCCAGCAAACCCCAGCACTGGGGGGACTTCATGAATTTCAACCGGGGCCACAAATGTGAGTGCACAGGAAAATTGTGTTGGGGTGAAGGGAAAGGGACTTAACTTGAAATATAGCCCCGATAATTACAATAATCACAGTCAAAGTAAAAGGAAAAATGAATACCTGATGTGAGCAGCACAATGTTTCTGGAATGCAAAAAGACTATTTAATTTCAGTCTTTCATGCATGTTTCAAAGTTATAAGGCCAATTTCAACTGAAAGACTTGTATTTAAGCAGTGCTTGTAAGCAGGACAACTACAAGCTAAAAGATGCGAGTACACTCATGTGTTGCCCCATCAAGGCTTTCTGATAATTTGCCTGTGTACACTTCATCTACATGTGTGTAGCCTCCAGTATATCAGGTAGGCAGGTATATAGGTGACTGTTGTGGCTGTCGTGGGAAGGCCTGTTGGGAAGCAACATGCAAGGAAGAAGTTTTTATTAAAGTTATCCTTCACGCTGGTGGAATGTCGCACTTTAGTCGCCAGTCACAACTCCAACATGCAGTGATTTGAATTTACTAATATAATGGCTATTTTTATGACAATTTGTGCCGTTTCCAGCTGACGACACAGAAAGGAAAAAGAAGAGAAACTGACCCGGAGCACTGCCGCTAATGACGGATTCACTGCACAGCGAAGGCTCGCAGCAGAGTGTCTGTCATCCCACGTATGTGCTGTAGGTTAATGATAGAGGTGAAGGAGTCAATGTGAGCATTAAGCGTCGCTCCATGTTGTGTTTTGTCTTAAAGCCACCCATACTTTGGCTTTAATTGGACAGCATCATGCTGTAATAAGCTGTGGTTGCATGGGTTTGATGCCCGAGCCCTCTGAGGTTACCAAAGCACCGGCACCACATCTGAGCTCAAATTAGCATTCTGGGCAAGCAGAACTCCCCAAGCTTAATTAAGGTAAATTCAACATTCTAGTTCATCACTGGGTTTTATATAATCTTAAAACCAGTTGCGCTTGTTTGGCAGCTGTTTATTTCTTATATTAAAAAAGAAAACATTACACTGTAGATGATTTGGCATCCCAGGATTTTGAATTTGAGCCCTCTATTATGGGAAATCTGGGTTTGCACAATGATTAAATGCTTAATAAAAAATTCATTGTTGTTGCCAACATCTGTATTGTACAGGCTAACGGCTCACTGGAGTGTGCAAGACTTGTAAAGTTTCCAAACGCACCGTTGAGAACCCTGGAAAGTTCACCTAAGAGTTTGCCTTCCTCATTACCAAGCTACTTCTGTGTCTGCGATTAGACAGAGAACATCTTTAATTGCTTTAAAATCTGAATGCATGATAAGAATGGATTAATTTGATTTTTCTGTTCCTACAAGTAGCAGATGGTTTATGTCTTCAGAATGCTCATGTTGTAAAATGAGATCCCCAGCTTGTCTCTGATTGGTCACTGTTAATGAAGCATGCTGGGCTGATTATTGATTTAGAAAATGAGGACGACACACGCATTGTGTGTTGCTGTAATAAATTAAAGACATGCTTTGTTTTATAGTTGACAGACACCTACCTTAAACAACACAAAATATTTGATTTTCCATTCAGGTGGTCTCCGACCCGTCAAAGTAATTTTATTGTTTATTTTAAAACAGGCACTTTTATAGACGCCACTAACAAGCAGATGGTCGCCTTGACTTATTTGTGTTTTGTGTTTCTGAATGACCGATCAGATGCATGATGGGAAATGCAATGAGCTGCTTGTCAGGGAAGAGACAATTCACGGGAGAGGGCCCGTGGAAGCTGTATACATTCCCAATTTACTCCCATCTCTGCGGTTTTTAAGGTTAGTAATTTTTTTTTTCTTCCGCATTATTATTGGCTGTTGCGAGAGCAGCTGTTCCCCAGCCTCCTGCCGAATTACCATCCTCACACTGACAGACAGGCAGCTGATGGGGAAACTCGCTGCGTGCATGAGGAGATCCAATTCAGCAATGAAACTAATGTGCTGCATCAAGGGGGATATGTGGCGGCCCTGGAGGAAGAGGAGGAGGTCCAGTCTGGGACCCGTTTGGACCGGATCTGGACGAGTCTGGATGTGGTTCCGTCGTGTCGGATCCTTCCTGTATTTACTCATTTGTTTATTCATTTATTTATGTATTTATTCATTTATTTATTCTGTTCCCGAGACACCGCCTTGGCTGCAGATTCCAAACATGGCAGCTTTCCACTCCCTGACAAAAAAATGAAAAAGCCCAAAGACAACAGACACATTTCTGATGTTTGAAGGAAAAGTACTGGGGGGGTGGACACAATAATAGAAACATCTCAATATTATAATACGATGGGCTGCTCCAACACCAGAACCATTGCTACAATCAAAAACAATCCCCTATAATTAAATAAATGTCTCTCTGATGCTGCAATCTTTACAAAGGTAGTATTTATTTTTGGTTGGTTTTATGACAGGACTATTGTCTTGGATTGTATCACATATGACAGGTGTTCCTGCTGTTTATACCAGTTTTTAAGACGCAATATTACGCAAACGTCTTATTTGCTTTATTCATATTGAAATAGCAAAACATAGACTGGGATGGATTTGAATAAAAACTAAATAATGGTACAGTTTATAATTATGGACCATTATAATCCTGATATAGTTTGTCGAAAATCCGATGAGAAAATTTATTTAACACTGTTTCACCTTGATAAGTCATGATTGTTCCTAGTTTTATGACAATTGCTTATAAACATGATCACTTCAACAGTTTTAAAACATCTACAGCTCAACTCCGAAAACAACATTTGTGATTTGTCATCAAATCTTGTAAAACTGCCAATATTCAAAATCTACAAGTGGATTTCTTGCCTAAAAAAATAAACGTACCTGTCTGTTTCTCTGCTGCCTTGGTGCTCGGCCCTCGGGTATCTTTGGACTACAGGAACAAGAAACGTGAGCTGCCAAGTCACTCGACCCAAAAACCTAAGTCTAGTTCGTATTGGCGGTTAGCATCATGGCGAAAGGCCAACGTTAGTGTTTATCAGACACCTGGAACGTGTGGAAGGGTAAAGCCAATCAGAGACAGGGTAGGGGTGGGACTTCCTGGTCTGCAAAACTGTTCATCCACCAGTCAGAGACTTTGAACGGCCCGCTGACTGTTGATGGATGCAGTTGACAGATGTATTAATTTCGTTGCTGCGACTAACATTATGAATACATAAAAGTATATATTTAAATAAATTGATGAATAGATAAAAGAAAGTGGGAACAAATAGATAAGTAAATAGATAAATTAATATATGAATAAATAAATAGGTACATGTATCAATATACATAAATTCATACATAAATACACAAATAAATTGAACAGCTATATAATGTTTTAATACTTTTTTAATTTATTTATGGTGACAACTGAGCATTAAATGGCATTATTATTCATGTATCATGTGTTCATATAATCAGGTATGTATATATATATATATATATTAGTGCTGTCATATTAGCGCGTTATTAACGGCGTTAATGCAAACCAATTTTAACGCCGTCAATTTTATTAACGGCGTTAACGCATTTTAATTTTTCAATTATTTTTTTTACGCGAGCACCACGCCGGATGTAGCTCAACCGGAAGCAAAACAATAGGCACGCCGTTTGGGTTTGGAAGCTAGGCTAACGTTACGGTTTGAAATGAATGAATGGTGAGCGCGATACGGCAAAATGAATGATATTCAGTGAACTGCGAACAGGTGCGCGTGCCAGAAGGGAGCGCGAGTGAACACATTGAACACAGCAGGAGAGAACGCAACGTTAGCCAGCTAGCTAAAGCTCCGGTGGGAAATTATTAGCTTATGCCGCGTCCGGTGTGAACACGGCATAACGCTACCGTTTTTGAGGAGGTAGATTTTGAGGTGAGGGGACTGACAAGGCAGAAGGTAAAGTGGTCCACCGTTCTATCAATAAGCAGACCTGCCAACCTGTACGCAATTTGCGTAGCAGATACGCATTTTGACGTCAAAGTACACTGGTAAAAATGAGTCTAAAATTAATTTTAGACTAATTGACCAGCACACATTATATGCAATGCAATATAATGCATGACGAGTATTTAATGACTTATCAATATATAGGTTATATATCGAGGTTGGCAGGTCTGAATAAGGCTAAACTAGAAGTTAACACTAATACAAACATTATTTTTGCAGAATGAGTGTGTTAGGGGAGAAGGATGCAGCCATTGTTAAACAGCTGGATTGAAATGCAGCTGGAAATGGTCGTGGCTAAAACTGGAAGGCAAGGTCTCAATAAAAGGGCAAGAGGTGTCCTTTCATCTAGGAGATGTATTCTCCAAAATCAACAGGCAGGGATTCGCCAGATGCATTCTCTGCATCAAAGATATAAATTATGCTAACAAAGGCAGCCATGCTCTCCCTTACCACATTGTGCCTCATATACTGTAAATGTTAGACCAGTGACAGGCTGGCATGAAATGGCTTGCATAATACTTAGTAAGGAGGCCATAATAATTTTTGACTCATGGCTGAAGTTAAGTTTCTCCATCTCTCCCCAGGTTGTCAAAAAAAGCATCTAAAAATGCATCAGATTGATGCTTTAAAATATGGAATATTTAAATTTTTCTTACGGAGGAGCATGCCCCCGGACCCCCTAGAGGGGTAATATCCTTCTCACCTTTTTCACCCCTGACCCGTTTTCATGCCTGGTGCACTCTATAATTTTATTTTGTAAACCCTTGTTTACCTGAAATGTGCAGTGATTTTATTTTGTACCGCCCTGTTTGGCAGTTGTTTTTCAATAAAATAAAGCAAGCCAATCCACTTTTTCATGTTGATAAGAGCATTAAAATGCAAAAAAAAAATATGTGATTAATCGCGAGTTAACTATGACATAAATGAGATTAATCGCGATTAAATATTTTAATCGCTTGACAGCACTAATATATATTTGGTTTTGGCCCTTAATAAAGCCCTGCATACTGTTGGAGGAGCTGGAGAGGTCATTTAAAAACAAAGTGGAACTGAGGACTGAGGCTGATTTGAGTACTTGCATTATTAAAAAAAAGTTACAGCAGTGGATCCCATTCAAAATCCCCCACTGTGCTCCGTTTCTCGACATGCAGGCCTGTAGTTTGTCCAGCGCAGTGAGCTCCTTTGAGCATAACAACAAAGTGCTCGTCGCTTTTTTGCTTCTGAGGTCTTATGTTCATGTCTACTTCTATTGACATGCAGTGCAAACATTTATAATTACCTTTAGCTCTGTGATATCAGCCTGCCTTGAATAACCTGCTGTGGCGTTTTACCACCTGTTACTAATCGCTCTGTGAATTCGTCAAGGCACCGGCAATGATTCAAACCAACACTGGGCGCCCCACAAGACCCTCCAGGAAACGTAGCAACCGGCAGCAGCACAGCGTTCAGAGAGCCGGGGGAGTGACTTCATGGATTTTTTGCATCATTAACTATTTATGAGTTGCCACTTCATGTTATTTACACTGGACTGATGGTAATGCTGTTCGGAGCTCAAACGCCATGCAAGGTCCCGCTGGGATAGCGGGGCGGAGGGTGCAGGGGGAGGCGAAGGCATGTGTGAATCTGTTAAATATTGTACGGAAACGCCACCTGCAGCTGCGAACGTGGCACGGGGTAAAAAGGGCGAGTTGGGAGCAACTCTGGGGGGGGACAAAGAAATGCAGCAGACTGCAGCGCATGCAGACAGGCCACACTGTGACTATATAATGTATAAGTCAAAGACTTACCACAAGCCACAGGGAATATTCAGTTGACCTGGTTTATCTTTAGCTTAAAACCACAAGAGCTGATTGCATCACCATTTGCAGTAAATGTGTCATAGCTGATGATAGATTATGCATCTGCTCCTGCACTTAAGGTTCAAGTCTGTAGAGCTGCTAGTGTCCCATCCATCTATCCAACTATCTATCTATCCATCCTACAAAGAATTGTTGGTATATAATGTGTTTTAGCTCCTTTAGAGCAGTCATTCCCAAAGACTGGGTCGGGAACCACAGATGGGTCGTCAGAGATTTCATTTGGGTCGACAAATAAATGTGCAGAATTTCTTCCAGTCTTTAATATCTATATCTGCAGTACACATTTGAGCCCAATGAGGTGAGTGTTGGTATTATTTAGTTTTTCTTTCGCTTACTTAGGCTAGCCCACATTCTGTTTTAAAAGATGAGCAGTAAAAGTCAAGAGCCTGTTAAAATGCATTTATTCTGTCTTGTTTTTAAAGGATTGAAATATGTGTATAGGTTTTCTTGTTGTTCAAGATTGCATGAAACAAAGTCGTGATTTATCAAACGTGCATATCAGAATCAGCTTTAATGGCCATGTTAGTTTACACATACATGGAATTTGACTCTGGTTTCACTTAGCTCTTTGTACTTATACACAGTATACAGTAAACCAGATAAATATAAAAAATACATTAGAGACAACAGTAGTCAAAAAAAAAAGTGCAGATAGTGCAGATGGAGGTGTTTGATATGGCTATTCAAGATAATATAAGGTGAGATGGAAGTGGTGAAAATGGTCAGGAAGGTAAATTTACAGAAAGTTGCGCAAACAAGCGTATTGATTGGGGCAACGGTGGAAAAGCAACTTCAGTGTTCAATAACTTTTTTGTATAGGGTCTGGTGGCTTTGATGAGAGCATATAGATAACGGCTTCAGGGCCCTGTTTCTCGTCCCTGGCTAAACAAAGTCAAGCAAATGTCCTAATCTCCATCTTAAATTAGCGAGATGATTGACATCAGGCTATCTGGGTTTCTTCACGGCTGATCCGCGCTGAAACGGTCTCGTTAATTCTAACCAGGCGTTAGTCATCTGGATAAATGCGCGTGCCCGCTCCTCTTCAGAAGGGATAATAATCGAGCGCTGACACCACGATCTTCTAACAGTACAATAGCAAATAAACTCAGAGGAACCTCTTTTTATTTCTCCACTGACAAGCAGGAGATGATCATGAAGACATATGAGGAAGTCATTACCTTAATCATTCACAGCAAACGCGTTGTGAATATTCCAACGTTTTTGTAACATTGTTGCCGTGAACGCAGCTTAACTCCGCCCCGCTGCGAGACATAAGCGCCGCAAATATATCAGACAAGTTAAATGTCAGTGTTGGGAAAATGTATCCGCAAATTTTAAGTGCTTCATCACCCAGATCAATCAGATTATATTTACTAGTGCTGTCAAGCGATTAAAATATTTAATCGCGATTAATCGCATTTATGTCATAGTTAACTTGCGATTAATCGCAATTAATCTCAATTTTTTTTTTTTGCCATTTTAATGCTCTTATCAACATGAAAAAGTGGATTGGCTTGCTTTATTTTATTGAAAAACAACTGCCAAACAGGGCGGTACAAAATAAAATCACTGCACATTTCAGGTAAACAAGGGTTTACAAAATAAAATTATAGAGTGCACCAGGCATGAAAACGGGTCAGGGGTGAAAAAGGTGAGAAGGATATTACCCCTCTAGGAGGGTCCGGGGGCATGCTCCCCCGTAAGAAACATTTAAATATTCCATATTTTAAAGCATCAATCTGATGCATTTTGAGATGCTTTTTTTGCCAACCTGGGGAGAGCTGGAGAAACTTAACTTCAGCCATGAGTCAAAAATGATTATGGCCTCCTTACTAAGTATTATGCAAGCCATTTCATGCCAGCCTGTCACTGGGTCTAACATTTACAGTATATGAGGCACAATGTGGTAAGGGAGAGCATGGCTGCCTTTGTTAGCATCATTTATATCTTTGATGCAGAGAATGCATCTGGTGAATCCCTGCCTGTTGATTTTGGAGAATACATCTCCTAGAGGAAAGGACACCTCTTGCCCTTTTATGGAGACCTTGCCTTCCAGTTTTAGCCACGACCAGTTCCAGCTGCATTTCAATCCAGCTGTTTAACAATGGCTGCATCCTTCTCCCCTAACACACTCATTCTGCAAAAATAATGTTTGTATTAGTGTTAACTTCTAGTTTAGCCTTATTCAGACCTGCCAACCTCGATATATAACCTATATATTGATAAGTCATTAAATACTCGTCATGCATTATATTGCATTGCATATAATGTGTGCTGGTCAATTAGTCTAAAATTACTTTTAGACTCATTTTTACCAGCGTACTTTGACGTCAAAATGTGTATCCGCTACGCAAATTGCGTACAGGTTGGCAGGTCTGCTTATTGATAGAACGGTGGACCACTTTACCTTCTGCCTTGTCAGTCCCCTCTCCTCAAAATCTAACGTTACCTCCTCAAAAACGGTAGCGTTATGGTGTGAACACGGCTTAAGCTAATAATTTCCCACCGGAGCTTTAGCTAGCTGGCTAACGTTGCGTTCTCTCCTGCTGTGTTCAATGTGTTCACTCGCGCTCCCTTCTGGCACGCGCACCTGTTCGCAGTTCACTGAATATCATTCGTTTTGCCGTATCGCGTTCACCATTCATTCATTTCAAACCGTAACGTTAGCCTAGCTTCCAAGCCCAAACGACGTGCCTATTGTTTTGCTTCCGGGTGAGCTACATCCGGCGTGGTGCTCGCGGAAAAAAATAATTTGAAAAATTAAAATGCGTTAACGCCGTTAATAAAATTGACGGCGTTAAAATTGGTTTGCATTAACGCCGTTAATAACGCGCTAATATTACAGCACTAATATTTACGAATAAATATATACTTATGAGGATATATGTACTGTATGCGCGTATGTATCATGTACTATATATGTGTATATACATGTATGTATAGATTACCATATAACTAGGAGTTTGAATATGTGTATGGGCGGATCAGTATATATGTATTATTCATAATCAGAAATTCAATCAATTGAAGCAGTGTGTGATTCTCTGTATTCTTATCATGAGTCCACCTTAATCATGTTCTACAATAATGATATGTATGGTGTACTAATAACACTGTCATATAATTCTGAGAGCTTTCAACACATCCATAAGTTTCTTAAGCGCTAAATAAACTTAAGAACAGCGCGGCATGCAGCGGGTGAGAGTCTCTGTCTGCAATCAACTGCGCCGTGTGGTGATCAGTGTCCGCGGCTCGAGAAGCTCTCGTAAATAAATGATTCCTTGACGGCAGAATCTATAGCGCCGCGTACAGGAAGTCATGATGACGTAAAGGACGGATCTTGGCGATCTCAAAGAACTCTCTCCCAATAAAACTAATATAACTAATATCGCTCCTTCATCAATGAGGAAGTGAGCTGCCTTTTTTGTCCGGTGGGAGTGGCCTACTTATCCAGTGAATTTCAGTAAGCCTGCCCTGGAGCAGGTTTACATTTTTGGCTGTGTTGCTATGGTGATTTATCTAAGCTTGCTTCGAGAAACTGAATAAGCCTGACCTACGTCATCTTATCCTGACAATTAGCCCGCTAACTCAGTAAGCCAGGTACGAGAAACAGGGCCCAGGTCTCCATCGGAAAAGGCCCCCTTGTGGCGAGGTAAAGTGGTGAAAATATACCGTACAGACAGCCCTTTCTGCCGTAATCTATGCCGTCATTAGAGCCTCAAAACTCCTTCGATAAAACCAATGATTTTACCTTGCGGAACCTTGAGCTTCTGGTCTACCGCGGCCTCCTTCGGTTAGTTTGTGACTATCGGATCAGAACTAACATGAAGTCCACACCGGTACTCCTGTCTGCTTCTCCGAGTGAAAGTACCTCATACAACCCCACTTTGAAAAATCCACACTCACTCTTTCAGATGTTCCCAAATTTAGCACAGCTAACGTTGACTGAGCTACTGCTAGATTTCACATTATTCTTGACCTTATTGATTATTTTACTGTGGTAACCTACTGTATGTCACTGCTGTTTAATCACAACTGAGGGACGTTTCCATTAGGAAAAACCCATTTGGAACAAACAAATGTAGAATAAAATGAGCAGTGGGTTTATCGTTAACATCTACGCATCAATGTACCTGCCTGAATATTCATGTCACTCATTTATCGTCTCTTTCTCTCTCAACATCTCTCTCAAATTGAAAGGCAAATAAACAATATGTGCAGTTAAGTAGAAATGCATCAACATGGAAACGTGTCAAAATCAGTTTCGCGACAAGGCATGCGAACTGTAAACGAAACACTTGGAATGTCCAATCAGACAAACAGCTGACACACACACACACACACACACATATCTTGCGGTCCAGATGCTCAAAGAGAAAAGACTGGACCTGTCAAAAACGTATAGCTATAAATTGAGTTATTCTTGAACCACTTCAAAGAAAAGTCAAGCAGCAGTGATAAACAGAAACACTATATTTTGGTTGATATGATGAGCAGCAGCGTCCTTGGAGTTGCCTCAAGACTGTTGCTTCGAACACTGAGGGACTTTTTGTTGCCAGGAAACATTTGAAAAGATTTTTCAATTTTGTCGGAAACTGCTGGGAGTGTTGCCCATCTACACTGCTTTAGTTTATCAGCACCCTGAGGCTTTGCCAGGAGGGATATCTTTGTTACTGTCGCATTTTCATTGGCTTGTTGTTGTCTGGTGTGTCTGTGGCTTCTATGCATATTTGTTTGTTTCGTAGAAGGTTGGATTGTATCTTTTCACAGGGTGAGAATAAGTTGAATAAGGTTGTACGCATTCCCAGTCTTCATACAGGTAAATGAATTCAGCATGTGCCACTAAATTCAGTGATGTTTTTTGTGCTGTTTTTTAAGTAGTGAGTACTGAAAATCACGCACTGTAGCTTAGCTAGCTTTGCTAACTGTTGTTCAAGATTGCATTTTGCATGAGTTGTTCACATAAATTCATTTGTGTAACAGAATATCTCAGCCCAGCATCCGTACCAATTATGATCATATTGGACCTATACTGGACCTTCTTTATCGGAAGCCCTGCACGTCCTGGCTCACAATTACGAGGGCTACATGCAGGTGGCAACCTCTGGTAAACAAAACGCAGAAGAGCCTTTAACTTTTTATTATTTTTAAATGCCCATCAGGGCACAACTCTATCTATACGTTTATCTGTATACCTTTTCTCAGTAAACATTGCGAACATGAGTTTGTGGTCTCAATCTCTAGTTCCAAATATATTCTTCAATACAGCATGACGTTCATTTAGTACATTATGGTCCATTTAAAGACAAATAGACCATAAAGCAGGGTATGCTTTAGGGCGGGGCTACCTAGTGATTCATAGGTCGCTATCATGGTTTTGTCCGGTCTGGGAGTTGTTTTCTTCTTCCAACTTTAACCCTTTCACAGTGTATTACTTTTCATAGGTATCAGTGCAAACCGTGTTTGAGAACAGTCATTTAATCTATAATTATTCAAAAAATATTTTTGACAGATGCTTTTTTTTGCAATATATTGTATAGTATCTTCAAATACAATACAAAAAATACAGTCAAAACAATAGTGCAATGTACTTTACACCATAAGGCTCTTTAGGTTCAACGTCTTTTTAAACGTGCCGCTGTTTGCAGAGGAATTAGTTTTCTCTTTGAAACGACACATTGTGTTTTCACCAGTCCAGCTTCTGCCTGTTCTGCTGGAGGGTGAATTTGCTCCACGCATAAATGTGTTGCTTACAAGACCGACACAAGACACATCGCATCCTCAATGATCAGCAGCGTCATGCTCGGTCTGAGTCATTTCCCATCAAATAGAGAGATAAATGCGGAACACGGTGTCTTCTATCCAAACATCCCATGCTCGTATCCACTTGTACTCACCTGCATCCTCTTGATAATGTTGCCTTCACTGCCTATGAGGGCCTTGATGTTGGCTCATTAAATACGCTTTTCTGCCAGTTATTTAGGCTCCTTTAGCTCAGTTTGGAGCCATGAATGCTGCCTGGGTCTCACCCGCGGAGCTGAAGCAGCATAGATTTGTTCATGATCCCCTCATGTCCCCATTGCTGTCATCTGAACAACATAAAACAGGCTGTAATTTGACCAGCGTGATTTGGGCTGGTGCTCCTTTTGAAACAACAATCCGCAGCCATTATAGTGTAATGCCGACTGCCTAATCCAGCCCCACACAGAAATCCCTTTGAACTCGCCCGATTGTGAGGCTAATTCTTATTAAGTAAGTGCACACATTATTATTTGTGGCAGTCACTGAAGCTTCAAGGAGTCGTTGTGACAAGCGGAGCCCAAGAGCTTAAATTACAAACTCTCTCTGCTAGCACTGCTATAATTAGCCCGAAATTAACAAGAAATGTTTGCTTTAGTTAAATTATTCAAAACATGTATCTCACTCTTTACATCTAATTGTTGTTCGAAAAGGACTTTTAAATATTTTTCATGCCAACTTTTGTCTCTGTTTCTCTTGCTGTTGACTGCAGGCCTGTCTTGTTACAGACAGACTGTGTCTTAATAATTCAACATAAAAAGTGCTGCATCATGAAGCACACCTTATTTTATAATGCACTCTAGGGTAAACAAAGAAACATGCTCTGTTTGTTCAGCAACATATCTCCTCCTTTTAAGTGCTGAAAGTCTGGTGAGGAGAAACCTCTGAATATGTAGGCAACGTGACGAGATTTTGAGATCGGAAGAGTTCTGGTTTCCATTTGTAGTCCGAGTATCGTATTATATTGCAGTTCAAACCCATTTGATACACTAGAAAAATCGAACAAAAGAGTAGCGCATTCCTATAAGGCATTTTTTTCATTGACCAATGCCATAATGTAGAGGCGCAATGTGCTTCACCTCCGGTTGAGGGAGGAAAAGTTGTCATCTACTGATTTAAAATGGGCCTCCGAACCAAAGGGAGGTACGAGTGAGTTTGGTGTCGTCGTCTGTCACATGATTTAAACGTGTTGCAGCACAATGCACTATGTTAAGGCTGCTGTGTTTATTTTTCCGTTAGAATATTTGCGGTTGGCTGCTGGGTTTTTGTTTGTTTTTTTGTCGTTGTTTGTGACTAAAATGGTTCACGGTGACTAATGCGCTAAAGTGTCAAATCCAACGTATTGATTGCAGACGGATTAATTGAACATGGCATTGTGGATTTGGCGAGGGCACGTTTATGGAAGTTCACCATTTATTAACACAACGTGAGCGACCTGAGGCGATGAGGTAATCTGCTGGGTTTGTTCTCGCACTCTAAATGCAGACTGTGTGTTAAATCCATTTTTAAATAAGAAACAAGGCGGGGGAGAAAAACAGCGCCCAGATTCTAATGCAGCTAGATTGACAGACAGATAAAAGGGATACAGTAATACAATGACGGCATGACAATCTTGCCACGCATTTTATGGTGACGAATAATCAAAAATCCTTTTATCGATGACACATCAAGGAGCATTTAGTTTATGCTTCGGTTAATCCTATTGACTATTTAGTGATTTCTCTCTCTCTTACTTGTTCCACTGTGCTATATTTGTCTCATAAATACTGGATATTTTGGCTTGACAAATTGCTATACAGGCACAATCCTATTAAGGGATGCGGTGTTGTGTTGCATGCCAGTGACATTCTGTTGGGGTGTTGCATTAGACACTATGACTACTGTACTGTGTTGTCATTAATGGATAATAAGAGCATTTTGTATTTTTAGACATTTCTTTCAGCATACCACTATTTTTCTTTATCCGTAAACAATCCCCGCTGCAGACTTTTGTTGGTCTAATGTGCCACAAGATCCCCTTTCATTGATCAATCAATTAATTAATCTTAATTCATCCAGCACTTCACTGAAACGAGCCGTCTAAGACGAGGCAAAGTCGTTTACAGGAGACAAACGAGCAGTGAAACCATACGGCTGACGAGAAGAAGACAGCGTGTCAGAGAAACAGTTAGACTGAATTAATGGCCAGGTACCGTGAGGATGATTTTATTGGTTGGGATGTGGTTTTTAACAGTTTAAAATAATACAAATACCTGTGTGAAAATATCAGTCTTTGCTACTGTACAGGTGGTAAACTACTGCAAGTCTGAAATCTAATTAATATTTAGCAAACCGTGTTTAAGTGTGAAGCTACATGCACTTTTAAAACACTGTGACATTGAAAGAACAGTTTGAGGATAAAGCCACATCAAACATAGTCTTCATGAATAAGGTAATTTCTTACTTAAAGTAGCCTGCGATTGTCTTAAATCATCATCGAATCACCAAATCATGTCAAATGGAAACAAAATACATTTTAATTTCAGAATAAAAGTGATATTTTGATATCACTTTTATTGAGTTAAACCGAGTTCCAAGCTTTTAAATGCGAACATTAAACCTAAACTCAAGGGTAGCTAAACTACATGGCACAACATAAACTTATGTCTATTCATCCCTTATGCTGTATGAGTGTTACCAAGACATTTGTGTCACCAACAAGTTTGGGTTTCAGACTGCACGTTTCCTGGATTTTACATTGAATTATTGACACCGTTTTCCTACAGTCTACATGACCCAGAGGTGTGTTAAATAGAAACTCTAAAAGCCACATCAGACCAGTGTGCCACCTGCATTTCACTTCAAACTCTCTGCCTCACATTATATCCGTCACAGAAAGTGGAAGGATGCAGCTGCAGGTGGTTTTTGAAGCTGTTGAGGGTAGAAATAAACATCTTGACAGCTTAAAAACTACCCTCGTTGTCTTTGTGATGGCGAATCTGGTCCACAAGAACACTTCATGACGTTTTGGACTCCTGTTTTGACTCTGACCTGTCTGGATAATGTGTTTTCCAAAGAATATACATTTTGTTTTGTTTAATGACGTCTGGGGGTTTCTCTCTTTGTAATAAACACATTTTAAGGAAACCCTTCTGCACCACATATATTTCAATGCATTCAAAACAAATTACTATCGTGCTTTAGCGTTAAAGACACCTCAGTGTTCCTTTTTTATATTTCCTAGTCAAATCAGTGTCTTTGTTTGAGACTAATTCAGCCCTGGTTTTGGTCTTGACTGCAGCCTTGATGAGCAGTAAATATGATGCTGTTTTTATGGGAGCGTCGACCTTGTCACCACCTTGACGGGCCACAGTTGCTGCCTGGGTCACAGGCAGGAGGAGGCGGTGAAGTCCTGGAGAGCATTATTGAGTTTTCAGTGACATGAATTATGATAAATTATTGGTCAATAATTCAACGTGTGTGTCAGATAGAGTATATTTACAGGACCACCTGGCGTTGCCTGAATAGAGGTTACACTATAGGGAGTAAATAAATAATACAGCTTTTCTTTTTTCTACGCTGCGATTTAATACCATTAAATATTCAGCTATTTGGATGATCAAATTTGCTGCTAAATTACAGCTTCCCCCGTTGATAGGACTGGGAGGAGAGGTGGCCAACGGGTGCTGCAGTGGGAACCCAGCCAGAGAGGGGAACAACACACACACACACACACACACACACACACACACACACACACACACAATATCAGACGCCCATATGCATGTCTGTGTGAGCTCGAATGACACACACACACACATCTACACACACACACACACATACACACACGCAGTGGCACACACAAGCACATAAACACACACAGCCCCAGGTGGCACATGCTGGCATACGCCGCCTTACCTGATGATGCTGTATGCATCAACGAGCGCATCCAAAATAATGCAATGTTTACCCGAAGAGGGATGGTTGGAGTTCAGACTCCTTGTCTGAATATTTCACATAGAAAGAGAGGATTATTCGATAAATAATAAATACATTCCCAACCACCGTGTGTTTCTCTATTATACAATATAATACAGTGCTGTGACAAGCTTCATTTCCCCAGGATCTGCCCTTTGACAGACTGGTGCAGTTATTAGTATTAACCACCGTTAGAATCATCAGCACACACAGAAAAAAAAGAAAAAGAAAAATTGGCATCCCTAAGCATGATATGAGAATTTGTAAGCAAAATGAGAAATGAAGCAATTAGAGAGGTTCACATACATTATTTAGCGCTCATTAGCTTCCTGTGACACTGTAGGCTCCACACCAATGAAAAGTGTTGGCCGGGCTCAGGCAATTAGTAAAATTAGTGGCACAGGATTTGGCGTTGATTCAGGCCACATGGCCCAGAAGATACCAGACTGGTGTCAGTCGTGTAATTTATAACTTTGCACATGAAATAATAGGTTTGAAAAATCACCGGGGCTACCGGCGTGTCAACCTGTATTATCCAGGCGACAAGGGTTGTCTCTTGGACAGAGGAAAATAGCAGCAGCTTCCTCCTGCTGTTTATAGGCGGAGCGCACAGTGCAGTCGGCCATTTTGTGTCTCTCCGAGAAAAATAGGGGGACAGAGGTCCAAACGGATGGTAATTAGCAGTCTGGGTTGTGTTTGTTTTCATTTTGTGCATGTTTGTGCTGATAAAGTTTGACTTGCCAAAAAATCCCAGTCCCGCGCTGGATTCCGCTCAAGCTGTTCCCCAGCATCCTTCAGGAACGATGGGAAATCTTGTACGCTGCCACTGGTCACAGCACAAACAGACGGTGGTAATCAGTGATTAGTGGACATGTTACAGTATACAGCGATAAGCCCACACACCCCCAACCCTTCAATCTGAATCAATAGCAGCACATGAAATACATAAAAATGTACATGTAGGGTGGTAGATATTCTGTGATTAACCAGCAAAACAAGCACAAAAGGGTTTGTAGAAATCCAGACAGTTTTAGTTACATAAATATGTAACTAAAACTGTACACTTCAAAAGGAATGCAAATAAATATATCATTTATGGGGTTTTTTTCTGGTCGGAACACACGGACTGCAGAGGAAACACAAATCCATTTTGTTAAAACGGTCAATTTAACAGCACAGTTTTGATCCCTTTAGGTTTTGAGCTTAAGGTCCGCGGCCAGCTTCAAATGACTGCAAGTCCACATCCAACACCCGAGCGGAGCTAAATAACATTTTGCCGCCTCTTTATCATTACAGGAGAGAGAGAGAGAGCGAGAGGAAAAAAAGGGAAGGCAGAGAACAAGCAAACCAAATAAACAGGTGTTGTGTGCTTTAGAAAAAGCTAATGCTAACGTGTTCTGGAATAGAGAGGCATAATTATACTGTGCTGGATTATGGAAAACATTGTGCATGTTAATTACACCAGGTATGCTCATTGATTTTCTGTTATAATACTTAAATGTGTCATTAATAATTCATTTTCCTGCCAGCCCATTCCATTTTTCATGCACCTGTGTGTGTTGTTGATGTGAATGACGCTGTGTCATTGCTGATGATGGCCGTGTAGTTCATCATGGAAAGTAATTTCTGCAGTGACACCTACTTATTTGTCTTTTATGAGCCACTGACAATGTCCATATTGTAAGGAGTTACTCTCTACTCACAGGCTGACCGAGAACCAAGCCTTTATTTATTTTGTCTTCTTCTTCTCTTCGCAGATCTGTGAAAAAGGCTTTTATTTGTCCCTCTGCTGTGCAGCTGAAAGATTTAATAGGGTGAAGACTTTACCAACAAGTATTGAGTCGGGGTTAGCAGCTCAAACTTCCAATCGCTGTCAATAAAACTAAACAAATTAGCTTTTTGTTTCTTGTAGCTCTCTCAGGCCAAAAGGCATTAGTGAGATGCTCGATTCCCCCGAGCTGCTGCTTCAGCGACTCGGCCCGTGGACCTGATTCGATGCCGATTCTTTCCACTAAACTCAAAGATAGATGAAGACTAATTCCTGTGTTCTCTTGTCTGTTGAAGAGCACCCATCCTTCTCCTGTCGTTTTGGAGGAGCGCGTCCCTCAAGGAGCGTATCCGTCAAACAAAAGTAGAGAGACAAGCACGACGAGCAAACAAACCCAGAAACAACAACAACAACAGCGGCCACGGGCGCAATCAAGTTTGTCCTTGAATTTCCACACCTGTGAGCGCTGAACGCGACTGGGGCCATTTGTGAATTGGAGGGAACGCGACATGTTTGTCCAGCATCAACTCGGCAGCGTGTTTATCCCCCTTCGTTTTTTTTCCAACATTGTTTGTCTTTTCTTTGTGGCGCCGAAATGCTCAAATTGCATTTCTCAGATGTTGGTTCCCTCGAGGTGTGCGCTTGTCGGCAGGTGTCTGCGGGAAAAGCGGGAAAAGGGGAAGGGGAGAGAAGAGGCGCTAGAAGATGGATAACGGGAAGAAGAAGTAAGAAAAAAAGGGACAGAAAGAGAAGAGAGAGCGCGAGCAAGAGAGATCTCCCACTCATTCTCCGCTTCATTTGGAGCTGAATTTATGCCGAAATGCTTCATCTGCTATATGTGCTCTTTAGCAATGTAAATGCATGCTGATGAACTTGGATCCTGCAACAATATGGCACATGTTTCTCACATCGCGGAAACTTTTTCACAATTAGTTGTTTGGCAGAGGATGATAAACTATCCGGAGCTCCTGTGAGCGACATCCAAGTTACGGAAGTTAAGAACAAACGCACATTTTATTTATTTATTTCCCCCTAAAGGTACGAGCTAAATCCTGCTAAAAAAGCATGAAGCACGGTGCTGTTTCCCCGCAATAATAATTCTGTTTTCCTTATTTTATTTCCAAATCAATTAACTAACCTTGAGATGAGCTTTGCTGCTGATAAGTGCTGTACAGTTCAGCTCAATCGCCCCCCCCCCCCCCCCTCTGCTTTGAAAGAGGCTTCCGCTCCAGGCAGCATATAATAGATATTGAACTGTAAATTTGAATTGAAAGCTCGGGTCATTGTGCCTCATTGACTTTCGACCACAAAAACCAAATGATGTCTTAGTTGAGAGAAATATATCAAAGGATATCAACAATTACGAGTCATAAACACGCCTGGAGACGTGCCTGGCGGGCGTATAGCAGCGGGAATTAGCATGTTGAGCTGATAAATATGCATGTAAAGACGCTCCCAGGGGAATAACACGCGTGTGATTGATAGCTTTGGAATTGAAGGATGTGTAAATTCCTTTTATTCTGGGGGTTGTGCTGTTGTACCGCCGAAATACATAGCACTTGTTAAAAGTTTTACCAACTTTATAATCCTTAATGCCACATCTGTTTGCTGTCTTTATAGCGCCTGTAAAACGTCATTAAATTATTACCACCAGCTGGCCTCATTGCACAATAACCTCACTTATCTGTTATTCTCTGGGAATACTTTTGATTTATAGACCCTCTTAGAATAAATGATATTTTATACATATGTATATATAAATAAACAAGGGGAAATGTGTTCTCTTCAATAATTCATGAGTTGTACTTTGAATAAAGTTACTTAGTAGAAGTTTTTTTTCTCTCTCTCTCTCTCTCTCTTTCTCCAGCAAGTATAAAAGAGTTGTTTGTGGCAGATACAGATTGAGAGACGTTTGATTCCAGTTTGGACGGCAGAGCTGGTTTGTCTGCTGAGTGGAATCTAAATATTTTCCCTTGATTAAATGTAAAGAATTAGGTTTTCAAAAAATAAAAATAAACTTTCGGGCTTGTTTGTATTTAGTTTTTTTTTTTAGAGCTACTGTGCAAATATCGTCACAGTTATTGGGTCTCCATCTTTAAGATAAAAAAAAAGAAGAACACGGTTTTGCTAATTCTTTTTAATTCCATATCCAATCGATTCTCCTCATCACCTGTCGTTGATCAAGTGTAACAAAAAAGTTGAGCAGCTTTTCTTTGCTGTTGAATCTATATTCATAATAAAACTCCTAAATGCTGGATGCTTCTGAAAGATCAACACACACTGTAGTCAGTTTTTTTTTAACACTGCTTCAAAATCCAACACCTCATCACTCAACTCTAAAGAATTCCAGCACCCCCTAATGTCAATATGAAGCTACTGAAATTAAAAGGACCAAAAAAAAACAAGAAATGGCCAAACTGACAGGCATCATTACAGCACAAAAGCACTCTGAGAAAAGCAGGAATAATATCCACACAAATAAATGCAGCTCAGGTAGAGGAGTGATCTCTGTGGCGATGCCGGTGCTTATAAATAGCACTCGCCCTGGAGTAGCAATAAAGGCTGTTTGCGTAGCTGCTATATGTTTAGTATGTAATGATATATTATTGCTCTAGGTAGTGGGAGCATGTCCTATGTGCTCTGTCCTCTTGGGTATAATTGCTTCAGAAGAGATAAACTGGAGAGAGAGAGAGAGAGAGAGAGAGAGAGAGAGAGAGAGAGAGAGAGATGGGGGAGCGAGACAAGATATTAAAGATTAATAAGGTGTGTATGTGTAAAGCTGTAACTCTCGAGAGTGATTCTTTTCATTTAGCTATAGTCTTTTATTTCCCATTGTCCCATCTTATCCTTCGCTCACTTTGAAATTCAGACTATTTGGAGAGACCCTCAAAGGCCTCGCCGCTGTGTGACGCAGTGAAACCATATCTCAGGCTGAACCTGTCAGTCACCGCGGGCGCAATGCTCCACGCAGTGCATGGCGGAAATTCTATATTTGCTTCGTGCGTCTCCATGTTTTTCAAATGAGACCATTAATTAATAAGTTGTGGTGACAGGAAGAATTCAATATTTTTCTTTTTTTCTTCTTTTTTTTTTAAGAAATAGAGAGCGTTCATTTTATTCTCATTATCTGATCAGAGTGTCTTTTGTCTTTTTCTAAGCACTAATCTTAGAAATAAACAGACAAAAAAGACACCAAACGCTATCAAGAAACAAACCTGTAGCTGCTCCACTGATGACGAATAGCTGACTTTGTACCTTCTGCCTCTAACGAGAGTGGTTTTCATGGTTTGGGGGCACATTTTATGATCTAAAAACTGCAGTAAAACACATTTATTTAGTGATGTAAAACTCTAAATGTCCACAAGGTTCGTCTCTCAGATGTAGTGAATGAGCTACAGTGTTATTTTTATTTTTCTTATAACAGATTTAGGTCTATCTTTTTTTTTTTTAAAGTACTATGCACATTTACAAATATGACCATTTTCAATGCAAGGAGAGGATGTGTGGATGTGCATTATGGTAGCTTATTGCTTTAAACTCCAATTAAAACAAGTAAAGCAAGTGCACAAATACAGGATATCGACGTACGCACACACACACACACACACACACACACACACTGAGAGTATCAGTGTGAAGCTCAGAATAAAGGAGCCTGTGAATTTGGCCAGGTTTCCGTGTCAGAAGCAGCCTGTATGTACGTTTGCGTTTCGCAGCCTTTAGAAGGCTCTTCTTTTTTTTTTCACACCCTGCTGTTTTCCCCTGATAATTTAATGTCCATATTCTTCTCTTCAGGCATTAAAACCCTCTGAAGTTCATTCTCTGCCTTTGTACTCTATGAGGCTGCACAGTGGGGCTGGGAAACACACACCACCCTCCGTAGGTCCTCTGTTGTATTGCCTACCGAGTAACCAACCAATTACCGAGTTCAAACGCGCAGCTATCACTCTGTTTTCGCTGCTATCCTCTGATTTGGCCAGTGTTTGTACCAGACTTGTTTCCTCGTTTTTCAAACTGAGCTTCTAATAGAGATGGATGTTGATCACGGCCGTGTTACTTATTCTCACAGATGACGAGGCAAATCCTCTAACTTGAAAAACTCCCGCTGGAAGAATATTGACTGCAGTCTGCCAGTCTCGCATTTAGTGTCACGCCAATGAAAGAAACAACAGACCAGTAGGTGAATGATAAGAGTAACAAATGCGTTGTTTCTGGTGTGTTCACTGCAAGGCCACACATGCTGTATGTGGAGGACTGATTGACACCAAAACCGGAAGCGCACATGTTACAAACGTGCAGAGAAAAACTTTCAAACAATACCAAAAGAGGCAATATATAATAGATATTTAAGATTTTTAAGGGCTTGCACACACAAATTCACAACTAACACGACTCGTAACTGTGTGTTAATATCAACCAGGCAATAAATTACAGGGGAAATAAATAAATATAGCTATCAGGAAATAAAGGTTGTACTCGTGTGTGTAGAGCACATGTTTTTGACGACGCCAGATGTAAAAGGTTCCATAGATTTAATGTTTATAAAATACTCCCTGAGCCTCAAAAAATGATGGTGTCATCCCAGCGTCTTATAAAGGTGCCGACAGGGCCAAAGCTGCGATCAGATTGGGTAACATGAGGAGAGGTTTGCTCTTGTGCTGTGATGAGACGCGGGCGGGACAGAAAGTAGTGTGAAGTAGGGCTGTCAGCATAAAAACACTGGAGCTAGCATGGCTAGCACGCTAACAACACTGCCCCTTATCAGGGGCACCATTGACATTTACCTCCATGCACTCGTTGTAGCCAAGCATCTTCTGGCAGTCACCGGGACCTGAATTACTGAAATTATGATATAAACTATGACTGCTTCTTAAGCGAGAGGCAAGTCCATCCCTCTCTCTCAAGTTGGCCCCGGATTGAACTTTGCACAAAGCAAACGAGACGGGTCAAACCGCGAGTGGGAGCAAATATGTAACACGTCTCGCAGAAATTCATGTTGAGCTAAATCTGGTCTGACTGCACTTAAGTGTGAAGGCCATGTATTTGCAGAGAGCCACGCAAGTCCAGGAAGAGGGTAAACCTTCTTTGGAGTATGCAGTTTGAGTCTTGAGTTTGGCACCATCTCACCTTGACAATGTTCGTATGGGTAAGAAAAATAACGTTCCCCATATTTTACCGACCTGCTGAGGAAACCGTTGCCTGTTTCTTTCAATCACGCACTGCAGAAGAAGGGAGCTTGTTGTAATGGTTGTAAGGGGACAAAGATTTGTATTTTTGGGGGGCAACTTTTAATTTAGGTGTTTTTTGACGGAGCTGGTTATGTTTAGTTAGTTCTATTAAAGCCTTTCAACTGAAGGCCTATCATAGTGACTTTACAGGGTCAATGTCCCATTGAAGTAATGAGGATTAGGAAACATCACTTGACTTATTTTTTAATTTTCATGTCCGATAATGGGCACCCTGGGGCCCGGGGCTCAAAACATTCTCACAATAGAAATCTCAAGTTGTTCAACAAGGATACTGAACCCCAGATAGTCTACTCGATTGTCCCACAGCAACTTCTTCTTCTTCTTCTTCTTCTTCTTCTTCTTCTTCTTCTTCTTCTGTGTGGTAAAAACGTGCATATTGTGAGAGCTGGGCGGCTCATGATTTCCCCAGCGAGGCCCATATGGCCTGTAGAGATCGACCTGTCAGCACACCTGAGCTCCCTCCGAGCAACCCGGCCTTTCTTGCTGACTCCGCCGCCGCTGTTTACAGAGGCGAGACATGAAAAATGCAACAGAGGTCGTCGTCATCGGGTGTCTTGGGGGGGAGGGGGGGTCCAGGGAAATCACCTGTGCCAAGGCGGTGTAGCGCCGGCATCTTTGCCGAGATGTTAGTTGCAACAAAAAAAAAATGGAAATGGCTTCCTCATACAGTAAATGATGTATCCCAGGAACTACATTTCGGTATTTTCTCTGCAGAAAATGCAAAAGATGGATTACAGGAGAATCAGCCAGCACTGAATGTACCATTGATTTGATAAAGCTGAGTTTGAACACTTATAAAACTATGTTGACAGCCCCAGGGAGTGTGACAGCTTCTTCAATTAACAATTGATGCTTATATAAGAACATCCGTCTGTAAGTTATTCATGATTTCTCATGCCAGTTGTTGTCATAAATCCATATGTATGCAAGTTAATAGATTTCCGCCGCTGTGTGACAAGACTTTCCTTCTCCAACTGACCCCGCCATATGCCATAAGACGTCTCTTTTGTCCATATTCACTGTCTAATTATATCCAGCCGGTTTTGTTTTTACAATACACCTGTGAAGAAAAATTACCAGAAACTGAATGCAGACCATATTAATTATGCTCAAGTTCTTACTTGATGGCTTACGTTGTGTATCCTGTGTTGAAAATACTGATATTTCATGAACTTTGGGTTAATGAAACCTTTAGCATATTTGTTGAAACGCTCACATAGTTTTTTTTTCTTCTTTTTTCTAACCAACAGCTGAGATACTGTAACATATTGCCCATTAATTAATGGAAAAAACAATATGCCGTCCTTCGATACCACGAAGCCATGCAGGTGTGTGGCTTGCTGTTGTGGAAAAACCAAACGGCTCAATTTCAATCACATGGATCTTGGATCTGTGATTTTATATTCCCCACATAAATGTGATTTGTGTTTTCTCAATAAATCAAGATTCAGAATTCAGAGAAACAAAAATCTTTGACTTCTAAATAGACTAAGTGTTGACCTGTAAGTTTCCAGGTGACTGATTGAGGCGTGGCAGAATACATTTCAAAACTTATACACACACAGAACTGACTTCTTGACAAATAAGTTAATTTGATATTTGTTTGCGACATGGACAACACACGCTTTCTTCCCAAAATAGACATTTTGATTAAAAAATGTTTAAGCATTGTATTAAATTAAATTAAGATTTGACCATTAATGTGAGAGTGGCAGGTGTTTCCTATACTGCGTTGTTTTTTATTTCTAATTTTGATTGGGTGATTCTTTCGATTAGATTGTACCTAGAGTACAGGTACAAACTCAACAGGAATTTCATCATTCTTGTTTGACAACCTGGAGATGTAGCCATCGTAATATGCAGTTTTTCACCATCACGACACGAAGAAGAGAATTTCTATCTTTCACTGGAATCCTGAAGAGACAAACGAGCTGCGCCAAGTGAAACTCAGGCATTAACATGCTGTCGGGTTTGCAAGTTCATACAATGACAGACGGGTGGATGCATTTGATGCCCCCCCGCACACACACACCACACCATCCTTCACTAAACCCACCCAGCCGCATATTAACTACATCTCCTGCCACTGCCAGCGTATTGATTTCTCACCCCACCCCCCTCTTTTCTCTATTCTTAGGGACATAATGTCACAACACGAGCATTTTGCTATTTAGTGAGAAAGAACAGGGAATGAGACACAGTAACCTCACACGTTATTAAAGCATCAAGTTCACTAATTGCGGTTAACACTTAAGCACTTTATTAACTTGAGAAATGTGATATGCGGTGGACAGGTGTGAATATTAAAGCAAAGGGAAAGAGAGAGACTTAATCGGAAGTGTTGCTTTGTTGCTACATATCACTGCGCTGTAATATAAAACTAACAGTGAGAATTAAACAAAAAGAAGAATTCTTTAAGAAAGTATTTATATATTTTTGTTTACATGTTTCCAGTAAATTAACCTGTGAAGCAAAAGTAAAGTCAGAGTGCTAATTCCAGAAAAATAATAGGCAGGAGTCATACGACTTCTTTGAAATAGAATGTGAGGTTAATGCATACTTTTTTGGGGAACGCGTTAGATTGGAATATTTCTGACTTTGGCACCCCTAGTGGCAATATAAAAGAAATGCACCATGGAAGACGCATGCTGCTAACTCATGAGATCAGCACATAGCGTAGCTCTACTGACGAGCTGGGCCTGACCCTTCTTTACCTCGGGCCGTCCAGACGAGTTAGTAAGCTCTAAACATTTTAGCAACTTCAAAACGTCTGGTTGTTGCATGTTCGGTTTTCAGAATCGACATTCAGTTCTACCGAATCCCCCCTGGGTCCCGACCGTTTCAGAGCGACAGGTGTTTCAGTTTAACGAGGGGCCGTGTTAACTGGTTAACCGGTTTGTCGCGCCCATTTGAAAACTCAATATACTCAAACCTCAGAGTCTATGTCGTGGTATGTGACGCTCTGTACATGAACACGGATAACTGGAAACATCTAGTGACTGGTATGCTCGTGATTTCTCGTTGGTGTAACGTCACAAGCTACGTTACCAAATAAATGTCTTTATCTGGCCACTGCAGTAGGAAGAGAGCGTTACTTCCAAGGCTAAATAGCACACAATTAACTGGTTAGACTTACTAATACAGATTTTTTTTACTCACAATAGACAACTCATAATACTATGCATCAATAGCTCTTATATGCTGTTATTTATGTATGTCGAGATGGATTATCAACTGGAGAAGACGCTGACTTTTGTTTGTCTGTCTTTATAAATTATATAATTATTTAGCCATCTAGTGCATATTTAAGACCACTTTCACAAGATTATTGTTTTAAAACAAAGCTGGAAACATTAAAAGGTGGAAGACAACTCACGGAGCTAACGTTAGCTTTTTTAGCTAGCTAGCTGTAGCTGATAAAAAAATTTAAGCCTGCTTATGTCTACATTTTGTGAAATAAAGGACCCATAGTTTTTAAAAAAAGTGTTTAAATACTACGGATGTCAATCTGGCACATAATCATTGTAAACTATATACCCTGTGAGAATTGAAAGCTTCATTGTTGCAACGGTAATTAATGGAGGCGGGGCTTAATGAAAATCTCATTTAAAATCAAAATCATATAAACTTTTGGCATCACAATGTGAAAGGCACTATGATTATATAAAATCTACACATAATGGGTTCATGTAAATGAATAGAAGTAAATATATACATTTTTACATGCCTTGTGTTGCTGTATTTCACATGCGTTTGCTGTGAAATGGTCTTGTGTGATCCAAACACGCCAGCGTTGTGCATTTATTTTGTGTTATATGACAGGTAACATGCTGCAGATTACCCTCATCAGATCACAGGAAATAGAGCTTCTCACATCAGCTACCGTCAGCTTGTCCGCCATGTCTGCTACGATATGATCCTCGGTCAGCTTAACTCATCCAGTGACACATTGTAGTCGTCACAGGCCGAGGTCGTGGAAGGGTCAGATGTTTGGAATTAAGTTTTTTAATCGGTCTTCAATGTGTCTTGACAAAATGAAGTCTGAGGTCTGCAAATTGTCGACAGACTGAAATATTTCATAATGACATCCCTCTTCAAATTATTTAGTTTGGAAGTTGCCTGGCAGTGAACCACCAAACAGGTTTTATTGCAGCGCAAACAGAAGCTCTTTTTTCCTCCCTCAGTAAGAAGCAGCATTACCAACTTTCCAAACCGGGTGTAAAAACTAGAGCGTGACAGCTGCATTTAAATATGAAATAGCTGCCGATTTGGTTTCAGACACCTTGTACTGTGTGCAAACAAAGCCACCGTTTCCACCAGAGAAAAGAGAATGCATTTAAAGCACCTCTTTGTCGTTGTTCAGAACTGTGTTCCCTTTGTTTGCATTTGTCTCTCTTTTTTTTTTTTTTAGGGGGAAAGAATGGGATGAAATATTTTTAAACAGTAATTACCTGGCTGGGATCCGACATGCAGGGATTAATGGGTGACTGCGGAGCACCAGGTTTCGGCAGCGTGTTGGAAGGTAAGGGAGTGTGTGTGGGTGTGTGTGATGGAGTGGTGGTGGCAGTGGTGGTGTGGTGGTGGGGGATGCAGAACACGGAGGAACCAAAGACTGGCAGAATTCTGCTGCAAGTGTCTTTTCTTTATCCAAGCTCAAGTCACTGCTTCACGCCAAGTCCGTCACAAATGAACAAGACAGATTTAGCCCTCCCGCCTCATCCCACTCCCTCCAAATCCATTTGCTAAACGTCTGTTTTCATGCATCCTGAAAACAATATTGTTACATGTTTGGGGTTATTTTTACCTTCTTCGCTCTGGCCCACTCTGTCGCACAAGTCGAAATTCCTACCGAGGAGTTAAGCAAATCTGTAATCGCGCTTTGTTCAGAACCCTGTTTTGCATGTAATTGACAATCGCAGGCAATTTCCGATCAATTCATATCGCCACAAAGCACTCGAAGCCGCCTGCTCAGGCCAAGCTCGCATCGCTGGAGTCGAAGAATGCCGCAGTGCACTTTGCGTTCAGAACTCAATTAAGCACGTCCTTGGAGTACAATATCTCTGGATTCTTTAAATCGTTTGGATAGTGCAGAGAGGCGATGAGGTGCTCTTGCAGATGGCGCGCGACTCAGACTGTAATTAAACAGATCAGTGTCTAATACACAGTCTGATATCTAGCAGCAGTGCGGCCAAATCTCTGTGGGAAGAACTTCCCGAGGTTCTCAGGAGGATCTCAAGGTCGCTGCAGTCACTGCAGATTCTACGGTCGTGTTTTTGCTCTGAGGAGCCGAGGCTTTGTGACTTTAAAGTCATCTTTTTTTCTTTCTGTTTTCATGACTTCTGTTGCTACAGCAGTTTATTGGGCAGTTTTTGTTAATGTTTTACTTTGGCACTGTATAGCTCCTTTGTTGGCAGAGTGTTCTGGAAACACTGAATAATAAACTGAAATGGAGTTTTGGACAAACAAAGGGATTTTGCCGAACAGTATCAACGCTGTTCTATCGTCCCGACTGCAGTGTGTCTGGGCGTCACTTTCAATGCTACATCTAAATCTGTATCTCTTTTATTTGTACAATAAACTTGTGAGAATGTGTTCTGTTAAATGCAGGGCAATTTGCTCGCAAATAACTTCTGGCACAGGTTTTTTGAAATAATGTTTCCATTTTAGAGACTGGTTTAATATTGGTGGGGAGGTTTTTTTTGGGGATCGCCAGTCTATTTTGGCATTTCTCCACACTGATATTCTGTTCCTGCCTTTACGTACAGAAGGCCTTCTTGCAGCTGTTTGACTTGCAAAGTCCCAACCAGAAACAAAAAATGATCCGATGATATTTCTTCCCTTTGAAAAGTGAACAGCGTCGTCCTTTCTCAGAGTGAAGGGCTGCCATGGCCTTGATGAGAAGAGACACAAAGTGGGCTCCATCTTGCCAGCAACCGAAGTCAGATGTTTGGACAACTATTGTTCTGCAAATTTCTGAAAACCACGGATACGTTGAATGTCTATGTTTTTGCAGTTAATTAAGAAGGACAAACCATCTCAAACCAATTCTATAACTCCTTAAAATATGTGCATAAATGACCCTTTTTGAAAATGTTTACTGTCATTTCCCTTCAACTTGTATTATCACGAATAGGTAAACCAGACCATGCAGAAGAGAAAATAAATAACTTTATTTTTGTGTGTTATTGAAAACATATACACATGTTAAAGTTTTCATAAATGAGACGGAATGAATACATTTAGGTGGAGTTAACGTGCTCTCACTCTTCTCATTTCTTTGAAATTCTGCAAATGTATTTGGCAACGCTAATAAAATCACCTGCGGGTCCGACCCAGTGTTTTTATTCTGCTCCTTAACAAAGAGCTCGGCTGTAACATTAGTCTTGATACAAAGGCTGACTTTGTGTAACACCTTAAAATGATATTTTTAATTAATCATGTAACTTCAAAAGCTTTATTTGTCTTGCTTGTTGAAAGTGAAATAGACCAAGGGACTTGATTGAGATGATAAAAGCTTTCACCAAAATATAGAGTGAATGATGCACTTAAAAAATCAAGGCTGCAGTTTAACGTCTTTTTCATCTCTAATTGCAAGCTAATGAATCAAAGTCATTAATAATTTTATGATGCTTTTTTAATTTAACTTTCATTTTTTTATTTTCTTGGCAGAGTTTGAAAAGACGGAACAAAGCTGCTGAACAGAGAGAAATCAAAGCACATATGGTTGGACTGCTGAGACGTGTGAAATTGCCTCGCCTGTTTTTGAACACAGCCCAGGAGAAGTTTTCAAGGTTGCCGAATGCTTTGCGAAATCTCCGAAATGTAACTGTTCGGTGGCTTCTTTTGTCAGTTGCCGAAATTCTGAGAAATCCTTCTGATGAAAAGAAATGTCAAATTCACATGACCTTTAGTTTGTCTGTAGTTAAAAGTTCAACAGATTCTCCTTTTGCAATATACCAAAACACACTTGGTTGTGTTTTATAACCTGAAAAATACAAAAGGCAGGTTTTAGTAATACAAAGTATTCTGGCTCAAAGTAGTTTTTTTATTTTCTTTGTCAATAAAAACTACTGTTGTTCATCACAGAAGCAGCATAAATATTCTGGATTTATACCAGGTGATAAAGCAGCAAGTCTCATAACATGCTCCAATAACCTACCTGCTCTAATTACAACAGCAATCATAAAATGTCAGAATGAAAAGCAATATAAACAAAGCATAACATTCAAGACGACAATATTGCTCTGATTAATATAGCAGCGATGATGTTTGAAGTCGTTTCCGTATTAAATGTAGATGCCCCCTGAGAAAGAAAAAAAAAAAAGAAAAGAAAGTTCAAACTTGTACACTGAATCTTGATTTTACTTCTTGTGTCAAATATACAGTTAGAAATAGGCCACTTTGTCACTTTTTTGTGTTTGTCGTCATTAACAAAGTGCTTAATTAAGACAATGGGAAAGATAGCGTCTCATCACAAAGGAGACATTTTTGTGAAGCTGTTATCTGACAGTCTGGACGATAAGATCACGCCGAAGCCTTCAGAAATAAGACGTTTAAGGTGGGGATGAATCAAGATCAGCACTAATGTGATCGCTGCCATATGCCATATGAATCTAATAAGACTGATAATCTTGCATCTCACTGCTGGTGGAACCAATCTGTGTGCGATAAGGGAGCTCACATTTGGGGCGGATCAGCAGCATCGTCACATCGGACCAGAACGTGAAAATATCTTCCATTAAGATCTGGAAACAACAAGGAGAAGTCACGCACACAAAAACCAGAAGGAGATGTACAGATACACTGTGGGGAGGGATAACAACCACGCCTGCTTTAAGCTGTTAAGTCGCCTCACTCTCTATACGTCTAACTGACAACTTACATCTTTAATAAAATCGACCGTGAACATCACGTAAAGACATTTTTATAAAAAGCAATGTGGTCGTTTATGTCTAACCTCGTTAACAACACGTGAAATATACGTATTGATTCAAACAATCGTGTTTTTCTCCTTTAGTTAAACCTCCAGGTTCACTTTCACATATGTTTACATTGCTGACCCTTATTTGACATTTTCTTTGATATGATCAAACAGAGCAGCTTCCTCCTTCCCTCTCTCCTTCTCCATTATGGAAAAAATTATTAACATCTGCTGCACAGACATCAGGAGAAGTCATGCGTGCCTTAATGGCCCCTTGTTTAGTCATTTATGGGTAAGCATGTCATTATTTCAGGATTTATGATCGACCAGATAGAGAACGCATTCTCCCGGAGTTTCACCTAGCAATTATTTATTTTGATTTTTATGGCAACAAAGTTTCTTATCCTCCCTCTCTATCCAATTAATGCTGATGATCAAGCATGTCTTAGTGCTTTGGATGCTGCAGCTTTTTGTTTTTATCTGCGTTTATGTCCTTTGATGGAATGTAAAACATTTTGTGATGAGCCTGTTTTGGGGGAAAAAAGCGGTGTATCGATATGTGTGGAGTGAAATGTATACAGTACATCCAAGGACAGCCGAAGACATTAAAGTAAGTCCTTGAACAACAGAAAGTTAAACCAGGTGTTTGATATCTGAACTTTGTTTTAAATCTCTAAGAATATCTATCTATATGTCTACTGTAGCCTTGTACCAGTAAAACAGAGGCCTGTGGATTATCCAGAATATGTTTAACCAGAATATGAAAAATACATATAATTTTTCAACGCTTTGACCATCACAAAATACAAACCATTCACCTTCAAGTAGTTGGATGAAGGCAGAAATCTCCACACAAAACCAAACTTTATGAAATAGAGTTTATCTGCATAAATGCCACCAGGGCTGCGTAGCGGCACGTTTCTTAGTTATTTGGGTGAACCAAACTTTATTATGCATCGTTAAAGGAGCAGCGCGCAGGATTTAGTGCCATCTAGTGGTGAGGCTGCATATTGCAGCACAATGAAACCCCGATGCTCTCCTCTCGCTTTCCAGGCGTGTCGGAAAACAATGGTGGAAAAAAAAAAAAACGTCATAGGCATCGCTGGAGCCAACGTTTGGTTTGTCCATGCTGGGCTACTGTACAAACATGAAGGACCCACTTCCTATGTAGATATGAAGTGCTCCTTCTAGCTACTGAAAACACAACACTTCTTTATTTCAGGTGATTATACACCAAAAAAAAAAATGAATAGAATATTCCATTTATGCCAGTAAATCCCTCTTAATCCTATAAATGCTAATTTAATCACTACCTTCAACTAATGAGGCTCCGACAGAGAGGAATGTCTTATAAATGTTGCCCTGTAGATCTATTAGCCCAAATGAACTTCTGATGGCCAGGGTTCTTCTTTTAGGGAAGGAAAACTGTCGACTGTACAGAACTGATTGAGAGCTCCGTCTTGGGAGATAAATGTTGGATTGCTTCGTCTTCCTCCTTTGGTATCCTGTAGCTGCGTCTTAATTCCATACTACATTATTCTATGCAGGTTTTAAATAGTGTGTTATTGTAATAGTGACAACATGTAGTACGCTGAGAAAAGAAATCAGTTCGCAATAATAAATAATTGCAATTTTTAACGTGTTGTGATGTACAATATTGTCCCACAATGCAATGGCTCACAGCTGCACATTACAATAAATTGTAAATGATGGAAAGACAGCTCACAGTTCAATTGGCATACGAGGGTGCACATATTCCATAATTCTCATCTTGTGTAAAACCTATAATGTATGAGTATACATTTGTAATCCTAACTGCGAGAGAAAAAAAGACAGATATTCGTATATACTGTGTACAATAGTATGGAATGGGGACACAGCTACTGTGTGCAGTTGTTTTCTGGGTTTTGTAGTTTAAATAATCCTTCCGCCATTTGCAGTCACTAACATTGAAAATGTGCCAAATGTCTCAATATAAAGCGCAAAGAGGTGACACCACTAAAGTAAAAGGCAGCGCACGTTATCGATACGTACACCTTGCCCCCTCGCACACATGCATGCACACACGTACACCCACTTACAATGCTCTGAAATTCCTGCAGTCACGGCATCTCGCACAAACCTTTCCTGACATTTGGTCCCTCTGCCCCGGAGCAGCCCTGAGGAGGCTGCCTCGGATCAGGGTCATCGTGTCACTCAGTCCCTGAAGCTGCAGCGAGAGCCGTCAGAGGAGGGTTGTAAGGCCTGAAAACCGCCCTCACATCTGTAGACGTCGAGCTCCCCCTCCAAGACGAGAGTCGATACGAAGCGCACCTGCTGCTTCGGAGTGATTGATAGCACAAAAGCTAGGAAACAAACTAGAGATTACACACCAGCCACGACGCCAAATTGGGCCTGGGGCGTAAAGAGAGTGTGTGTGTGTCTGTGGGGTGGGGGGGACCACACCCATTTTAGAATGGGGCTTTCATTTTTATCTCAGCTACAAACCTGTAATGCCTTGTGACTGCTTCTCGCTCGGTTGTGAGTGATGCTATCGCTGTGACATATAAAACCCCTGACCAAGTACTCAAGGCTGCATCTGTAGTAGTTCCTGCTACAGCAGGTGTCTCCGGGACCACATCGTGCCGTGATGACACACAGACTCGCGAGGTGCAGTGGCGGTTCTACACGTAATTACGCCCCGGGCGAGACCCCCCTCCGAGCGCCTCCCCCCCCCCTCCCCGGGTAAAGAAAAAAAAAGTCGGGAAAATGTTTTATTTTGAAAAAAAACCGGATACATCCGTCTGTGCGTAGCCTCAAACGTAACATCTTGACACATGTCAAGAGGTTACGTGATATGTTTCCCCAAAAATGAAACTTAAAAGTCCGTTACAACTCGGTGTTCTGGATTACAATCAAGGCAGAGTTACTGAGATCGCCAAAAAAGCTCTAAAACCTGCCTCCATTTCAACATCCTGTCTTTGTGAAGCGGGTTTTAATGAAGTTACAGAGTGCACATAAAGGTTTAAGTTACGGAGTAGAGTCAGTAGACTGGATATAAACACACATCAGTCTTTTTCTCCCGTCACCCCGAGACGGGGCCGGCTCGTAGCAGAGAAACAAGCTCAGGGCTCCACTAATGCAGCGTAATGGTGAGTTGTATCTCTATGCACTTTATAATTGTCTTTATGCCGGTCGTATTATGTGGATCCCCCCGCCCGCCCCACCCAGGAGACCCAGAGGCGACCCGCGCCCCCACACACACGACCCGCAGACGGCACCCCCCCAGCAAGCAGGGTCGCCCGCAGCCGCAGGGGGCACCAATCTGCCAATTCCCCACACAGTGATATGATAGATAATGGAAAACCGCTTCGCGGCCCAGATGATATATATATATATATATATATATATATATATATTTTAAGTGGTAAGGTAGCCAAAATGACCTGGCCCGGATCCGGCACGGTTCGGCACGCCGGAAGAAACACTGTCGGCCCGCATCCGGTTGCCGATTCGGCTCCGACTCGTAATGGATGGCACCCCCGACTCGGGCCGAATACACTGGCCCGATTCCGGCGGCCGACACTGCCGTCACTGGGCCGCAATCGAAACTAACCGGGGCCAGCATCGGCCCGAAGCCGGCACACTGGGCCCCGGTCCGGCCGCCGGGCTCCGGCCGCTGGGCTTCGGCCGCCGTCACTGCCGTCACTGGGCCGCAATCGAAACTAACCGGGGCCGGCATCGGCCCGAAGCCGGCACACCAGGCCCCGGTCGCCAGCCGCCGGTTCGGCCCAGTCGCCGGCTCGGTATCGTTTTTGTATCATGATGAATATTTAACATGACACCAAAACAATTGAATTAATTATTATTATTATTATTCCCACCGCTGCCACCAATGTAACCGAGGGTTTCTCTTGCGCCTGTACTTGTACAATAATAATAAAACAACAACACGCTGCTCGTTAGATTAGACAAGACCGCAACCACTTTATTCTTGACTCGCTCCTCTCTCCTTACGTTTTCCCCTTCAGAATAAAAGCCCCAGAAACATACATCAGAACACTGCTTCATAGAGAAATGTTTAAATACACCATACAATAGCGTACAATTATATAACAATACGATAAAATAAGACACGTCGACCAAAACGTTACAGTAAATATGTTTTTATTAACTGAATGCACACAGGGTTAAATCAAAAATAGAACTAACTGAACACAAAAAGACTACCGTCACTCCGGCATCATGGATTCACGTCCAAAAATTAAAAATCCGGAGGTTGCAGCCTGGTAGAAACAGACAAAAAAAACTGTAGTGAGATCTCACAATTTCTAAAACATAACGTTAAATGGTAAATCTATCAATAGTATTGCAAACCGTTCTCACTCATGTATTGAATATCGTGTCTGTATATAATGTAATAATATCTGACACCGTCCACGTCTGCTATCGTAACAATACATTTTGATTTCAGGAGATAAAACATTGCAATACAATTTCGCCACGTGTCCATTACATTAACGTTAAAGTTACTCCAACCCTGCTCGCCTCTGTAAACCAGCTGGCTCGGTTAAAACAGTTATACAATGCAGTGGAGGCGTTGTTATACATGTCTGTGCTCAAACATCATGGCTTGATAAATACAAAAGTGTTCTTTCATTACAGACTAGTCAGCTAACAGCATTATTCGGGTCCTCAGGAGTCAGGACACGTTTTCTAGCTAACGTGCTCAACTCCCCTGACATGGTTAGCTAGCTTAAGCGCGGTTAGCATTGAATATACACGGGCCATGTGGCGGAATTGAGCTTCACTCAAAAACGAGTAATGTATATAACTGTTAAATAGACATCTCCCACCATATTTGAACAATGTAATAATGCGGGTACTTACCAAGAGCGGTTGTCGGTGGAGAAAGAAAAGTAAGAGCGACTGCATGAGGTCCGATCCTTTTTATGCAGAAGGACCCACGAGGGAAGCCCTAATGGTTGCCTGTTGCTTTTACAACTATTATTTAAAAAAACTGTTTCAGTACTGGTTGCTGATAAACCCGACTGCCATGTCTCAGCCAGAATAGGCCCGTTACTATGAAGCCATATACGGCCCAGAATCGGCAGCCATCAACGGGCCAGAGCCGTTTCAGTGCTGGTTGCCGATCAACCCGGTTGCCATGTCTCCGCCAGAATCGGCCCATGTCCGTAACAGCTACATCCGGGCCAGATATGGCAACAATGAATTGGGCCAAAGCTGGCTCACATTCGGCAGCATCGAGCCGGAACACAGCCGAGTCAGCCGCAACTCAGCCGCAATACGGCCGAGTCCGCTGGCTACCTGGGAAGTGGTCGTGCCGCCCCCCACGTGTCATGAAAAAGTGCCGCCCCGGGCGGCTGCCCGTTTCGCCCGTGCCCAAAACCGCCACTGGCGAGGTGGAACCAATACCGGCCACGCTGCTGTCGCTGCTGGTAATCTGTCACAATAAATCCAAAATAAGACTGTTTGCACACTGTGAGGTGGTGATTTCTGATTCCCAGATGAACACAGAGTTTCGGAAATAAATTCCTCAAATCGTCTTTGGCAAGTCGGAGAGCACAGACGAGGCCTCTCTCTGACGTGATACGAGATGAGGATGTGTGTGTGTGTGTGTGTGTAGGGGGGGGGTTCATCGCAAAAGCCACCATCTGGTGTCAGCGCGTGGTGTTGCTCACCATGACCAATTGTGTCATTAGATTATTGAATAATTAGAGGAGGGATCATGTCTACCCAGAGAACATGCATTTCAAGTGTATTAGTGAGTGTGTGTGTGTGTGTGTGTGTGTGTGTGTGTGTGTGTGTGTGTGTGTGAGACTGAGGTCTTGATCAGGAAGAGCTGCATTGTGTCTGCAGAAATATGTTTTAGCAAAGTTTGAGACAAACGAAGGTTTCAGGCTATTTAAAATCCATTTTCTACATTGTTTAATGTTGTAGTAAAACACTTAATATGAGAATCTAAATCCCAGTTTCCCTGTGCAGTCACCATATCTCCCCGTGAGTAGAGCGCTCCCGTTGAGTTGAGGGAGAACTTTAAATGAGTCTTACGTTGCTCTGGGCAGTGAGGAATCTTTTATTAATGAAGGTTGCACTTTGTCTCAGGTGAAATCGTCTCGAAAAGCGTCAGGGGACTGCCTTTCAAAGCCACCCACCGCTACAACACCAAGCTAAGTGGGCTTCCTCCCACTTTATAGTGTACATTTAATGTTAAACTTCAAGAAAATGTGGTTTAGGAACTGTCTTTGTAGCCAGGTGGGACTTCAGAATCAAAATAAGGATATGTATGAAATCCCAGACCATTATGAAGAAAATTAGATTAGTGTGGGGAGGCGGTTCTCAGATTTATGTCTGAGTCAGCCACGAATCTCAGATGGAAGAGAGTGATCGCAAAATGAGATATCCACTATTAGAAAAGCTTTACACCTACATAAAATGGATGTTTGCGTGAAAACAAAGCACATTATGGTGTACTCTTGAAGTTACAAGTCGTCTTGAGACAGCTGATTCCCATGTTGCTCGATTTTCTCCAGGCTTTGAAAAAGAAGGATGCAAATGTTTTTTTGGAAAGATCTGCAGACCTACAGGAACAGGGCCAGACTGGGATGATAATTCAGGGCGGGAATCTAACATCAGCGAGGCCAATCACCACATCAGAGTTCATTTAACATAGTAACTCTGGGTTTTATAAGCTGTTCTGTCACCTGTCTGCACTGTGCCACCCAAAATATTTCTCACTAAAAATCCCTCTTGAAAAAATATTAAATTAGTCCAAATCAAGCTGAAATGACTACATGGATGCTGCGATGTTAAATGTCGACAATTTAGCTGAATGATTTTGCTAAAAGAAATAACTGATCAACGATATTCAGCAATAATCAATATGAAATGCTTTGGCTCGTGATCACCTAAAATATGTGTATTTTTCAAAACTGCCGATGATTTGTCATGGTCATGTTGTTGTGGTTTTGGTTATCGTTCATAAATGAAATAACAAAAAAACTAACATATTTTCAACTTTTTAGTTTCTGGGGTCTATATACCGGAAGTGAAGATTAACGGCGCAGGTCATTTCCCAAACAAACATGGCGGACGGTGGTGAGACGCGTCGACGGAGCAGACGCGCGCGCGCGAGCGAGCGAGCATCGCAACGTTCACCTGTACCTCAAACCCAAGATATGGCAGTATTGTGGCCTTTTCTAAGAAAAAAACTAATAAGTGAAAAATACGTTTGCAGCGAAACAGTGTGGTGACATTACGAATGTTTCTCAACACCTGTTGGTGGTGACGCATCAGCTCCACCTGTGTGTTAACGTCAGAGACAACGCATGGAGGGATGGAGCCCACGACGTCTCCTGCAATATGCATTTCCACGTATTTTTCAACAAAATGCTGGAACCAACAAACTCTAAATGTTTGTGGAGATGCGCCGCGGCTGAGTGGGTAAGTTGGCTCAGGTTCAGGTAAGTTGTGTGGTGGATGGAGTTTCTAGAGATGTGTTACCTAAACGTTAATTGTTTTAATTTGTTGGTTAATTTAATTTAAAATTATTCTATTTTTTTAATATACTTTGCATTTTTTTATATTAATATCCTTTATGTATAAATGCTGCTGTAGCGAAAATCCCCCATGCGTGATTAATTATCTATCTATACATCTATCTATCTAATGCAACATAATCCTATAATACTAATGTTCATTGTTGCACTACTTTTCTATAGCCACCATAATAGTACTACAGAAGAAGTAGTAGGCCTATACTATTATTGGTACTGTTGGTCCGCAGATGAGACTAAAATGTGTAGCCTACTCTATTTCATGAAATGGCATTCAACATATTTTAAAGTAAATGTTCTATTTTAGGTTTTTGTGCCACTTTGAAAGTAGTTTGACTACGCCCATGTTTAGTAATACTAATACAACAGTGTAGAAATAAATACTCTGTCGATAGGTAATTCATTCATAATTAAGTATACAAATAAAAGTATTGGCATCAAAATATGTCCAGAGTAAAAGTACCCGTAAAGGATCCATTTCTGAAAATATCAACATCAATAATAACAATCCAATTGTATCCAGACATATACACCACTTTAATGCTGCAGCTGGTATGACTACTTTATGCACTTTTGGGCAATTTCCCCGCTGAGATGAACACAAACTTATCTCAACCTATTATTATTATTATTATAATAATAATTATTATAATAATAATAATAATAATAATAATAGAGCCTAATGTATTTGTTGATTTATAGTTTGTATTCATCCAAATCTGAAAAGTAACTACCGGTAGTATCAGATAAATATAGAGCAGTAAAAAGTAGAATATTTGCCTCCAAATTGCAAAAGAGTAGCAGTAGCAGAGATTTGTTTTGAGTACCTCAGCATTGTACTGAAAGTACAGCTCTTGAGTAAATGTACTTTGTTACTTTCCAATACTGTTTATGTGGCTATTCAAGATGATGACAACATAGTAACTATGATTTAAATTGTTTATTTATACTTCTAAAGGCAGAATACCATGCTTATTTAACAGTTGTAACATTTGAGTTATACAGAATTGAATCAAGGCGTGGGAAATTAAAATGCTTAACAAAGAAAAACAAATATATAGATTACAGCATCGCAATATGAGTCATGGTGGTTTTAAGCAAACAATTCACTTTCCTGTCCCCGTATAAACAAAATGTCTCACGCATTCTTCACTCACATTTGACAGTTTGTGGTTTATGTTGTGATCGTTGATGCTTTGTTGCAGCTGCATCAGGAACTCATGCAGACGACGATTCGGTGACCTTTTAATTTGTTTGCGATGTGGTTTTGGCAAAAGCAGCGTACGTGACCCTGTTTTACAGCCTGAGCCGTCTTCGCAGCCAGTCAGCCAATCATTGGACAGGAAGTCTCACAGTTGATCAATCTGTCTTGTTCTGTTTGCACTCTAGGATATGTGAGGTCCTGCTCTTTAAAAAAGAAGTACAATACCACAAATCTTTCCTCAAAGATAAAACAAAAACAACATTCAGGTCTTGGTTTGTATGGCGGGATGTCATTCAAGCCCTGTTAGGGTGCCGTTCTGGTCATGGGCTTTTTTTTCATCCCGCCAGTTTGTTTAAAATAGTGAATTTAAGTGGCAGGTCCAATGTCTGTTATCTTGTCATCTTGCTGCCCTGAGATGCGTTTGACAGGCTCTCTGACTCCTAGTCGCACCGTTTTTACGGCATTTCAAGCCTCTCGTTGAAATGATTTATGTGGTTGGCACAGATGTTGCTCAGATCCTGATTTTTCATTCAATTACTGAATCTATCTTGATGTTTTTAATGATGGCTATGAAAAGTCCCATATCCCTTCTCTTCAGCTGCACTCCTCAGCCCATACCTGCTTCTGTCAGGTATTCCTTCCTTCTTCCTTCTTCCCTTTTTTAGTTTTTCTGTTTGTTGTTGCAGGATCTAGTAGTTGGGAGATTGTGCTGTAGCTCAACAAAACCACTGAGAAGTGTCTGAGGTAGACATGCAGTGACGGGGAGGACCATAATGTGATGTAGGAGAATACAGAGGTCACAAACTGTTGCTTTTAAATGTATGTGGCATCCTGTTGTCCTGATGCGTCTGGAAAGTTTTCAGTGCCACGTGAATTCAATTATGACTAATTTACTTAAGAGGAAAAAGGGGAATGTCCACTTGCTGTTGTGATGCTCTTACCCAAAAGAATAATTGTGATAATGACAGTATGTTTAATTAAATTAAGTTTCTGTTTCTTTTCCAGTGCTGAGCATTTTAACTGTTTTATAAGTGAACTTCAATTGTCAAACCAATATTGAGTGTAGTATTTTTCATCAATACAGGTGAAAATCAATGGGAATTTAACAGTAACCATACATTTGAAACCTACTGTGCACCCTATTTTTATCTGAGTGGGCTGAATGCATCTCTGTATAATATTCGTCACAGTTTGACAGCACACTTCATCCTCCAAACGATCATAAAGTTCAGTCAATACCTCTCTGAAACAACACGATAAAAGCTGAGACGGATGACTGTAGAATTTTATTGTTGAACTGTATCAGATTACAAAAGTTTAAACTAGGTGTACCTAATATTGCCCCGTGTGTTCAGTGTATGTTGTACACAGACATTGGAAATGCTTGAATATTTACAGTTACAGGTATTTAAATACATGAAGATTCCAATTTGGATCCAATTTCCAAGTTTCATCATATCAACTTAACATTTTTTTATTTGTTTGTCTATTGCATAATGAGAAGTGTATGTATACACAGAAAGTTTCATTGCTAAGTTCCTGTTGTGTATTAAGTGAAATACAATATGGCTCAAAGTACGTATGTTTGGGTAGGTTTTCAATTTCACAGCCAACCTTTTTTTATTGCACCAGTACGCCTTTCGATTCCATTAAATGTGTAAACAAACATAATGAAATCATTTTTTGACAATCCAGATATCTCAATCCATTTTGTAGTGAAGAGGTTTGAGGGTTTTTGTCACTCATTTTGTTTCACTTTAGGGTGTCACGTCCCTCAGACAGGGGCTAACTTGTTCAGAGATAAATCTCTTTTCTTTCCAAAGTTTGCAACACTGCACCCGGTTCATCATTCTCACTTTGACTTCCTTTGAAATGATATTCAGACATTCACCGAGCGCTCGCTCTTGACAGTCAAATGCCAGCTTGTGTGGCATAACAAGATGACTTATCTTAAGTTGATAAGACAGATAACAAGATGCACATCCTCGGCTCTCGGAAGTGCACACCAGCAGCCGTAGTGGCGCTGCACTCGTCTGAAGCTCTCCTTTCGGTCCTTGGAGTATCGGCTTGGCGGCACACTCTACCTGCTTTTTTTTTCTTTTTCCTTCTCTTCTCTGAGGTTTTGTTTTTCCCACTTAAGTGGCGGAGCTCTTTTCCACGGTTCCAGCAGACCTCATGCATTTTTATTGCCATCTGGAGAATACCAACAGGTCTTAACAAGGGGGCTCTTGTTGTAAAAACTGCTTACCGTGGAGACGGACTCGGAGTCAACTCGACTCATTTGAATGGCTGTGACCTCGTGTGTGTGTGTGTGTGTGTGTGTGTGTGTGTGTGTGTGTTTGCGTGTCACTGTGTCTGTCTGTGCGCGCGAGGGTGCACGTGTGCATGTATTTTTGTTTTGAAGGAAAGAAATGGAAAGAGCAGAGGGAGTGAGAGGGAGCTCATATATGCATCAATACATTTAGTTTGTGTTTGAATAACAAGCTAGCACAAATAATTCTTGTCTCGTGCCTCCTCCTCGCCTCCCTTCCCCCCGGAGCACGAGAGTTTGATGGGCCGTCCCAGACGCCGGTTGACATTTTGTCCCCAGTCCGACTGGATGCCACATAAAAAATTCACTCAGGCGAGAAGCCGGGAGGAATACCCATCCTCCCCCCTCAGTGTGTGCCTCTCAGTGGGGAGTGCAAGGTGAGCAGAACTTGAGCTTGTCATGGCTGCACGCCTCTGACAAACATAAGTAGATGCTAATGGTAAAATCGTGACAGAGCAGAGTCCCACCACCATATGGCTAATTGCCACAACAATATCCTCTGTGTTATTAATCACGTTTTCATAGTGTGCCATGATAATTGGAATAATTAGGAGGGGAACAGGCACTGGGATGCGTCTGCAACATCCGTTGCTTGTTAAAAAAAAAAAAAATACAAACCCGGCAAAAAATGTGACAATCTCCCTTCCTTGTCCCCCATGTTTGGTCCCTCCTGCTGCCCGACAACATTCATGTTTACCACCTTCACCTTTCTTTTGCCTCAAGCTTCCTCTTTTCGTCTTCTTTCCTCACTCCCTCTTTCCCTCAGCCTTCTTTACCTCGCTAATCGCTCTCTAGCTCCCCATCTCCCCATCTTGTTTACAGTTTTGCTGTGAAAAATGAAGTTGATAATTAATGAATACAGTGACGTGGGGCCCTCGGCTGTGAATAGTTCTGGGGTGTGGTGGGGGCATTTCAGGTAGCTGAATGAGGCCACATGCCCCACTGAGTCTGAACAATGAGTGTTTGGGGTTAACCCTTTGTGGGTCAGGCCGATGCTTGCGCTGCAGTTTTTTTGTTCAGTAGTGGTGGTTGTCACTTTGTGAACCAGTTAGCAGTATTGTTCTCAAAAAGTAGAAGATTTCTAGATTGTTTCTGTGGAAAAAGTGAGGTCAGGGAGTTATGTCAGAGTGCCTGTTGTGGGTGAAATGGGTGTGAAATACGTCACTTATTTCTCTAAAAATAATACTTATTTACAAAATTTGTGGTACTGGTTTTATAGTCACAATACAAGTACTTCTCAAGCACTCCTTTACAACATCCTGTGGGCTGTGATTTATTATTCAGTAACCCGCTCTGCTGTTTGGCCCATAAATCTCCCTGTTTATCCAGGAGCAACCTTAACGTCTCAGCGATAGCCCAGGCATTTTGAAAACCCAACTTTTATTGATTCCGACAGGGAGTCAATCAATAGGACATCTGTAGCATTAGAGGGCTATTTCGGTTGTCTGGGCTCCCTCTGCCAAAAGCGTCCAGGAGAGTGATCCAACTTTTCTGGGCAAATCCTAATGAAGATGTCTTTCCTTGAGCTGCGTGACCTCCATCTGAAAAAATAATGGGACGGACAGCGGAGATACAGAGATAGAGATCATCAGTGGGAGTAGGAAGGAGTAATCATAGATAGGTAAAGGGAGTAAATAAAGTATAACTATGCTGCATCATTGGTCGTGGCAGTGATCTATGAGTAGGCTACGCCCTTGTTTCCACCACCATTATCTGTTTAATGGAAAAGCACTGCTCATGTGCTTGAGGCTGCATTGCATCCCGGTTTTTATAGGTTTGATTTAATTTATTCTTTGTGGTACTATCACGACATGTTGACAAATGAATTCGTCAAAGGTTATCTGCTAATTGACTGAAATTGGAAATGAGAGAATAAGACTAACAATCAACAAAGATATTAATGAAGCAATAAATAATTTCTTGACTGAGCAGCCAAAAAAGCTATTTTTAAAATGCAAGTTATTTTTCATCCATATATTTATTTCAGTTTTTGAGTTCAGTTTTTTTCCTCAATGTCAGGGCTGAACTTGAATCATAACTAGTTCATACAATTTCACCTCTGAATCAAAGCATGTATGGCAAGTCCCTATGTATACCCCATGTTTTCCAATGGAAACAGGTATTTTGCATTAAAGCTGGATTTTTCTAAATAAGTTGGACACAATGGGTGAGTGTAGTCATTTAAAGGCATAGTTTAGATTTGTTTCGGAGTCGTGTTGTATCTAGTGAGTTAACCCTCGCAGTTCGGCACGTTAACGATTAATTACAGTTTAACGCTAATCATCACAGTGTGAAATTAAGTTTTACAGACGATCGTTATCTGTCAATATTCAATAAATTATGTGATCAGGACATCGGCATTAATGCTTTTCTAGTCACCAAATTCTGATAATTGTACATTGTAAACTACCAGTTTGCCTTTTTAAATTGGCAGCGGTGCTGCTAGTAACGCTGGCAGCACCGAACAACGAACGAGGTTCCGCTCGGTTACATCGTGATGCGTTCAGGCTCTGCTCGGTGAAAATGAGTATTGGGCAAAGGAAAACTTTAACGTTATCATGATGTGATCAGATGTAATCTTGGAAAATGTAGTGTTTGTGAGGAACTTGAATAAATCCAGTTGTTTTGAAGATGTTTTCACACCAATATAGATAGATATTAGAGATGAGTTATGACTTGTTTACACTAACTCTAATCAGCTTATAATACATCATTAAAACTACTAATGACAAGATTGGTTTTAATCAATAAAAATACCATCTTTTATTGCCTTTACTATAACAAAGTAACAGGGAAGTCTTGAGTTTTGTGAACAAGCTGCTATAATTAAACAACAAAGGTATCTGTATATGCCACTATGGATCATCATTGATTGGAGAATTTGTATCGGTGGAAAAAAACTAACACGAGCAGGGATTTCTAAAAGCTGTATTTGTTCCCCTTTTTTCTTTTGTGCTGATCAGATCCGTGACACTGATCCGGGATCTGAACGGTTAGTTTTATGATCCGTTGCACCCCTAGTTGTCCGAGGTACTTATCCGTAGTCTGTGTATTGCCTCCAGTAGATGGCGGTTGGGAGTCCCCAGTTTGGAGAAACAGACGGGAGTACCAGCATGGGAGAAAAGCAATGTACTGCTGTGGACGGGTCAGCGGCTAAACTTATTTTAGCCTCCTAAAAACAATGATATCAATAACTTAGAACGTAATCTCTTATCGATGCGCTCTTCAAAGCTACCGTTGAATCATTGACAAAAATGCTATATTTTACCGAGCAGAACACGGCAGTTGATTGTCTTTTGTTGCCTCTATCCGTTATTTTGTTTGTCTTATTGTGTGACTTTGGTGATTTTAAAGGGTTAGTTTGGATTCCGCAAATGGAAATTGTTTCGGATTTCCTTTTGTATAAACACTATTGAGCAGAGTCTTGAGTTATTTTTTGGAAAGTTGGGCAGAATATCTTTACACATTACATTATCGTTTCGCTGTTTTCTCTAATCACTCCGAAGGTCTCCATAATGACTAGACTCTCCATTTAAGCAATTAGCCTCTCTAGGGCACCCTGTTAACGCCATTCACACCTCCCTCAGTATCGCTTATCAACACTTCAGATGACACAGCCAAAGACCAAGCTATTTTTTCACTCCCCGCTTCCCACTCATCCAGTTCTCTTTTTCACAGCTCGCTCGGTCATTCATGCACATGCAGCCTACATGCATGCAAACACATTTACTCAAATTCACACTGAGGCAAAGATGCTGACACCATTCGCAAATCTGAGCTTTTTACAACATTTTTAAAGAATGCAGTTGTTCCAAGGTTAGGCAAGCAAGCTAGTTCCTCCACTTACCTCGAGGCTATGACACCAATTTTTAAAGATACTGTCATTCGATACTTCATCCGATCTTCAAACTGTCGGCAAAACCATTCAGCTCGTATCGCATCGGTAGCTGCTTCACGTGTATCTTTTTAATGTAGTGGATCGTTTGCAATGCGTGAAGATGCACATCGGCCTCAATGATTGAGATGTACACCCCTAGTAGTATCTACTACTGCATTGGATGGAAATATTTTAACATCTCATTTTAGCAAACTTTTACATTTGCTAAAATGAGGAGATATTAAAAATGTTTTGACTTTGACACTGGCTGCTACCCTGAGGCTTCAACAGTATACCAATAGAAAATACTAATGGGGTATTTTTCTGTTTAACTATAGAAATGATTATTGTTCCCATTTCATGTTTTTCTTTCAATCATTTGCTCGATGATCCTCATCACTATAGGTTTATGTTACGGCCTTCACCAGTTTAACTTATTTTCACTTCCAGCACGCCAAGATGTGCGGCGTTGCGCCAGCAAAGGCATGAAAGGAGAAATGGTGCTCTATTTAAAATGCGTGAAATAGGGCTGTCAAAATTGCTAAAAAATGACGTTTGAATATTCCCTTTAAAAAAAACACATATATTCGAACATATTCGAATATATGTGTAAATACAAAATTCTTCAGTTTAGGTGTTCACTCCCCCCCGCACCGTCGGTCGCGCATAGCGGTTTAAATGAACGGCAACAATAAACACATGCTGAGTGCTGATCAGGGATAAGGTACCTCGGTTCCAGTGCTTCACAGAACTCCCTGAAGCCCTCATGTCCTTGCATACGAACGAAATAAATGTTTGCGTGCAGGCCTCCTGTCGTGCCGCAGACAACGAACTTGTGGCGGACGGCGCAAAATACGTATCCAGACGGGGCTGTTTCGCTGAAGTTCCACATTTTATGCCATATTCTCTTGGGTGCACATTCTGGAGATGTGGCCTCACGTTGCTTGTCGTTGAATGGTAAGCTAACTCTAGCTTACATAGTGTAGCGACCCTGGGTCAGGAAAGCTACGAGACGTTAGCTGGCTTACAGGGTGTTTATTAAGGGAACATAGAACAGGCTACTGTGGGCCGCAGCCTACGCCAAAACAACAGCAAAACCCCGTGAAAGCCTCAACCAGCTTCACGTCTGCTCCGGGTCAGAGACTCTGCCCCGAACGGCTCGACACACACACACACAAAAAGAGGACACTTCATCGCGGCCGCGGCGGGGGTTGCCAGATTCACGATAATTATCCTCCGAAATACTTTTTTTTACATTCGAATATTAATTTTCACATTCGAAATTCTGTTTTTAACAACTATTCGAATATATATTTGAATTTCGATTATTCGTTGACAGCCCTAGCGTGAAATAATTCCAGCTCTATGTATTTCATGAGGAAGGAAATGCATCCAACACATTTGTGAAAGCTCAAGGATCCACTCAATGAGTGAGTGTCATGGAATGTAAACAGAACTTTTGTTTGGTGCCATTAAAACCCCACAGTGCACCTTTTTAGGCTGTAGATTGTATCATCAGTTTGCTAAGAAGAGTGATCTTCAGCTTCTGCCTGTCATTAGCGTTGCGCAGCAACATTTTAAGATGTTTCTTATGAGCTAAATGCAACTTTTTGTGAGTTGACTTAAGGACAACTTTTATTTTTTATTTTCCTTCCAGACGTTGCACTTATGTCAGCATTGAATGCAGCTTCCCCTTTCTTACCTGTTGCCTCTTTCTCTGGACGACAGTGTTTTGTTGAGCTTCTGTTCCGCAAACTCAGGCGATCTGAAACAACCTATTTATTTGAGCCTCTTCAGCATCTGCTTTCTAGAAATGTTTATGGCCTGACTGCAACTCCAATCTGTCACACAGACATCACATACTTGACGTTGTCTGTTTATAGTTGTCTTTCAGACGCGCGTGTGTGATATATGCTGAATAGGCGGAAAAGAATTATGGTTCTTGTGTAGAACCTGGGGGAGGGGCCCAGGATGCTATCCTACCCCCCACGTTGTCATTTCAGACAGTTATGGACCCAGAAATGGCAAAAAGCAGCTGCTCCTCTGACCATAAAGCCCTGAGCCGAGCCCTTAATTGTTCCTGTGTAGAGAGGGAATTATCTCCACCCAGGCCCACCCTAGGGACCAGGAGATGAGGAAGGAAGAGGAGGAAGGAAGAGGAGGGGCAGGAGGGGGGCGATGTGTGGATGGACAAAATGGCAGGATGGATGGCAAAGTGTGGGCAGATTTTGGCACAGCCACCTGAGGGAGTGGGCGGCAGGTGGAGAAGTCTCCCTCATTCACAGCTTCTCTGAAAGCCAAAGACGTTCCACTGAAACTGGGTCATGACTGAGATCAGCAGGCTGTGTATTTCGAACGTTTGCAGATTTATATATGTATTTTCTTTTTTGTAAAAACCATAGTTTATTCAGGAAAGTGATATTCCGATTTAGAGTAGCATCGTTGGACTGGATTGGTTCCATGCATGGGCCACGGAAGATGCTTGTTTTTGGTTGGTTGGCAGGTTGTATAACACGACGCCTTGAACAATTTTCCTAAACTCTCACTGGTCAAACCGAGGATACGTTTAGGTTTTCAAGTTTATCTTAAAGGTTCCTTGTCGAAGGTGAGATTTCCATGTCATAGAACAGGTCTTTGTGGATTGAGTGTTTTGGGGCTACACAGTATTCATAGAGAAATGCACGCTTTTAAACCAGCTGTCTGGACTTCCTGAGGTTACAATGTCACAGTGATGGTCACCGGTCGAGGTGCTGCTAAAGTCATTGTAGTTGACACTAGGGGTGCATCCCAAGTCTCTAAATTGCATCCCCGTTTCCCTCACTTGCGTCTTTTCCTTGCGTCTTAGTCCCTCCCACCAGGGATACATAGAGAGACGCAAGGAAACCAAGCGAGGAGAGAAGACGCGAGGAAATATGTTTTAAGAGACATGAGACGCGTCCTTTCCTCTGAAGCGTCACGTGAAGCGACGTCGGTTTCTGATGACTGCAGCCGCCTGACAGCTGATCACATCTGATCAGCTGTCAGTCGCTTTAACAGCTGACGGAGTTTTGTCCGGAGAGTTTTTAGCGAACATTCCAATAAAAATACACTTAAAATATTGATAAAAATGATCGTATGTTTTCAGTTGATTTTAATGGTGTTAAACTACTACTTATATTAATAAAGACAAAGTTATCATCAGTGTCAGAGTGGAGATGTTTTCTCTGTCGTCTGTTACCGTTTAATAAACTGCATTGAGTATTTATATACTGTCCTGCGTCCTGCTTATACGCGCAGGATCCATTTCTACCGGCAGAATGCGTCTTATTTATTTATTATTTACGTCTATGTTTTGAAATTCTGATTGTGACATCATTATAAAATAACCCACAATATAAATATAGTTTCTCTTCATTACGTGTTGTAAACAAGTGTTTCCTCTCTGCAGCTCTCTGATTTTAATTACATACATAATAAAAGTTATTGAGGGAAACAACAGATCAAATCTTTGAAGACAGTTGTTTGTGGTCCTTTTGTTGTTCAGACCTACTATGAACATATTTTAACCAGATTGTGAATAAGAAAACAGATTTAATATATAGCTTGAGTTTAATCTGTGATCGTCTCTGGTATTAAACTCCAGCATCAGTCCGCTCAGCTGCAGCGTCCAATCACATAACAGATGAACAGTGAGGGGGCGTGTCTAGCGTTAAAACACTTCCTGGAAGCCTGCTCTTGGGGCTCCTCGATCATGGCTCCTCCGATTTCCCTCCTCGATCCTCGCTCCTCCGAGCAGAATAAGAGCGGGACGGCCGTCAAGATGGCGGCGCAGAACCACTTCCGGTTCAATCGAGGAGCGAGGAAACGACAATTTAGAGACTTGGGATGCACCCTAGGACTGGATATCGCCATGGATTTCCCAGATCAATTTGATTACAAGTCACAAGGTTTCCATTAGATTTTTGACTCTATTCAATATAGATTTTAGTGTGTGTGTGTGAGAGAATATCCTTTTACCCTGTTTGTCATCTATTGTGGTTATTAATCATATACAAAAAAAAGACACAATTTAAATTATTCAGAGATAAATTATTGTATTTTCATTTAAATATTTGCTTTGATTAAAACAAATCTAGGCATGAGTAGTTTCAATATTGTATTATGAGCTGCTCAGAATAGTGTTAGGTTATTTAAACGAGTCATAATTCCCTGTCTAATATCTCTATAGCGGTAAAGTTGTCTCCTATTATTAAATGTTAGGTGTCACATAGTGGCCTTCAGTGAAGCAGCTCTGAGCTTCCACGCATCCATTGGCAAAGGCATGTATTCATAGATCGATGTCGGGATTTCATGAATTGATATCGGATCATTCAAATGAAGATTTGAAACAGAAATCATATATTTTTATTTTTCACCCAGCCCTGGTTGACACACCCACTTAGTAAAGATGGCGATAACGCAGACCAATCGGAGCAAATGGGCTTCTTTTTTTTTTCAGTCGGTAGAGGGGCTTAAAGAGACAGACGCTAAAACCAAGCGTTTCAAACAGAAGGTAAATACAGGTATATTTAGACAGACGGTTGAAAAATTATGTGTTTTTTTTTTTTTTAAACATTAAAGCATGTAAACATGTTTTAGTAGAAACTTGAAAAAGAACGTTCTGTGTCTCCTTTAAATGCTCACGTTGAAAGAGTTATGGGTCTCTTTTCTCTTTCCTCCTTTACATAACTGCTGTGAAGCAACACTTGATTGGAGTGACTTCACTCTAAGAAATGGAGGACATATGGCATGTGAGTATTGTATGAAGATGGTCTTATCCAAAACTATCTTTTTAAAACAACTGCAAAAAACACTTAAAAAAAAAAGAAAGAAAAGATCATCTGTAGACATCCTGTCGTTTTGGATGTGACTATTGTTTAAATGCATTGATGACGTCAGTCTTGTCGTCTTTGTATGCATCACAACTATCAATTAACCTACATGTTATTTTCTTGACGAATTCTTTACAAACATGGCACCAAACGGTTCTATTGTTCGATTCTACTTCGTGATTCGCTTCTTTCCTTGGAGGAGGAGTGTATTATACTCTACTTAGGACATACCTGCAAACTTGTCACCTTACGGCGAATTTTGCCGTTTTGAAATCAAAGTATGTCATCCACGTGAATCCTGTAGATCCGAAGAGTTTTTTTGAGGCTGTCATCTGTCCGTTTCTGAGATTGGAGTGGGACACGGAGAAAAGCTGATGTTGTGATCTTCGCAATAAAACATCTTTGAGGTGTCGAGTCTTGGCCAACTTTTTATCCTTTCACGCCAAGTTGAAGTTACCGCCGATACGAACGAAGGTAACTAGCCATCCAAGTTGTCTGTCGTAATATTTTTGTCACGTTACCACATTAAATCTTTCCCAACTTGTTTTTTTTATGGAACGCTAGTCAGCTTAATATCACGTTAACTAACGGATTTGGGTTGTGTATTGGCGACTTGCTTGGAAAAAAACGTAACGTGATGAAACATGCCGTAACCCCCCCCCAGATATTGATAAGATCATGTGGTCCGTTTTTCAGAATGAGGACGCTATATATGTAGCGCAGCTTAATGCAGGGCTGAGATGAAGTGGAGCTGGGCCTGGCTAAAGGTGGAGGTCAAAACAGAAAGGAGTGCAGTACAGCTTCCCACTGTCCCAGTATTTCATAAAAATTGATAAAGCAGGGTATGCTAAAAGCAGCCTCTGCTCCAAGGAGATCAATTACAGTAAAAAGGGCTCACATGCCCCCTCTTCACACTTAATAAAATCAAACTACTGCGTACCAGTGGTGGCGTTACTACTATCATCCCTGCTAGTGTTGCTGCTACAATTGTTGCAACATGTTCAGTTGCAACAACTGCTGTTCTCTTATCTTTTACAACTTGTTTCAAGTCCTTTCCATCAAAGACCTCGTCCAGACACCAAATCTGAGTGCGTGTTTCTCTCTCTCTCTCTCTCTCTCTCATATATCTCTAGAGGTGAGCTCTAGGTTGCTCCCCGTATTAGTTTGCTTGCCACTTAATGAGGCGGCGGAGCATGAAGGGCCAAGCACTCCTAAATGCCGCGTTCATTAAACCAATGGTGCTTAATGATGACGGCAAAGGCACCCGCACCACACCGGCTCCTACTGAGGGCGACCATTAGCGTTGGAGCCGGCCAGCTGAGGGGAGGGAGGGAGCCGTCAACTGTCAACAACCGTGTCACAAGGACGGCAGAGGCAGCAGTGGCAGTGAAAGATGCCCCAACGGGAACGAGAAGTATTGCGATGCATTATGGGATCGGTTACAGCGACGCTTCCAGCCAGCAGGACTAAGTGTGATAACTCAAACTTTGTCCGCTGTGTTTCTGTCCTGTTAACCTGCATTTCAACTTAGTGCGAGTACTTATAAATGCAATTGCTTTGCAACAATATTTTACATGTTCTATTATTAAAGTTGCATTAGTTTGTTATTGTTTTATTAGATAATGTGTTCCAATATGTCCTGGACAATAATAATAATGGTTCCATTAAAAAATAAATTAACTGTAGAGCTGCAGCTAATGACTATTTTTTTTTTTTATATCGCTTAATCAGTCAATTATTTTCTTGATTGATTCATTAATGCTTTAATGAATAAAATATCCCAAAATAGGCAGATGATCCGTCGTCACAAAGTAAGATCCTTAAATGTTGTTAAAACTCAAATATATGACAATAATGTAAAGCAGATAAATTAAACGCACTAGCTGAGGTTTGGCAGTTTTGCTTATTAACTAGAATTTAACATTTAATCACGACTATTGTTGTTAATGATTTAACTCTGTTTTAACTTTGTTGTTGCACAGGTTAGACTGTGGACCCATCCTCTTTGTGCCGGCTGCCTTCATGCTGCTGATTGATTGTCTCTCGGAGCTGCAGAGAGCAGACTGCTCTCCTCCCCTCCGGGTGGTCTCCTGGTCGCGTGGAGGACGAGACGAAGGTGCGGGTCGTCTTTTGATTTAGTCCAATAAACAAACGATCAAAGAGCACACAGAGCATCCAAACCCAGTTAGTGGAGCAAATACACATTTCAGCCATTTTATTATGAACGGCAGCAGTTTGTTGAATTTGGCGTATTCTTGTCCTGCTGTTTGCTAGTAGCTGTTTTTTTATTATTATTATAACTGATCACTTTAAATTTTGATTGTATGTACCCAACAGTTAATGTTTAAATGGTCACACCTATTTGTTTGGAGTACGTGGCTACATGTTAGACATTTTACCTTAAAGATTAATTTGAGATTAACATTGGAGAAATGTTTACCTTGATTGACAGGACTCTTTATCTCATTATTGAAAAACGACAGACAAGATCACTTTTACATACTGAGAATCCATTACGGTCTGATTTAAGTGGTTCATCCCGCCTTGTTTTTATGCAACATTTTCATCTAATGGTAGCAAAAATTGTAGCCACATTTTAAGAAAATCGGCGAAAGAAAATGTAAGTTGTTGCGCGTTTCCAGCCTCTACCGTTGTGCGAATATCGGAAACTTATATGCATCAAGAAACAGCTGATGGTGCTAATTAAACCAGTGCTGAAGGTGAGGGCACAACAAAATGACCAGTTAAACATTACATTGTAGAGCAAATAAAAAGGAATGTGGAAAACATGATGTAAATATGGCATTAATGTCCGAAACATCGCAAATACTGAGTAAAAGCAGTGTTTTTTACTTTTGTTATCCAGTCTTAACACAGGCCCCTTACTAAGCACGCATATTACTAATTTTATTGTCTCCTTTTTTAAGTCTATCGCTCAAACATACAGTAAGGAATGAGGTATTATTCATACATTTTTATCCAAACATTAAACGATTAAAGAAAATGTAATTACCGAGAGTAAATTTATTGATGTTTACTGGATATATTTTAGTATAGAAGTGACACCATGAGGATTGAAAATATCGCTACATTTCTTTTCTTCAGCTTTTTCTTCTTTACATAGAGGACCCGTCTCCCTTTTTTTTCCGACAGATTTAAAGCTGAAGTGCTCCATCAAAGGTACTTCATGAGGTGTTTAACAAAAACAGAAGTCCAGTCTTCAGTCCAAAGCTCTGCTTTGCCTTTTGCTTAAAACTGTGTGTGGCCACTTCATTGTATAAAACACACACACACACACACACACCATGTCTGGGATTTCCATGCAGCCCTCAGAGGACACACTAATGTATCCAAATATATTTACAACAGATGTTTCATTTTATTTTTCATGATAAAAACCCATTTCATAAAATTTACTTCATAATGGTCAGAGCAAGTTTTTCTTCTCTTTTTTTTTTGGCTTCTTCTTCTTCCCTCGCATGTAAAGTGAGAGAAGTGCACCACCTAATGGTTGCAAACGTCTCCTCGTTCAAACTTTCACTTTGCGGTACATGTTTACAGGAGATAATGAATGTTCTCTTAACTAAAAGTGACATTTGGACCGCATGATTCGTTTACTAAAGAGCCCGTCTGCCCACTCGATTCACAACAAGGCTCATGCACGCTCAGGCAACACGCTTTATGCAGGGAGTGCTGTTGATTGACAGCCTACTCAAGAAGCAGCACATGGACGTGTCTTCGCTGTGCAGAAAAGTAAGAAATACTGCTCCAACTAAGAATTCTTTCTTTAGCATTTAACCTGTTTCCTATGAAAGAAATGTCAGAATGCTCATGGTGACATTCTCAGATGTCTTGAACAGCAGCACAAATACTAAATATAAAACATACAACAGTAGAAAATCATTGCACAAACATCTCATTGTTTTCCTGACTAAAGAACAAACGATTAATTGATTATCAAAATGAATGCTGAATCATTTTCTGTTTTACTGATTGATAAAATGAATAGAAAGCTTCTAATAATAATTAATATTCCCCCATTATTCCAAAATATGATATTAGTATTTTTTTATCTGGGCTATGCAAACATCATATAATCCCTTTGAATATTCTGAATATTATTCAGGTTTTAGAAGCATTCTTTGGGCATGGAATTGGTGTCACTTTGCGACATACCACCAGCTCTGTGTTGAACACAAACCGACTGGTCGATAGTTTGTAAAGCTGAAGTAGAGATGCATGCATTAGTTTCTGGTTGGAAGGAGAAACACGCCCACTTTTAAGCATCATGATGGAGTTGGATATCGGATATCAACAGGTTTCTGGATACGTTTTGATATTCTGAACTGGGCCATATTCCAAATGGAACATTTTTACGATTGCGACATGTGGGATATGTCGATAATAACCCGTGCGACTGTTTTACTGAAGTTTGGGACACGCGGCCTCCTGCCTGTCTACAGCCAGCTCTGTTTGCTGTACACATGGTTGTACACAAACCAACACTGAGAGAAATACACCTTCTGTTAAACATTATGAAAGACTTGGATCTCTACCTATTTTTTGATATGTGCAACTATGTGACCGCCGACCTTTCCAAGAAGGTGGTTGAAGTAATGAAAGAGGAATGCTTTGTTCGAACAAGTTTTCCACCGGTTACTTTAAACAGAGTACGCACGGCTGCATGTAAGCGAGAATATTAGGGAAATATTATTTTTTATTAGCAATGTAAACAGCTGAGTAGGAATATGGAAAGAGCTGGGCTATTTAGTGCACTGACTAACTTTACATTTCTGTGTGAGTAAAGTTTATATCGACTGATAATACCGTCAGTTGAACATCCAAAAAGTATGTTTTTTTTCAGTAAGGGGGCTTGAGCAGAAGAAGAAGACGAAGAGGAGGAGGTGAGGAGGATTAGGTGAGGCGGGGGACAAGAGGCGCTCTCCCTCTCAGCCAGCCGGATGGGGTGAAAAAGAGTGGGGAGAGAGAAAGCCAGAGGAGGAGGAGGGGAGGGTGGAGCACAAGAGCTGGAGAGACTGTGAGTGTGTGTGAGGGCTAAGTGAGGCCTTTATAAATGAAAGCAGATGCCTGGCATTATGAACTTGTCGGGTCGCAGATGGGGATGGCGGTGATGGAGCACTTGACTCCCCGGATGGTTATCACTCACTCTCCTCCTCTTGCCTCTCGACTGCCTTCCCCAGTGCTCGGAGGGTGAGAGGGAGAAACAGAATGGGATGTTAAGAAAAAGAGAGAATATCCATAGTGTCGAGAAATAAGGGCGACAAGAAGGTGGACTTTTTCAGTGAGTGATTAGTAGCCCTATTTAAATAAAGGCTGTGAATACAGTATAAAGAGAAAAGCTTCAGGTCTTTTTTTTTCTTCTTCCTTCTTCCTTTTCCTTCTTTGATTGATCTCGGCGTCGGTGTGCAGTGATTGATTGGATTGCCTGCGGAACATCATCCCGCTAACTAGTCGCTCCGAGAAGGGTGTTTGTCACTGCCATTGATCTTCTTGTAAATGAAATGTTCCATTTCCAGTGCATTTTATTGTTAAATGCAGTTCATTAGCTACTCTGAGATTTATGGCTGTGTCTCCTCTCTTGGGCAGGAAGAGGAGAGAAAGGGACAAGAGGAGGGGGGAGAGAGGGAGAGTAGATGGAGAGCAGGGCAGAGACGAGTGTTGATGGTACAGAGCTGCTGCAGACTTGATAAATATGGCCCAAGTTTGCCAAGAGATGAGAGATAATGACGACGAAAAGGAACTGACACACTGAGCTTCCTGATCTACTGCAGTTATCCCTCTCATGATCACTGTGGGAACGTCTACATCAATACTCTTAGTCCTGACAGATTCAATTTTGTATTATTAGAAACCCTGGAGGAATCTATTGGCTAATATTGGTCTTTTTTTAAGCTGGAATGGATGAAAGAAAAGGCCAAAAAACATGTAATTATGCTGTTTCATGCCCATGAATCACATTGGTGGCCTGCTGATGGGTTTTGGTTAATTTCATTTAAGTAATGTTGACAAGTTGAAAAACATTTAGTTTTTGCTAAAGTGCTGCTAGTAATCCATGCTGATTCGCTGGATATAATGTTGTGCTTCGTTTGTGATATTGGCTGAAGAGAGTACTTATTCACAGTTACTTTTATGATAAAAAAATAAGCTGCAAAGGGTGGAAAGTTATTTCTTTTAAAGGATGGAAGAAACAATTGAATGAGCTAAGTTCAGCAGTTGAGATCATTTAAGGAGAAAACGCATCCTCAAGACACGACCGGGATTCTGTTGTAAGAAATGCAGTGCAGCCCTGTTACACTCAAATAACCCTAAAATATATGATCAGTAGCCTGCCGGTTCAGATCCCCTGACCAGCAGCGAGGATCTGAGCAGGGAAAGTAAATGAACAACTCTCTGCTCTCCCTCAGCAATTATCATACACGTGTCGTTGATCAAAACACTTACGCCAAGGCTCAAGGCTCCAATTACTTGAGAGGAGCTGCTGTGGTTGTGCTGGGCAGCTCCCAGCAAGCAGGCCGTCTTTGAAAACCAGCACGCACACTCAACTGATCTTCGCCCGTCACAAAAGATTGAACTTGCTTTGAAGTACATAACATTACTGAACTTTTTCACGTTTTCCATCACCAACTAAGTACTATACTAGCCACTGCGCTCCGTGGTGCTGCTGGCTGTAATCACCTTGCATGACTTTAGCCTCAAAATGCCAAACTGTGTTATAACAGTTTTATTTTGCGCGACAAAATTTAAAGGTACAGTTCGACATTTGGGGAGATGGTTTGTTGTCTTTGTGCTCCGCTGAGCCAACTGAGAAGCATGTGTCCGCCTTGAGCCGAACAAATTAAAGTAAGTGTTTTTAGATGATGTCGCAACCTGTTGCCTCTTTTTGAAGTCCTCAACCTTGTCGACAACTAGTTAAACCAGGCGTTAAGGACATCGTGGAGCCGGATTCTTCACCTGCGAGACCTGTTTCTTCCATCAGTGTTGACAAAAAGATTCCAACAAATGCCCGTTAATGCCTTCACACACTACAATGAGTCAGGCAGCCTTTTTGTTTGGCATGGACTTTCCCTGTCCTACCTGACTCTATTGTCCCTGACAGAAGAAAAGGTTTTACTTGTGCTTTGCTCTCGACGAGGAGCTTGTGGTTGGACTCGGCCTCGCCTCTGGCTAATCTCAGCTTGTTAAGCGTTTTTGGCACATTGAAGAGCCAGACCACACCGCTGTTTGCCTGTCAAACAGTCTGCAAGAGCAGGGCAATTACAAAAGCAAACTTTGCTCACACTCCTTGGGCGTGATGAAAACAGTGTGCGTTGGTCATATGCATGCACTTGTGTACAAACCGCTGGCTGCTATGAGCGAAGGAGCCATAGTTTTTGTCGTGTTCATTACTTCAGTAAAGATAATATCTCTTCGTCATTGCACACATTTATTCGGCACTAACATCCTGGCTCCACTAACGCTCTGGTGGAACCTCCAGTATGTGCAACACAGTTCAGGAAAAGTGCTCGAACTGTCGTCGTATTGAAAGGTGCCTGTTGCCTCTCAAAGGCCCTGAACAGGCCGACAACTGAGCCAGTGGCACGACGGCAAAAGTGCTGACGGAGCCAACTGTGTTTCCCTGAGTGGGTGCCGGAGTGTCGATGCTACGCTTGCGCAATGACGCTATCAGTGAGTGTAGCGTCATCTGCCTTAATCACGTATAGAGTGCGGTGCAGAGCGGCGGCTGGCGCACACTCACGTAAAAGAATGTGTAGCTAAATAAATGGTTTACTGCCATAGTAACGCTCTGCGTCCTGTAGATTGCACCAGATAAGAGATTTCAACAATAGCGTCTGTAAATAATCCGTCATGACTTAAATCATGCGAGTGAACCCAGAGCAGCAGGGGGTGTTGAACTCGGCCATTTCAGGAGAATTCAGTAGACGTGGTGTCATCTTATTGCTTGAACGTTTTATTTATTATTCTACTTATCCCTGCCTTTCTGTAAATACAGCTACCAATCGGTAGCTATACTTTCTCCCAGAAGCTGCAGCATTGCATTGGTAGAAAGCGTGTCAACAGTAACGGTTTGTTTGACTCAAATGCTGTGGTTCATGAACCACTTTGTGGAAAGTAGTGCCCTATTGTCGACTTGGATCGTCGCAGAAATACATACGAGACATTTTTCTCCTGATTTATTCACTCCATAAGCCTCCAGTAAGACGGCTAAGTATATTAAAAATTCACAACAATAACCACATTTGATAAAAGTGCCACTGCTTCCAGCAATGTCACCTTTTCTTTCTCCATTTATCGACTGGAAACAATGGGTTGTTTTTGTCTTTTTAAGAGGCGGTATTAGCCACAGTGGAGCAGTTTCTCATGGAAAGCTGACACCGCTAAGGTTAGCCTGGCATTTCCACAAGATGTGATGCCTTTCATGGGTTGTTGAGAGAACCAGGCGGAGCAATGGATCAACCGAAATGGCCAAAATATCTTGCTAATGGTAAGAAGAGACGTCTTCTGAGAATAGTCACTTCTATAAACGGAAGGACAACATAAAGCCGAGTAAACGCATACAAACTATTTACATACTGTATATGTGATACATTTATACTGCAGATTTGTTTAATATATGTATATATGTATGTGTACAGTGGGTACGGAAAGTATTCAGACCCCTTTACATTTTTCACTTTGTTTCATTGCAGCCATTTGCTAAAATCAAAAAAGTTCATTTTATTATTAAAGGGGTCTGAATACTTTCCATATGTTCTGTATAGTCAAAGTCAAAGTCAGTTTTATTTGTCACTTCTTCCATATTGTGCAAACATACAGAAGACCTGAAATTATGTTTCTCTACTGTCTGAAAATAAAGTGAATCGTGCAACATTTAAAAAAATTAAAAAAAGAAGTAAAAAATAGACAACATATAACATATAAACTAGACAACATATAAACATATAAACAACATATAAACTAGACAACATATAACATATAACCAACATGTAAACATATAAACTAGACAACATATAACCAACATATAAACTAGACAACATGGCATAAACAACATATAAACATAGTGCAGAAACATAAAGTGAATAGTGCACCAGTTACGAAAAAGTAAAAATAGACAACATATAACATATAAACAACATATAGACAGTGCAGAAACGTATAAACATAGAAACGTATAAACATAGTGCAAAACAAATTAGACATATAACATATGGTGCAAAAACATATAACATATAGTGCAAAAACAAATTAGGAACTATTCAAGTGTGCGTTAGTAGCAGCGGTCAGACAGTTTAGCAGCAGAGTCTAGATGTGGGAGTGGTGAGGTAGAGAGTTCAGAGAGTTCAGCTTCCTGACAGCTTGGTGGATGAAGCTGGTTGACAGCCTAGTGGTGCGAGCCCGGAGGCTCCGGTATCTCCTCCCAGAGGGCAGGAGGCTGAAGAGACTGTGTGTGTATGTATGTATGTATGTATGTATGTATATATATATATATATATATATATATATATATATATATATATATATATATGTATATGTATATGTATGTATGTGTATATATGTATGTATGTGTGTATATATATATATATATATATGTATATATATATATATATATATGTATGTATATATGTATATATATATGTATGTATGTATATATGACTCAGGGTGAAGGTTGTCTCAGGTAGAAACACAGCAGCATGTGTCAAAGAAGACGGGGAGCTGTAGAGAAAACAGATTTGGATGCCACAATGAAACCCAAAGCATGCTGTAGAATATATGCTCACATTTCCTCTGAGGCAACAAATGTTATTTAAGTAGTAAGAAAAGTGAGCACCACCAGCCATTTGCCAATAGTGGCTGGGTATATCTATCTATCTATCTAGTAATCATCATAAGAAAGAAAAGAAAAAAGAAACATGCACTTTATTAATCCCCTTGGGGAAATTCTTCTCTGCATTTGACCCATCCCTGGATAGGGAGCAGTGGGCAGCCCTGTGAGGCGCCCGGGGAGCAGTTGGGGGTTCAGTGTCTTGCTCAGGGACACTTCGGCATGTGAGCTATGGGGGGACTAGGGATCAAACCGGCTACCTTGTGGTTGCGGTACGACCACTCATCCCCCCGAGCTACAGCCGTACATTGAGTCTGTGGGAAGACGGAGCAATTACTGGTTAGTCAAAAATGATCTTGATTTCCAACTATGGATCAATATGTTTTTATCCTGTGTTTGAGGCATCTGCCCCGCTTGTTTTGACTATTATCGACACCTGTTTTGGGGCTGTGTTGATCAGTCTCCAGAACACAAAGACTACAGTGAATATTGGATTAGAAATATTGTTACAAACACCTTTTTTTTGTTCTCTTAAAAGTGGTGACTCACAAGATTCTGTTTTTTTTTTGGTCTCTACGTCAACGTGTTTGGTGCTGGGTGTTGATTGCTGTCGTGTTTCTGCACCGCCGTTCCCCAGAGATCACCCGTCAATCAAACCGTGAGTTATAGAGACGGAGAGCAATTAGGTCCCGCCCACTCCGGAGGGGAAAAACAATTCATCGCTCGCCGCTTGTGTAAAGGTGCCTCCTTGTCACTCTCTTCTTCTGCTGGCAAACGACAGCAACATGTCCTCAAAGCTGCTGTGTGGTGGGAAGCACTACCAGCCGGATGAATCACCCAGAACTCACACAAACAACAGAGTCCAGGCAATAAGATGTGAGGCATCAGCAGGAAGAATGGGACAACTGTGGGATGCTTTGTCAAAATATTAAACGATTTCTTTAAATAAAGCATTTTGACATTATGCCACTTGTCATTGTGCCCAACGTTGCATCAGAAAGCCGTATCCAGTAGTATGTTTACAAGTGGCTTGGCTAACTGCAGTTGCAACTTGCTGACATTAGGCTCAATCATTTATTTTAGTTATCAACTACTCACCTGGTAGACACAGGGTGCTACAATAATCCTTTTGAATTGCTGATTTATAACTTGTAGCTTGATGCAGGCATTTTGTTAGCGTTCCTGTCCTTGGTTGCATATTGTGTCTCTGTAGCAAACACTGGCTCAAGCATGAAGCAATGGAAAGTAAGAGTATGCATGGTAATGCATTGTTAGAATATAGCCGACTATTCATCAGAATCACAGTATAAGGCAATGCTGCATAACATATAACATTATCATTTAAAGGGACGTACATAGTTCTCACTGTAGAGTCCAATTCAGTTGCTCTCCTCAGACAGATGTGATATTTTCATCCCATGACCTGCACCACACAGACGCATGCCACATAAATTGGATCACAAGGCACACAGCCTACATGCAACTTGTATTTCAGGGCTTCAATTTGAATTGTTGCCATGAAGGTAATTCATTCTTACATCATTCACATGAGACCACTGTCATTTTTTTGTTTTCGAATCATTATAACTTGGCAAATGGCCTGGAAAATAATGAGAAAACAGCTGAAAGAGAGTCAAATATTGTACTCAGTGGAATGTTCAGTTTCGACGCATTTCTATAGCTGAAAACTGAACCTCAAGCAAGCGTAAAAACACCCTTTTTTCTTTTATTTTCTCCTTCCAGCTTTTCTCATGCAAAAATAAAATATGTGAATCGAAACGCAGCTAATTTAGCATCGTCGGGGGAACGTTCTCTCGTCCCGACGACGAAGGGAAACGTTTGCGTCTCGTAAAACGAGTAACGTCAGGATTTCAGAATTCTGGCATCAACTTGCTACCGAAGTATCTGTTCTCGTGACATCACCACGCTGATTACTTCTGGCAATTTAGATCTTAAATCCAAACTCTGAATTCATGGGTATTTTTAGAGGACGCTTCCCTTTTTTGGTCATCCTCTTGTCCGGAGCAGAGAACCACAGCAGCAGAGAAACTAGAGAGCGAGAGCCACCGACTCAGTTTTATCTTCATTAAGGGAAATCTTTGTCAGTTTTGCAGTGCTGGTGTCTACAACTCCACTTCCTCTCTGATAACAAATGAGCTTACACCGTCACAGTGTAAACCTGCTTCCACTGGCGACGCCAGGACCTTGAGTTGTTTCTCATCCATATTCAATCCCTTGGAATTGGGGACGGTGACATATGGTTGGTGCTCACGCTACATCTCCCCCTCCTCTGTACGAGAGATACAAATTCAGAATTGGATTTAACACTTCAATTCCCCACTGACCAACAAGGCTGACACAATTACTATGCTGGATATGCCACACACACACACACACACTGGTGTAATCCAATTAGAACACAGCCAATGTTTATGCTTGTCTGTGTGTGTGTGTGTGTGTGTGTGTGGTAGAGAGACCGTTTATTAGAAATTCATATCTGAATGCTAACGTTTTTAATAGATTGACATTTGAATTAGACCCGAACAGAGTATAATTGCTAACCTCAAGTATAGAAAGTGGTGGATTTCAACCGTTTTCTTTGGCAGTTAATCGCCGACGTGTCACTGAGCAACATGCTGATCCAAACTGCTCCAGGGTCAGTGATCAGAAGCCAAACCTGACCTCTGACCCTTTTCTCTTATGTTATTACACAATGACAAGTATGTGAGGCCAAAAATGGGACGAGTCAATAACTTTATATGTGAAGTAGCTGAGAATGTAGTGTCATTTATTCAGTGCAGCCTTCCACTGACGAAGCACCGGCCTTCTTGTGTTTCCAGTTTGCGGAAATCCATTACAGTTTGAGCAGGTTTCTCCAGCGCAGCACAAGTACTATCAATAAAAAATGTCCCTTCCACGAGAACAAGCCAAAGGCTTGAACGCAAACATGATACACGGGCTACTTTTACACATGAGCCAACGATGTGCATGTTTTTACTATTAATTATGAACAGATGCTGCGCAGTTTGTGCATTACAGCTCTCTTCATTTCCTCCAGGACGTTGATGGAAACCTGCAGGCGGCTGGAAGCGTCCTCAAATGTCCCTTCAGACATAATCAGGGAGAAATACCAGAAGGTGTGAGGATCAATATTGTCTTACAATCGATTTTTGGAAGTTGGTGTCCAAGAGGCAGCTGCTAACAGTGATCCAAATACACACAGCATGTGCTGATTTAGGGAATTTGACTGCCTGTGCTGTTTATATTCACTTCAGTTTGTCGTCTTGTTAATCCCCATGGCGACAATTGTCTTACAGGAGAATAGAGAACCAAATCTAGCAGGAAAGTGCGCTTTGACAAACTTCCCATCGCACGCACAGTTTAATAGCGCAGGCTGTCCAGGACGGAGTGCATCCGGTTCAGTCGGGTTCTCTGCAGAGTGATGAAAGTCTTAAAAGTCACGGTGGAGCATCAGCGAGGACGCAGTTTAGGAAATCTGCCACAGAGGCATCAGCTTAGGTTTCACAACATTACATCACCGGTCTAATTGATCAGTTTGTTTGGGCTCATTTCATACCTGCATGGAAGTGCTGATGGAGGAGGACTTCTCTCTCTCTCTCTCTCTTGTGTGTGTGTGTGGAGGCAGGTATTAGCCCTGACAGATCGCACTGTTAATTGCTAATTGTGTTTCTCATTAGGCGCAGGGGTGACAGGTGTTGTTAGAGTGTTGTGAGTTCTTTCAGCACTCTCCCATGAATTGTGCTCGCTCCCTGCGCGGCACATTGCCGATCCGCTCGCTAATGGTTCCCCCGAGAACTCCCATCAGCCCCTGGGCTCGGTGCAGCGAGGGGTCGGTTTTAGATACTGTGTATCAGCAACAGCCGCATTGGGAGGTCTCCGAGCAGAGAGCTTTGTCAACTAGCACGTCCTTTCATCCCAGTCGGTACAGTACTGTTTATGTGAAGTGTATTTGTTGTAAGATGCTACCGGTGACATTATCTTCTTTTCACGGATGAAAAAAGAATTGGGATCTCTTTCGAAATGTTCTGATCAGGAGGGTGCTACACTTTTCTGGAAGAACCAGGGTTGTTGGATGTTCGCAAGATGCCAAAAATATGGCTGTAATCCATATAATGTATTGATTAGGAGCAAGAAAAGAGGCTTCCGGTCAAAGCAATGGAATAAAAATAGAATGAAATATTAACCTGAAGGAGAACGCTGCAAAAAATCTCAACAGATAAAAGCATTTTGCATCATACCTGGTCTCATTCCAGATAAATGTAACGGTGGAAACTCATTATATCTCGTCATGATGAAAATCAATCAATAGCAGTAAACATCCTTTCTTCTGTCTTTCCTTTCCTTTCTTCTTCGAAAATGTACTAGGTGATGCATTTTTTTAATTTTTTTTGGTCTGAATGTGGAGAAATGAGATTAGAAAATTCAAGCAGCTTTTGTGGGATTAAAGCACACTCGAAGAGACTCTGGGTCAGTTCCCCACCGTGTGTACCTTTGTTAGAAAACATGTTTGATGTCCTCAAGACTGCATTTACTTCCACATTACAAGATGGAGAGGATTCTCATGTAATGCACGTAAGCCGTGTGGCATTCATATTTAACACCTCACTCAGCCGGTTGAGCGTAGCAGGTCAATAATTCCACAACTCACAACAACAAGTCTTGTACACGCCGGGGACAATGAAATATGAAAATGTGTGCTGTTTTATTGGACGTGGTAATCGCATCTCGGAGCATCAGGCAGGACACAAATTGTGTCTTGGTGAATGCCTGATATGTATTTTGAGGAAGGATAATGGGCTTCTGCCTCATTTTTGCTAGATTGCTGTTAAAACGTTTCCACTTGCGATGCACTCATTTCTACCTTCATCAGCGGAAAAAAAATAAATAAAAAGAGAAGGTATTTAGTGCAAAATGAACAAACGATGAGCCGGTTAGATGCCTCATTTCTTAGGAAATCTAGAGTCACTGATCCAGTTTGTCTCTAACGTGTCACTTTTTGTTATATTTGTTAATATTTCACAGTTGACACAATTACTTTATTTGTGAACTCCTTTTCTTCGTATGATTTCTCATCGTAGGAACGAGAGATTCAGTGCAACAGTAAAGGAAAACCCGGAAGAGAGACGATGCATAGTGCCAAAGCTTCCAGTCCAGCTTAAAGGCATCGTAATACATCGGAAACGGGTCGTACCTCTTCGATAACCTGCAATTTTTTTGGTGTGTTTTTATTTTTGCAAAACCACAACAAAAACCCAAACTCAATAATAGGTTAATGAGCCTCGATACCGTTTGCCCGCCTGTGTCTCCTCAGCCTCCAGCTCATTGGTTCCTACCGTGACGTAAATCTTTTGCGTTTGTTTGGAGACTATGTATGATGTATGTGTGTGTGTGATTAACTGAAAGTAAATTGTAATGAAGGAACACGTCGCCGAGTGCAACAGGGCGGCTCATCGTCATTCTGACAATGGAGGCCGGCCTGATGTCAAGGAAACGATTTTATTTCAAATGCAATGGGGTACCCAACTTTACTTCACAGCCAAGTTCTCTTTTTCCATGTTTCTTTTCCCCATTTTCCATTGATACAGATTTTAGTGCAGAGGTGTTTTTTTTAAATTACAAAGATGGCAGTTTATGAATGAAATACAATATTTATTTAACGTTGAACGCAGAACACAGAAGGGCAATGTTTTGAGTCTGGTTTCTTTGATACTGAATATCCGTGAGTGACAGGCGGATCCTTTAACCCCGAAGTTGACATTTTTCTCCAACTATTGGTAGCAGAAAACGGGGCAGACATGCACTGCTCAGCTTGGACAATGACATTGCAATATTGCAGTTATTGCAACAGCCCTAGATGCACATATTCACTTTTTATTTCACACATTTTTATCATTGGCTTTAAATTCCCTTGATTGTCGAAGACAACGATTACTCAAAACGTCATAGCTACAGAGTGAAAAAACGACCCAATGTATGAATCGACACCAATCCCCAAAAATGTGGGATTTCAGTATTAACCTACTAAACTGGATTGCACTGTATTTTACGGTTACAATTAGTTTCCAAAGATGTTGAAATACAATCGTTTCCCATTTCGTCATACTTTGAGAGTTTCGTGCTTGTTTTGGTTGTCGTTGAACTCGGCCACCATCTGTATTGTTTACTAGAAAAACTTAACATGTAATAGAATATTCAGCTCTGGGGGCTGATTGTTTTGGTGACAGGTAATTATTATTATTGTTTCACAGATCCTCGTGCACCTGCTTGGCATGCTGCTTTTCCTCTGTAGAGCCTGCTTGTTGTCGCTGGCTACTAATTACAACCTGAGGACGAGGCCTCTGGACAGCCGCGTTTGAGCGAGGCGCGTCCCTGTGGTGGCCCTCGCCCGTCCCTCACCGCTGCTATTAGCTCGGCGTTCGCTCCACTTGGCAGCGACTATTAGCCTGGGTATTAACATCTCGCTGACTCACTCTGATACCGAGATGAGCGCCTGTCACGGCACCCATGCGGATGTTCATTGTTCCGGAGACCTCGTGGGGACGCGCTCCAGCTCCGAGTGCTAATAATAATAATTACCCCCCAGGAGTCCCCGCTCGGTGCAGCCGTGTTTTGAAGTCAACTCCGTCTGCGTCCCCGAGCGCCGACGAGGCTTTGCTCAAGTGGTGGTTGACGTTTTCTAGTGGAGTTAGATGGATATCAATGTACCAATATTTGCCTGTTAATAAAACAGGAATAATGGACAATTGGCGGTTTCCCGTGCTAATATGATAATGAGGATGTCATTGCTGTTATAATGTCAACAAAACAACTTAAAGGATCAGTGTCGCATTTAGGGGATATATTGGCAGAAATGGGATATCCTATTAATAAGTAGGTTTTCTTTGAGTGTGTAATAACCTGAAAATAAGAATCTTTGTGTTAACCCTAAAATGAGCGGTTTATATCTTCATACGAAAGGGGTCGTCTTAACTTAAGTAGAAAAGTAGTTTTTTGCCTTTCTACTTTTTCACCTGGGCCACCGTAGTTTCTCCTAAACGCTTAAAACAAGAGTTTTCGATTGGTTGGAATCATGTGAGTGCTTGATGACAGATTGAGATCAAAATGTCCATTTAAATGCATGTCACTGTAAAGATTAAAAGAAACGATGGGTTATGTCAAAAGTAAAATGCCTGAAAATATACTAAATTGTTTTACAAATGTGAGTAAAACATAAGATTTCTAAAGAACACTAAAAGACACTTGATTACGAATTTAACTAATACACATTAAATCCTAATGGAAAAATACTAAGACTTGGATTAAGTAGAACCAAATAGTTTTTGCACCCTTTTTAGAAACGTTTCTTTTCTTTTTTTCCAATAAACTTAAAAAGGTCAAATTCAGATACATTTAATATAAAAACTAAACATTAACTGTTTATCAGTCATACATACTAGTTTTTATTATTGGCTGTAACGTGTGTGATGACAACCCCAGATGTGTCCTCTGAATATCAACCCTGGTTTCTTTCACCTTCCCCTTCTGACCTAATGCTAATAATGTGTCTATTTCCCATGTCTTCCTTTTCCCATGTTTCTTCCGCTACATTAGCAACTACACCATTGGGAGCACACTCCCTCCACACACACACCCCTCCCCTCAACACACACACACCGCTCCACCCTCTCCCAACTGGAGGGGAGCTCAGGTCTCTGGGGATCTTTTTATTTTCCAGCACACACAGCAGATCCGTCCAGCTCCAATTAGCTCATTATCTACGCTAACAACTTCAGCAACAACCTCGGCGCTGGTTGACTGACTGAGTGACGCGCAGCCGTGCTCAGGCTTCTATACAGAATTCAAGTGGAGGCTGCAAGAAACCTGCGTACAGGTGTGGCAGCTGGCTTCTTTTGTGCATGTCTGTATGAATGGGTGCTCAGTCTCATACACCTGTTTTCAGCCGAAGTTAGCAAATGAGAATATACATAAATCCACACATGAGGAAGAATGAAAAGTGGTACCGCTTGTTAATGAAACACACCAACTGATTTATCTATGAAATATTTATTTCCCCTTTTTTTATTTTTTGTAACTCTTAAGATTAAGTTCCTCATCTACCATATCAATCAACTTGCTAAATCCATACTATCCTAATTCTTGGCATTTTTAATAAGCATCAAATACCTGGCCTGCTATACATACAAAATAATATTGATACAGAATCAGTTTGGTTCTTTGTCTTTACATTATAATATTTTTTTATTTACATTGGTGCAAATCCTGCCTTTTGTGCACTTGAAACTCGATTTCCCCAGTTTTTCTGAGCTCCCTCCGACCCGAGAGTAGATGTTCGGGCCTTTTTTAAATAATACAGGACTGTTCACTATGCACAGCCTGTAACAGTGACACTGACGCTGATCCCTGCATGCGCGCCGCCGTCGGCCCGCGGAAGGTTCGCCGTCCCCTCGGTGAGCCGTCCTGGAGCAGCGGCTGGTGTGATGGGATGTGACAGCAGATCCCCGAGCAAAGGCTGACGTGTCCACACACATCTCTGCCCCTGTCATACACACAGGATCAGTCAGCTGGGCCCAGATTGCCGCGTCTAGATTCTGCATGCTCATGTGTGGGTGCGGGTGCCTCACTAAATGCTTGACGTTTTACGAAATTAAGTGAACCTGACACGCATATCATGCTCACTTATACCACAATAATCCTCCGACTGTTGACGAGGAAACTTCTCTTGCCAGCAGCCTGCTAATCGTTAAGTCGATCGTCAGAACATTAATTCTCAACGATTCTGAATAGTGTTTAAGTAATTTATGGTGCAAAATGCGTCTCCCTCTTCCGGTTCCAGCTTTACACTTTTGCTGCATTTTTTTGTGTTCATTATTTGATTGTAAATTGTTGCTGCAAATACCTTGCATGTTGGATAGGTGTCGGGCAAAGCAAACAGTTAATGTCTGAACATTTTACTTTCTCGCACCTTTATTTACATTTCATCGACAAATAATTGATTGATTGAAAGAAAAAATGTAAAACGATTGATTTTATAGTCTATCTTAACATATATTAAGGCTGTTAGTCCACATTTCACGCATTGTCAAATCTGCTTATTTTGTGAACTACGGCTACTCTTTAGCTTCAGTTTTTGAGATTGTTCAGAAATATTAGCTTTTCTTTTTTTTACGTGTTTGAAGCTACAGATTTTCATATCCATTTTTATATGCCATGCTCGACAACACATTAACATCTGAAATATTAGGTTAAGACAGTAGATTACTACTAATTGATAAATAACAGTGACAGAAAACAGTTTACGACTTGATCCCAGAATATATAAGCCGACATATTTCAATACATTGTATTGCTGTACAATTGTATTTCAGGTGTAGTTGAACACATTTCTACATATACAGTTTACTTAGCAGTACATACTAACCTATATAACAGTTAATGACATGCTGGACAGCGAAGTAATAAGTGTTGCACATAATTTGAATTGTCTTTGAAACATACTGTAGAAAACATGGATGTAGCATCTGTGATGTCCCAGATGATCTGGGAGGTTCTGAAATCTGGATTTGCGATCATCACTTGCTGCCATCTTGGCAGCTACTGAAGCCAGAAAATCCAAATTTTGGCAAAAATGAGGGGGATGAGCAAGTGGCACCCACCATATCTTAGTATCATAGGCTGAGAGGCCGATCGATCAAGCAAACATACTCTCAAGCAGACCTCTTTAAACGTCCGGCTCTTCATGACATTTATTTTTCTAATTGTCACCTCAATATGTTGGTTGAACTGGAATTGTCATAATTTCCTGTGTAAAAATAATACATTATAGACAAATGCATATATTTTACAGTTTTACATTTTACAACCCCCTGGTTTTTTCTTTTTGCGTCACCTTGAGGTCGACAACTCTATGGTTCCAAATAAAATGTCTTAACTATTGGATGGATTGCCATGACATTTGATACACACATTCATGGTGCCCAGAGGATGAACTGCAATGACTTTTTGTGGCTGATTTCCAACATTATCGCCACATACCTGCAAATTAATGTCATTCCCGTCAGCTGAACTTTGTGTTTACTGCTTCGAAGTAGCACGGTCAACAATGTACCCGTTAGCATGCTGAAGTTGCCATTCAGCAGCGCTCTGGACTCCTAGTTTTTCAAGTAAAAGTAAAGTACTGTTGATGGTTAAAATCTCACTTGCAGTGTTTTTCAAACATCTGCACGCAAATCCAAACTATTTGTTTTCATCCGCGGTGGCCGTGCCTCGGTTTGCAATCTTTAATACGCGCAACAGCGCAGTTGATTGAAGCTCATTGAACCTCCCACTTAAAGTTTACGGTCGAGTCTCACGGGCCTGAAATAACTGCCAGTGTCACCGCGGCGCCTTGCTACAACTACACGTGTGTTTTGAAACGTATTAGCACTTACAAAACGATAGTTTGACAGTTTGTTTTCTCCCTGACCCCACGTGCCATTCACCACATCAGGCCTCGGCTAGCTGAGCTCTCTCTCTCTCTCTCCCTCCCTCCTCTCCCCTTCGCCACCAAACAGTCCATCTAGATTCCAGCCTCTCTCCTCCCAGCAAACACTGTTTAAACAACCTGGTAAACATGTCTGTCTTCATTCATTACCCCGCTTCTCATCATGATCAAGCCTCCCGATTTAATGAGGCAAATAGATATTTCTGCGGTGATTGTCTCGCTCTCCCACAAAGTATTAAGACTATTAAATGGACACATCTGTTTTTAATTAGGAGCTAAAGTCACCTCGACGCTGCCTTCCATGCTAATGGACTCTGATTCCATCAAGGCTCCCTCAGCCTGACAAACAATGCAGTGCAGTGTGGTTTGTGGTAAACAAAGGCCCGAGGATGAGATAAGTAAGAGAGCGGGTAAATACACTCCAATCGTTCAATAAATACACCTCCAGGTGAATTACATTCATCTGGGCAAGCAGGGTGTGACTGAAAAAAATGCATAATGTAATAGATAACACGTCAACGTATCCGTCTCTTGTGGGTAAAGATTCAAACAAGCCGAAGATTGCACATTTGGTTTTTCTTTAAATGAATAAAGCGTTAATGAATTACAGGTAGTAGCTGTAAAACGGCTCTCCGAGGAGTGGTGGTTGGAGAGTTTATTTTTGGTTTCCATCACAGTCAAAAGTTTGAAGTCCCAGTTTACACATGTTTGCATATGAAAACCAACTCAACCAAAAATCCTCAAAGGCGAAGTCTAACAATGTCTAAAGGTGTCACCTGACACCTCAGAGACTTGCAACATCCCTCACTCCCCACGAGCCTGTCAGCATTTACATACTGCATTTCATAGTAAAGGTTAATTTTTGACTTATTTTGTTCTTTTTTAAGAAAGTGCCATATGCTCACAGCACCACTGCAGTGTTTCCTCACAGAGGGGATCTGCAGTGCATTGTGGGAGCAGGTTACTGCATCCCCCTGGCATGGGGGGGAGAGGAAAAGGAAGTGGGCAGGTGTGATACTCCGTGAGGCGGCTCCCAGCAGAATAAGATATGATTAGATGGAAAACTCAATAGCAGCTTCGGGAGAAGGAGAGTCTCTGAGCTCCACCTGCCATCTAGTGGAAATCATATTTATGTGCACGTTTAGAGACAAAGTACAGGTTCTATTCTCGCTCCACTTTTTTTTTTTTATACACAAGGCTTGATTTTGTCTCCCAGTGGACCCAAATGTCCGTGAGGAAAAAGCTCTTCAAGTTTGATATGCAATAAGAGAGAATTCCAGTTTGAGAGAATCTATCAAAATTTGGTGTTATGATCCTGTGGCGACTTGTGCTGCAGAAAATTCGGCTGCATCCGCAATGTGCTGATGATGTCTCCTCACTCGCCCGCAAAACGGCAAACATTAAACATTAAAACAGGTCATGGCTTTATTTAGAGTGGGAAATGCTGTGTGGACAGGGCACAGCTGATGTGTGCAGCTGTGCGTGAGGACCAGACTCCCTCGTGACCGAACTCCATTTACACCGCTCGTCTTTAACCACCAGGGGGCGGTAGACAACCACCTTAAAGTACTTACTTCCCCAAGTCAAAGCCTGCATTATGGGAGGTTGATTATAAAGAACTGCCTGAACAAATGGTTACAATATTGTTCTTTGTCTGTGAGATATTTTTTTATCTGCTTCACAACTATAATAACTTCACAAACAAATATACTTCATATCAGGCCTGAATTAACATGCTTCATGGGCAAAATGTTGCACCTAACTAACACCTGTAAGTGCAAGGGTTTAAAGGGTTTTAGTTTAAAACAAACAAACAAAACAAATAACCAACATTTATATTCAGAATGAAAACGGTTTTGCACGTTATGTCCAAACTGAGTCACAGTTGGAAGTGGGAGAAACCACACGTAATGTTTTGTCCTCCCCGACGCCGGGAAGCTACTTCACCGGAGACTAACCCTCATTTAGCAGCGGGCCCGTACCCGGTCTTTCTCAAGTTTATGGTGCCTGAATTTTTCTCCAGCCGCCTACTGAAGGTCTGTCTCCAGAGCTGAAGCAGTCTTTGCATTCCTGCCACTTCGGAATTTAATCCAATAAACAAACTTATCAAAATGTACACGGACCATAAAGCCCTGGATTAGTGGCACAAATGCACAGATGGCTAACGTAAACTATAGGCCGTGAAGGTATCGGATATGTATGTGTATAGGATAGCAGAGTTATATCCTAGAGTCTCAGCACTTTGGACGGATTTCTGCTGCGCCTGCCCTGCTGTTGGTTAGTAGTTGGCTTTTAAAAAATATCTGACTGTACTTTTCGTCTGTACCCAGAAGTAGAGGTGAAATACTGCCCCCTATGTGTTTGTAGCACGTGCATGCTAGGATTAACACATTGCACCTTCTTTCTTTTTTTTAAAGCCATACAGCCACAAGATGCAATAAAACAATTCTGTGGTTGTGGAGCAACAGAAAAATAAACATGTATAAACACACAAAATCTTTGTACTCGGTTTCTTTTCGAGAACAGATGAAGTCAAATAAAGTCACTTAGGAACACTTAAAGATCACAGGAGCACTTAGGTGTGACATGCTCCCACACAGCAGACAGACACATTTATTAAAGAATAATCTGATCGGGCCTTCACACAGTGTCTTTTTGTGCAAACACAGTTTTGTGGACTTCCTCTTTCTCTCTCTCTCTCTCTCTCTCTCTCTCTCAACAAATGCTTGTTGTACCACACCGTTCGCCTTCGCTTTCTGATTCCCCCCCTCTGGTTTTTCCCTTCAAACAATGGAACATAACTCAGACAGGAACCAGCTGCTTCAGCAATTACATTAATATCTGTCCCAGAGTTTATTGGTTGGCCGTCCACTCTAATCAAGTCAAAGGAAATGAGGCAATCCCTCTTGGTAACGGATTGCTCTCCCCCCAATGTGCTCTGACTTTGGGAATGGATGTCATTCCTCCGCCATTAGTGCCGTAGCGCACAATGTTCCTCTCGGCCATTACAGCCAGGCCCGGCGAGCGTGAGTTATTGGCGTCAGACACACAGGCGGCCTCTGAGCAGAGAATTCAGCATCAGTCCCTGCCAACGTGCCGCTGAGCAAGCCGGGGCGAGAGGACCCCTCCTCTCTCCTCCCGGTGGTCGCGGCGTTACATCAGCTGCTGTCACTTTGCGAACTTTAGTGACTGCATTGTGCGAGAAGAAGCCGCCATTATGCGGTGGAGAGGAGCAGAGTTTGTTTGGGGAGCTGGCGAGGGGAAGCTAAGTCCTCACAACGCAGTGATGGCAGCCGTCCAAACAGAGCCACAATGTTCGGTGGCGAGAACAAGTCGTTATTGTGTCACGCTCTGTGAGCTGCAGGGTGACATTGTCCGTGACAACAGGTCATTCAGCACCACTTCCTTCATGAAACCTCGGTCAGCTTTTCTTTTTTTTTGCAGCAGCACTGATCAGATGCATGATGGTTATTCCAAAGGAACAATAATCAAGCAACGGAATTTGTTGGATTTATTTTAAACAAAAGCTGCTAAAGTTGTATCTGTTTTATAGAAGTGGCTCAACATTTTGGGGATATATATGTTCTTTCTCTCCGATAACTAAATAAATATTGATCTATGGTGCTGAAGCGGAGAGTCGATTCGCCTTTAACACAAAGACTAGAACACAGGGCTGCAACCAACGATTCCTCTCGGTATTCCTAATTGATTGATTGATCGGGTGGTGTAAGACATGTCGGTCACAGTTGGCTCCAGTCCAATGTGACGTCTTCAGAAGTCTTGTTTTTTACAACCAAACGTCATAAACATCCAAAGAATCCTTTAAAAAAACATCCTCAATTAATTAATTAGAATGATTGGCCTTTCTGTTGATGGACTAATCAAACAATCCATTGATTGTTTCAGCTTCTAAAATCGTAACGTTTACGATGCTTATTTAGCTGTATCTCAAATCTTGGAATTTTCTGTTTAACTGAACCGCCATCTAATGACCGTCAAACCGGATTAAAACCACAAATAGGAGACGAAGATAAATATGAAACCATCTGCTACTTTGAGTGTTTACAACCTGAAACATCGGTTGGTCAAACTGAAGCTGTTCAATGGGCCTCTGACAGCATTAAATAAAACCCTCTTTGTTTGAGGACAAGTCTGCTTGTTAAACACTTCATGGTTTAACAAGCCGACTTGTAAAACAGAGTGCCCTGATGGCTATTGGTGATATAAATTTTCCTTCCATTAAGTATCTCTGGAGGTGAGTGTGCCAGACAGCATCTCATCTCTCCAGCGGAGGCAAAGTGTGTTGTTGGCTGAGGCGTTATCCACGAGCAGCTGCCCGTCTTCTTGGACGTTTCCTCGAAAAGAGGCCCGTCTTTCAGCCTTGAGACGAGCGACGCGTCTGCGTTTAGTGAAGCTCCTCTGAACTTGTTTATGCCTCCCAGGTCTCTCCTCTCGCTGCGCAGCGGGGCTCGTGACTCGGGTCATGATCGCGGCAGCGCTCGATCCGCAGCAAAGGCTCTAAGTGCTGCTGAAGAGCAACCGCTTGCTTCCCACAAAGGGGGGGGGGAGATGGCGCCCTGGGACGGGCAGTTTAGTGACCAGCGGAGCATGAAATATTCACAAAGAAAAGCGATGGAGGGGAAAAGGTAACTCTGCCTCTGAGTTTGTGCCTGTGACGTACGCCGTGGCCCGGGTGCCCCGGGGCGGAGAGATTGTTGAGAGGTAGTGGAACTATGCGCTGACTCGGGTCACTTCGTTTGTGTTGCGTATGAAAGGCTCGTTTCAGACAGTCGTCCCCCTGTAGATCAAATCTACCACAATGTATCTGATGATGTCGTTGAGATATCTGGGGTCTGTATTTCATTTCAATTATGACTTATGACGGATATGATGCCCTGCCTAAACACTACATCAAAAAACTAAAATGTAATGGAAGACACCAGATTAATTTTTTTTTATAAAAAAAAAGATATGATAGATTAAGTAAATATATGACATGCAGTAATGTACTTGAGTTCATGCGATTTCTTTTATAGTTAATTTTACATTTTGTAAAACATCGTTGCCGGCGCATGGGTATCAGTTTAGGCCGAGAGTGGTACTGCAGAACCGGAGACAGCGAGAGGTTGATAAACACAAAAAACGGCACAAATTAATAACATATTACGACAAAGTTCTGTGAAAGGTTGGTCGGAAACACAGCTGCTAAAAAAAACAAAGACGGCAAAGTAACTAGAACTTTAGCTTTGGGAAAGCGGTGAAATAATACGTTAGCGCTTACGTTTTGTGAGATTACAGGAGACTCTTGCATTTGGTCGGTAACAGAGCTGCTTTGTTGTTTCCGGGGTTTTCTATTGAACACCAGCTCAGAGTGGGTTCATGACCTTTTTTAATCTTCTTTTAAACTTTAATTAGTTGACTCCGTCTTCGTGGTTAGCGCTGTAAACTATTCCCAATGGCGTCCTCACGTGGCGCTATCGCGCGTCAACTGACGGTAAATATCCTGCGGCTCTTATTAAAACACAATGTCATTGCTGAAGTACCGGTACTCTTAAAACACGGTATCGTACCGTTTATTTAACAGTAAGGGAGTGTGATTCCTTTTTGAGAACACAAAGCCATGAATCAAGACGGATCGGTTTTATTAATGCCATTTTTATGAATAATATAATAATAATCTTTACCAGGTATTCAATTGGTTCCCGTCATGTTGCTCGTGGGGGCGATATTTCTGTCGACATCAATGAGCTTCGGAGCGCTGAGGGCAGTGGCAGAGAGTTGTGTAAGAAGCATCTACTGATGACGAGTTTCTGGTTGATAAAGGTTATTGATCGTTTAAGTGCCCCTCCAGAAGTAGACTCACTTTGAGCAGTGTCCGCTCAATTAAGGACAATTGTATTTCAATATTCGTTAGTGCTTCTGGATTTAAGTTGATCTTCGATTATGAGTGCAAAACATCTCCTTTCTTCATACTTTTTAAAATGTTACTTTATTTCATTGTCATACTTGCCGTCAGTGGCAAAATATAGATTTGAGATGTCTGAGAGTTTCCAGCTCCGAACAATGAATGGATTTCTACTGTTTTGCGTGTTGTTGTAGCAAAAGTCTGCAGGTCCAGTCTGCAGCCATCGCTCCAGACTGCATGCAGCATTCTTTCTTCTTTTGGTCTTGCTCAGCTTTCCAGTAACGGTGGGCAATATGACCTCACATTTAAATTGCGGTATTTATTTTCCGGTGGCAGTATTACATCATCGTATATGAACACACACTATTCTACCAATTATTAGTCTTTTTCTGGAGAAACTCCCCAAAGCTGTTTAGTTTATAGTAATATTAAACAAGAAAGATCAGCAAATACATATATTCGAGATATTTGGAATTTTAGTTAATAGATCAATTAAGGATACAAATATTGTCCAGTTCCACTTATCGGCACCTTTTTGACAAACTGTCGTCAGTGAGAGGACCAAGGAGCTTTGAGGTTTGTGAAAGAGAGCGCTTTCATCTCGGCTAAATGAATCAATAAAGAAACGCTTCGTTGGATGAAGACGATCCTGGCGACCTTTTCAATGTAACTGTGAATAATTTAGTACAGTTCAGTGTGACACCATGTTAGGGAACTAGTGCCAACAAAACCTCTCGCTGTGATACATGTAATTACGTAAAAATAGTAAATCTGAATATTGTTTGATTTGGGACTTGCATAAAACAAGACAATTGAAGAAGCCACCTTGGACTCTTGGGAATTATAATGTGCTTTCTTTCACTGTTAGTAAATTACGTCACAACGTTCTGTCTACTCTCATCAACCAACGGTTTCAGCACTGAAAACAACTCGGGTCCTCGCATGTCATTCAAGATATTTGACCCCATTCAGTCGTGGTATGATCTTCACACACAATCGACGTCAACTCTTGCTGGGGAAAAAAAAAGAACCTGCAGAAAATGTCCGTAACCTCCTGACCCTTTGTCCGTGGGGACATGCAGGCCTCTTCACCGTTCTCCATGATTCTGACCCACAAACCCGTCTCTGACCCGACGGAGATGGACACTCTCACACGGACTCGCCGCTGGGCTTGAATGTCATTCCGCCTCCTGGCTGATGAGGCCAGGAAGCGGGCCGCGTATCTGAGATGATGGCGGGGGTCGGATCAATAAGCTGAGGGAACGGGTGAAGAAGAAGAAGAGGAGGAAGAGGAACAAGGCACTGGAGACAGAGGAAGAGTGGTGTAGTGTGATGCATTTATTGACCTTAAGTCCCTCTTTGGGACCTCATCTGTAAAAGGCAGCTGGAGGTTGTCATGGTGAGTCAACCCCCCGTTTGACTGCAAGACAACGTTTACTGTCCAAACCTTCGTATCGTTTCCGAGCTCCGACTCTTCTGTAATTTAGGAACTCGGAACCTTTTTAAATGGCGGCGGTGCCGTCTGCTCTCCTCCGATCACCGTTCAGGCGGACGTACCGTCACTTTTGCCTTTTCTGAAGTGTTTGTGGATGAATCGTTCTGTCGACTCGACTGTGGTCAGAAAGAAAGCTCTGATTTTTAATTAGTAAACTCGACATTAGAGCAACTGTTTAATGATTCCCATCGAGAGCGATCAACGGCTTGAAAGGAGCAAACAGAAAACCCTCGACCCAAACTCTGTTTCCAGTCCACTGAATCTACGCATCAGATTGTCCTCACCTGCATTTAGAGCGTCTGCTGAGGCCTGTATGTTTATGTTTATGTTTGCACGGCTTATCAGTGATGCGACAGGTCGGCTGTAACCTTTTGATAAGGGACGAGATCATAAAGTTACACTCTTACTTATCTATACTGGCTGCCAGCTGATTAAAAAATAAATAACAGGCTCAGTTGAAGCTTATTATGTATTTATTTTTTACTTGAGGTTATATTTAGTTTTTTTTCATACACAAATTCATAATCCTCCCAGTCTGTTGTCTGCTCCCAGGTCTGGATTTAAATCAAATGGTGGAGCCCTCGCAGTCCGGGGCCTTAAACGTAATTTACTGCTCACAAAGCACTTTGTGTCTCACTACACAAATAAAGTTTATGTGTGCTGGCCAGTAACCGCACAGCTGGCATGTTCGTAAAACGGTGACTGCTTTTGTGTGTGTGTGTGTGTGTGTGTGTTAGTGTGTTAGTGCTGGGGGTGGAGGGGGGATCCATCTGAAGCTTTATTTCCCCAGGCTCTCTCAGCTCCACTCAACACTCAACACGGAAGCTAATCAATACTGATTTGTGCACTCCTCTGGCTTTGAGAAGAAAAAAAAAAGCAGCTGGCAGAGTCTGGACTCGGTGTATCCGTCCTTGAAAAGAAATAATCACGTACACAAGTGGCCGTGCAGAAAACATGGCGTGTGTTTGCTTGCATTAAACACGCTGCCAACCGTCTGCAGCGTCTCGCATTCTGGGGCACTTGGTTGTAATGTTTTAATTGAGAGTGACTTTAATTTCTATATGAGCAGCGGAGGCCGCGGGGGGAACTGAGATGAAACGTTCCTTTGACCCAAGAGTGACATTTCACCCACGGGTGATTTTTTTTTTTTTTCTTTCAGTAAAAGCAAGCGGAGAGGAAACAAAGTGATTCAGTGAGACGCCCGGCATGTGAATTACTTTTCATGGCTGCCTATAATGGCAGTCCAACACGCTGCAGCCCGCAGGGGGAGAGTTGAAGAGGTGAGGCATCGACCAGGTCGCAGCAGGGTGGGGGGGACACGTAACTTTTTCACAAATCTGTTCCGTCAGGACGTAAAGGACGACGACTTCAGGTTGGATTACAAAACACACGAACACAAACTAATCTATCGAACATTGTTTATTCAGGTTTTTTTGGGGACTTGACAGATGAAGACGGGACTGCAGTACAATGTGAAATGCTCGTTTGTTTTTTTCTTTCGTCCTCAACAACAATTAGAAATACGCCGACTGGCACAGCACTGAAATTCAGAGACAACATTAGTTTATTTTCCTTCTTGTCGTGTGGACGGTGTTTAAAATTTAAACATGGGTGAACACAAAAGAGCTGCAGATGAACATTTGAAGAAGAAAAAAAGAAAAGAAGCAGCGTGGGCTTCCTTTAACAGTCCAAATGCTCTCGTGTCAAGAGATCAGCCGTTACTCTGTTTGGAAATTTGTTCGTGAATTCCAGTAATTGATTTCTTGCTGGTGATCAATATTTTTGACTGAGGTAATGAGTCACGTGCCCCCCAATAATCCATGGAAATCGTATTTATTTTCACATCCAATTTACGATTTGAATAGATATTTATTTTTCTTAAAAGGAAACTAGGTTCACAGAAGAAAAAGGGAATTTCACCAAACTTGATAAAAGATGCATCTTTAAAATAAAAAAAAATAAAAACTATTATATCCCTGAAGAACAAACACTCTACTGACACACCAAAGAAATGCTCTTACGGGGAACCAGCAGGGGGTCCAGCGGGTTTTAAGTTTTTAATTTAGTTCTCAAGTGGGATACTAAGAGAAACTGATTGGGCTAAAGTCGCCGGCTCTTTATCAGCCGTGTTTGTAGCTGAGGAGACGGAATCTTTCCTGGGAGCTAACTCCTCGTTTGTTAGCGCATGTTGAAGAACTTGACCTACGGGACCTCAGGGAAGCGGTAGCAGTTGAAGTGAAAACCCATCATTTCATTTTTAAACTTCGTCCTTTCATCGCCCGGCTCCAAAGCAAACTCTTGGCCACAGTTACGGCAAATGATTGTTTTTAACGCTAATGTGTCGTTAATGTGCGGCTGTAGCTCAGGGGGATGAGTGGTCGTCCCACAACCACAAGGTAGCCGGTTCGATCCCCAGTCCCCCCATAGCTCACATGTCGAAGTGTCCCTGAGCAAGACACTGAACCCTAAAAAAATTGCTCCCCGGGCGCCGCTCAGGGCAGCCCACTGCTCCCTAAGATACTAAGGATGGGTTAAATGCAGAGGACAAATTTCATGTATGTATGTACTATGACAATAAAACACGGTTTTCATTTCCAGACTTAAGGTTAAGCTTTAGTATCTACTACTGCACTCTGTGGTGTTATATCTTCTGGATATGCTGAATCTTTTTCTATTCTAGAGACATTCTATTATTGCTGATAAGCTTATCACCTTAAAAACGATTGGACATTATTAGTCCAGGTAGCTACAGAGCACATTGGTGAACATTAGCGTGATTGGTTGTCAGTTCATCAATACTATGTAAAGCTCAAATACAGGCCTGTAGTTTTATCGATTTTTTTGTTGTTGTTGTTGTTGTTGTATATTTGAGCCCTTTTCTTTTTTTAAGCCCACATATCCTCAATGGCCAGTTTATTAGCTAATGTAGTCTTATACAACAGTTCTACAATTGATTAAATGAATGGACATTACTGGTCAATTTGGAGGCTACATGTTGTGTGGCTGTTTAATTACATTGGCTTATAATGAAAAGTGTAACATTCAACATTCCCTCATAGATATAAATGGGGACAAAATAAATTGAGAAAAGCATGATGGGATACGACTCAAAAGCACCACAAACCAAATCCTCTAAAATGACCATAACTGACCATTAAAATGTTCTCCTCAAAGCAGTGAGATAAACTCAACAGTACAACCTTCCTGAAGGTCGTAGTTATCACAAAGCTTATGACTAGCCTCTTTCCACTCAGAACGATTAACTTATTGTTGGATAAAAGACACACATTTATGGACTGTTAAATGAAGAGCAAGCTTGAGCACTATTGTAGGGGGGAAATGTAAGGGGGGGGGGGGGAAAGGCAATTTAAAAGGCAAACACTTCAGCTGATGGTTCAGTCAACAGCAACGTGGCACAAGTAAATCACAGGGTAACTTTGGATCAGATACTACTTTGTCAACATAAATGGTTATGAAGTTATTATTACTCTGAAGTTCACATCCTTCTCAACCATCTTCTCAACAGACCTGAGTTTAAATTCTTACAAAGGGGTATCAAAGCATTTTGGGGCGACATTCAGGACCCGCACAGCGAGTGGGTGAGCTTTGTGCTGGAACACAGCGAGTCCCACGAATACGCATCGTTAGAAGATTGAAGGCTTAAACTGCAACCAGTCTTTGTTTTTGTACATGACCTCCCATTCAAAGTCACGCGGACGCGCCTCGCTGGTTCCCAGTGAGACGTATTCAATCACGCTGCTCGGGAAGAGAACTGAACCAAATGATTACAAGTACGGGAATGAGTTTCTTTTTTTTCTTTTTTTTAAACCAGCCACATGATTTCTCATTGGGGTTGTTTTAAATAACGGTGCAGTTGGTTGAGAGCACACCTGGACAAAAACAAATACAATCTGGCATCTTTTTTTTTTTTCTGAGTTGCAGACTTCTAAAAATTTAAAACACTTCTTTTTTTACATTGGTGGAACAAAAAGTTTAAAAACGGCCCTGAAATGGGAGAACCATGGCCCGAAAAGAAAGACCGAACATATTCCCCAAAGTGAAATGCTGAAATATGAAAACGTGTCGCCGTTCGAGCTGCCCTTTTGAGTGCACGTCATTGACACCCAGTCGCGGTTCTTTCTCATGCAGCTGCTGGTTGTTGAGACGTACGAATACATTCTATTATTAGTCCTTCTGTCTCTCCGCCCGGAGAACTGAGGTCATGACCCTCCTTATCTGCAGACAAATAAAACTTGTTTTTTTCCAGACATGTTCATATCTTTTATAAAATAAATCTTATATTTCCAAGTTTACAATAATAAAATGATGCACTCTGCAGGGGGGGGGGGGGGGAAGTAACGGGAACCTCCATATATATATATATACACATAGTATTTTGGCAGACAAGAACAAGTTCAATATTGTAAACAGCTCTTTACTCATGACATTTTCTTTCCTTTTACTTCTTTTGCGCCGCCTGTCTTGTTACATTCATAACTCCCCCAAAAAGAAAAATTGTGCTTTAGGAAATCTCACAATAATAATCCAAAGGGCTCTTTTCTTTTTGTTTGTCACCCGGGTCCGCTGAGTAGAAGTGCACTGTCTCTGAACAGTAAGGTCAATGTCTTGAGTGATCACGTGGCTGGTGCTTCACTCGGCTCTCCCAGCTCACCCCGGAAATAAGACGGGGCGAGAGGAATGAAGGGAGGGCTACGAACTAATGTATCGGGACTGGCGATGAAGAGGATCGGGGGGGATTCATGTCTGGCACTTTGATAAAGGTTTGGTTTGTGTTTGTATGCCGAGGCAGCATCAGACGTGTGGCAAACGCTTCATACTTCACCAGCTTCAGTGCAGCTCCCTAAACAGTTTGAGACTCGGGAACAATGCCTTCAACTTTCTGTGATCTGAACTTGTGCAGGATGTGTGTCCCGGAGTCGTTGTGGCATTTTTATTGATGGTTACAAGGCAGAAGTCTGAGCGGTTACAGCTGTGCTTGGGGATACAGGAATGTACACAATGGAATGTGGAAAAACACTTGTGTGTGTGTGTGCCGAGCAGTGATGCCAGAGCAGACTGGTAAAGCAGAGAGAGAGAGAGAGAGAGAGAGAGAGCTTTTGGGTTGTGAGCTCAGGAGGCAGGACCAGAGTAGAGGTCTGTGTGTGTCTTCAGTTGTCCTCATCGGTGAGCTCCTGCTCCACCGTGGCCTTCTCGGGAATGGCCTCGAGGCCGCGTCTGCTCTTGGACTCGGAGCCGGACGAGCCGCCCGATGGTCCGCCTTTACTCAGGTTACTGGTGAGCGCCGCGTAGTGGATCTGCTTGAGGTTCTCCTGGACTTCACTCCTGGCGTGCTTCAGGAGGTCTGCCTGACCCTGAGGGCGCAACGATGGATCGAAGTTAGAGCATAGTTAAAATTTAAAAAAAGTTGCAGCCCAGATAAAATGTCAAAGAAATTGTAGTACAACCATTAAAATGACATTTGTCTGACCTATTAACTTATGATTTTTGCCAAATATTTTAAACGTCTATGCAGTGACTTTTTTTATGCTACAGACCGATGTCCTGGTTACCTCACGGTGTTAGCTGGGAACACTGGAGGCAAAAACTAATCATATCGGAGCAGTGGGCTAAAGTTACACGTTGACGATGCTGGGTGGTGGTTGTTGGCACCCAGAATCAATATTACATACATTTGAGATGATAAACTGCAGATATTGAAGCTCGCTAGAGCCAAGAGTATCTGGACCGACAACCGATTGATAAGGACACTGACATGTGTTGTACATCAGCTCACGTGATGCTACTCAGACAATCAAATATGTGTATTCCGGTTAGTGTCACTACTCCGGTGAGACGCACCAGCAGAAATACGTGAGTCAGAAGTTATTTCAAATGGCGTTCTCCAAAAAGAGGAATGTGGACAGCTGAGCTGTGAACCAATGATGGACAGACTCTTATGTTAATTCTTCACACAGACGATTTAAAACCAGTGTCTCGTATGTGTGCAGCAGTCTGCGACGATTATTAAAAGCAGCAATATGAAGCGCCACTGCGAGACAAAGCCCAAATGTTTTAAGATCACATCCAAAATGAAGCACAGAAAATAAACCTCAGCCCAATATGACGTAAACGGAGAATAAGACTGAAACAAGTGGTTTCAAAAACCACAGATAAAGTCCCTGCACACACATGTATCTTTATAGAAGATGAGGAAAAATAGAATATTATGGTTTTCTAGATCGACATCACCTTATCTCTAACTGATACTCCTGGTGTATATGTTGAAAAAGAGTCTTTGAGACATAGCATGTCTAAAGGAAACCATGCGCTGAGAGAAGAGACGAGGAAATATGTTCATTGTGACGCGTCATCTGATGGCGTTTGTGTCTGCAGACATGTGAACCGCATGAATACTAATAAAGACAGTTGTTATCAGTGCCAGAGCACAGGTGTTTTTTCTGTTACCTGCAGTTTGTGTTCTGTGTCCTGCTTAGAAGCGCAGGATATTGATAAATATTGATATTTTAAATAAAGAAAATTATGATTTCATTTGAACCTGGAAAGTATTTATTATGCTACTGTTGAGTGATCGAGGAAAAATATGAAAGTAAAAAAGTCTAACTATTATAACCGTATAATCATTTTCTTTTTATATGTAACCATTTGAGCATGTATATAATGTTTGGTTTTTATATTCATTATAGTTTGTGATTAGACAGTATAAAATCCATAGGACGCTATAAGTTGCTATGTTATATACTCTTTTTGAATGAGATGTGTTAAATGTTCTTTCCTTTGTTAGAAGCATGCGTCGCCAATCTAACCAGATAGGGTTGTAAAACCCCCTCTGTCCAACTCTGGTGACAGCATGACTGATGTACTCTTGTGTATAAAAGAGGGTGTAAAATGAATGTTTTTTGGGGTGCCTCGCAATTCTGTGCAGGAGGATAGAAGAGAGAAGAGGTGTTTATTCACCAGCTCTAAAAACTTAACCCTTTCTCTTAGTTATTTGTAAACTTTAAACTGTTTGATTGAATTGAATTTTTTTTGTATGTAAGATAATCTTGAAATAAAACTCAGCCTTATTTCGTAAGGTACTGAAACCAAAACAAAGATTCTGGTTCTTTAAAACAATTTAAACCCTCTTTCCCTGTCCATCCACCGTGAGATACAGAGGTGACGACTGAATCTACCAAAGAAACTTACGGTAAGTATCTTTGGGTGAAGACTTTTGCAGTGTTTGTCATAATGATGAGATGGTGTCAAAAAGGTAGATGATAAGATATAGACGATATATGTAATCATCTTGATAAGGGTTGAGAGGAGTTACAGCCCACCGCAGGGGACCTCGAGCGCAAGCTCTAAAACACCCTCGACAAAACCTATAACTTATTTCGAAAATAAACACAAAAACCTAACGATTTAGCACGGGGCGAGATAAAAGACCGAAGGTGTTATACCAATATCGGATGAGGATTGTTATTTCCTCCGGGATCACTAGGATAATTAACCGACGGAGTGCCACCGAGTTAGGTGCGAGGTCTTGCCTTTCCTAACCAAACCCCCCCTTCCCCTCCTCTTCCCTTGGCAAGACCACCGTTCACGTTACACTACTGACAACTAACATGATCGTCAAGATGGCGAGGGAATGACAAATAAGAGACTTGGGATGTACCGATTGTATATCTTCTAAAAGGCATTAAAAGGTCAGAGCAGGTCAAAAGAACTCATCTATAATGTAACAGCAGGATTTTCCCATTGTGCCTATTTTATATTGCAATGCAACTAATGATTATTTTCATTATGGATTCATGTTCTGATTACTTCCTCCTTCAAATAAATTGATTGTTTTGTAAAAATGTTGAAATTAACGAGAAATGCCATCCCAATTACCCAAAGTGACACATTCACAATGCTCGTTTTATCAAACCCATATTATAGAAATAAAATGTTTTGACAAATGTGAAATATTATATTCTGACATTTGTGAAGCTTGATGACGTATTTAAAATAGCAAGCAGATAATTTCACGCCACTTGACTAATTCATTATTTGACAAAACATTTCAGCTGTATATACTGTTAGTTAGTAATTTAAAACAAGACTCCATAGTAATTTGTAAAGTAAGTACAATTGTTGAATAATTGCAGCAAAGTCAAAAGTGCAATACATCTGTACATATAAAGTGGCCTGAACGAGTACCACACATTTATACTTAGTGACATTACAGGTAGTCACTACACTGCTTTCTGTGCATGAAAACCTCACCTTCAGTATGGTGATGTTCCACGTGAAGCTCTCCACCGCCTTCTGCAGCTTCCTGCCCTTCAGCCCCTCCTTCACGGCCGAGTCATGGAGGTTCTCGTGAAATTCCATCGCTGAGAGAGAGAGAGAGAGAGAGAGCGAGAGAGATGAGAACGAGCATCGAGTCGTTCTGCAGCAGGTCGAAATTCATGGCGGTTTATTGAAACGAGCAGCTGTGAGGTGACTGAAGGACCGGCCTGTTGTCACAGCAAGGAAACCCATCAGAGCAAAGAGCACCGGCATCGTACGGTCAACATTTCACAGCCTCCTCCTGCAGCAGAAAGGGTCGAGTATGTGGAGACTCGGAGATTCTCTGGCCTCGGAGGAGAATTCCTCTCTCATTACAGTGTGTCTGCAGCGTCATAACACATCACTGTAGCTGCACATTTATAAACAAATTAAGGCAATAACCTGAGGATTCGATGTAAGACGTGAAGAAGTTAAACTGTACAAGCAGGTGCCATCAAAATCCTAATATCTAAGTGTGAAAATAAATATTTATATTCAGCAAGAAAGGAAAATGCATCCTGTTTTTCTTGATTCTTCTGGTTATCTACCCTTAGAGTGTTTATATTAATTAAATCTAATCTAATGTCCCCGCCACCAGCAACACCTGGCTTGCTCATCTGAAATCCCAGCGAGGTGTTGATGGGAAATCGAGGGACGAGAGTAAGCCAAAACTGGTTAATTGGGTGGTGGAAAAGCATGATAACTCAAAAGGCAGTGAGGGGAAACACAAAGCAGAGCTGAAGGACGCAGCGAGGCAGGATGAGAGGGACAAGAAAGAGCCCCGGAAACTGAGAGAAAGGCAGAGCGGAGACGCAGCGTAGGCCGACAGACATGACGTTTCTTTCACTGCGGATTAGCATCAAGGCATCGAACAGAGGAGGGATTTGTCTCCTCGAGGAGCTCCCCCCCATCTCCTCTCTTCTCCCCTTTGCATGACTTGAGTCGGAGGAAGGACGCGGTTGATACCGTGTTGGCTTTACAAGCGCAGCAACAGGCGGCCTCAGCCTGGGAGGTAAATACAGCAGAAGGGGGAGCGTTCCCACTACGATCAAACCGCCTGCTGAACGCACTCCTGCACTGAGAATTATCGGTGAAAAAACGCACACATTTCCGCTTGGAGCACCGAGAGTCTACCCCGGCCCCTGTTGCTGCTGCTGTTGCCATGGAAACGTGGCGGCGCACGCGAGAGAAGCCCCGCCCCCCATCCCCCCCCCCCCCCTTGTGCGAAATCGCCACACGAGGTGTCGGGTTGTGCCGCTCCAGAGCCTCTCAGCTGAGCGTAAAGTCTGCCTCCAGAACTCAGGCGTGAAGACAGCAGACTTTACTGACACATTTTAACATCTTTGACCACCGCTTTGTTTTTCCATTTCCTGTTTTCTACACGACGCGCCACAATATTTATCTCCTCATTATTCAGTTATTCTGTAACTACCGAGTTAATGCTGCTGCTGTGCACGTGGACATGACTGTGCTGAAGAAGGTGCACAGCTTCCTCTATCTCTCTCTCTCACACACACACACACACACACACACACACACACACAGGAGGTTGCCTAGCAACATTTTATGGAGTCTGGCAGCAGGCAAGAAAGGGGGAAGCTCATTCTCAGCGAGGCATTTCAGATCCTGATGTCTTGGAGGGACCGCTGCAGCGTCGTCTTGCTCGCGCGTCTCCCAGCGTGCAACAATTACAGTGTGGAGTAGGAGGACGACTTGAGTTACTCATTTCGATTGATAATTGATAACTCAAAATTTAAAAAAAGAGATGATTGTATTGAATCGTAGTGCAGTGTGCCACTTCATCAGACACATACCATTGAGGAAAAGCTGTAAACCATGATTCATTAATACAAATGAAAACTATGGCTGCATCTTAATTATTTTCAGTATCAATTACTCTGCTGATTGGTTTCCTGATTAATATGTATCTTAAAAAAATCTTCACAATTTCTCAGAGCCCAAGATGACGACTTCAGATCACTTGTTTTGTCTCACCAATAGTCCAAAACCCAAAGATACTAAATTGACTGATTTAGAAGCATTTCAACTCTGACTGAATCATAAACACTTATATGTACTGAGATTTAATATTGTACATAAATAGCTGTATGCCGCCTCTCATACGTATCTGTGGGCCTTGTCACGGTGTATATTACAGGCATGCAAATTAACCTCTTTAAGAGATTGATGGTGGAAATGTCTTTCTTCGTGTTGAGGGAAACACAAAGTTCAACCTGAAGGGCGCTCCTCCCGCGGCCGCAGCTCACTTCCTGTCACACACTCGGAGGCTTCCCCCGCTTTGTATTTGTCTCACAGAACGTGTCACAAGTGCTGTTTTTATGCCTTGTGTGGACCCCCAAGCCTCGGTCTGCGCTCCCCGTCCTCATCCTCTTCCTCATCCCTCAAGTGTGTGTACGAGTGACAACGACGGCTACTTCAAAGTCAAGTTTATGGCACAGAAAAACACGAGAGAAGCTGGAACCGGGGCATGTTCGGCATCTTTGGTTGATTGCGAACTGAAACAATTAATCGGTTATAAAAAAAAATTCAACTCTAATAATGATAATAACAATTTTCAAATGTATTGCGCTAGAGATGCAAAAATCGTCCGGTTTCAATCGGCGCATCTCTATGTGGCAATATCCAGGTGGGGAAGTAGAAACTGTGCTTTTCACAAAACAGCACGAAACAAAAAAGAAAGAAAAGTTGAACCCCATTAAAGGGTGTTTTTAACATATCTAACACAAACATTGGCCCTTTGCTTTATATTCTGCAAAATGTCACTGCAGCTCCGCGCCGTAATGTCACACTTGGCCTTTAAGAAACATCTTCTGTTCTGATCCTGTTAGTCTGCAGCAGGTTTGGCCGTCCACCTGCCCTGAGTGCTAATTGGAAAGTGTCGGGTGAAGGAAGTAACATCCACGGTGGAGCTGCAAACACCTGACTGTGTTCCCCAAAGCTGGCTTTGTGTGGGTATTTTTTGGGGGGTGTGGGTTTCTGAGGGGAAAGTGGGACCTGCCTGAGCTGATGTGATAGATAATTCACAACTTTAATAACTGTTGCTGCTGAAACATTCCACTTGCTGTAAAAAATGGGGGAATTGGGTTTGCACTGACCCAGTTTCTACAGAACAGACGCGCGCACACACACACACACCACTGGGAAAAGATTATGTCAGTTTAGGATGGAAAATAAATCAAAGTTCATCAGTTTGCCATCTGTTGTGTCCTAGTTTGTAATTGTTGGCTGTGGAATTGTCTCCAGTTGATTTTAGATAATCATGTGTATATATATATATATATATATATATATATATATATATATATATATATATATATATATAACGGCACTTTGAGACCAAACGCCCCACAAAGCTTCTGTGGAGGCTTTTGAGAGGAAAAGGTTTGGTCTACTTGATCAGCTGCCTGTGTTATTAATTTGACTATTGTTTCATGAAAAAGAATGACTCACTTTGACAATGCATTTATCAATCAGCACTGGGTCTCACTGTGCGGCACAAAAGGAGAGTTACATCAGAACCTGCTGCGTTTTTCCAAACACACAACTCGTTTGATGAACTGTCGGCTCTCTTCAAACGAGCAATGAAATGCCATTTTGTCAGGATGAGTAAGTAATGACATATAAAAAGATCTAACAATGTCTCTCCTCCAGGTTTCAATACTTTTAATTACTCCAAAAGAGTGATTTACACACGCCTTATGGACGATGAACCGCAAGCAGAACTCAGGTGACAATGCACAGTTGCATTATGTGCTCTATGAATCAAAACCATATGAGCCAACACTGTACATATTGTAAATTATTTTATAGTAGAAGATCTGTAAACAGCTGGTGGTCTGTAAAATAGGAGCAGGAAGACGGCGGCTGAGGCTGTCCACATGAACGGGGTCATTAACTAGACACAGCTCACTCGTTGCATACGTTAGCCATTTTAAATAGCCGAATCTGAACCAAACAGAAAACGGTCACAAGGAAACAGACAAAGCTTCGGGGGATCTTTCTGACGTGGGGAAGCTCCACATCACTGCATGCCCCCCCCAACCCACTAATTGTTAAGGGCTGGAAGGTGGTTAAACTGAAAACACCAAAGAAAAGAAAAAACAGCACGAAGCCTTTGATCATTGGTTAAAAGACAGTCCTCCTCCGCTCTGATGTGCCACGACAATAGAAATTGAATATTTTATAAGTCCATCCATCTGGAAACCAATAAAGCTGAGCCGGGTAATGATTGTCCGTCCCTCCTCCACTCACTTAGCTCTTCCAGCAGGCTTACTCCATGATTAATTAGCCTTCAATGCTACTTAGATGGAATTCATGGCCAGACAGTGCTGCATTTATACAGAGCACATTAATGTCAAAATTGTATTTCTTCTCATTAACAGGTTTTACCCATATGTCTGCACAGGCTGCAACACTTGTTACATTACAGAGAAGAATTGTCACAGACTAAAAGACCGACCTCTACAACAATGGGATAAAAACGCAGCTGTTCATCCTCTCAGCGTCGCGTGACAATAATTTCCCTCTCGAGCTTGTGCATATTCTCAAAGCGATTCACAGATGAGCTGCCAATCAAACTCTGCTTCCCAGAAAAGCCGAGTGGAGTTACTTGACCACATCGAGTCATTCTGTTCCACGGGGCCAGAAAACCAGGACTGCACGAACACATTACGTGCACCACATACGAGAGTCTTACTGGTATTTAGCATCTGGTGGAGAAGAACTGCCATCTTTGATGTGGTCCCGTTCACTCGTCTCTCTGTACCCTAAACCAGACGGTGTATTTAGAATACAGGACAGTTACTGCCGTGAATTGAACACCTCTGTCTGAACCACAGCTTTTCAAAAAGGGAAGCCGTGACCGGATCACGTACTTGAATATTATTCAAACGGTAATTCCACTTATGCAAATGTGAAAAGCACAATGGGGCCTATCGAATTTCCTTTTGAGGGATCTGCGGTGTGTGGCTTCAGAGAGATGGCCGGGCCATTGGGCCGGCATTCAGGAGCCGTCTAATGGGGTCAGGAAACGTCCTTTTTATAGTCGTTCTCTCGCCATCTGACCATCCAGTACCTGCTTTTTGGGTTTGTAGAATTCTCTCGTACACCGCCTCATAGGTCTCCAGCAGAGTCTTGCTGGTCTGGATCACCTGAAAGGAGACAAAATATCTTGTTTATATTTGGCTTTATTTATTTTTTTCCACATCAGAAAAAAAAACCTGGCATCCCACAATAAAGCAGGAGGCAGTCTCCGTCTGGTGGCCGGGTATTTCTATCTCGGGAGGGCTCCTAAAAACAAGCTGTCATTACAGGCACGTCGGTGGGCGTGGGCGCTGAATTGCATTTTTTGAAAGCCAGAAATAGAAAGAAGGAGACACAAGCAATTAGGGTGTTTTATTAAAAGTGAGGTGGTGTGTTTCCCCTCAAACAGGAACATTGTCTCGTCCTCCGGATATACATTTTAGTCCTGGTACATGGTTTAAAACAATATCTCTTTAAAAAAAAAGAAAGAGAAAAAAAGGGCAGAGAATCAAGGTCTCGTGATTATGACGAGAGTACAATGTGAACATGTGAGTCATTGGGAAGCAGACCGCTGCCGTGTGAAATAGCAGCTGTGAAAGAAGCAAAGTTCATCTCCTGTGGTGTTATGCTCGCCCGTTAATTGAGTGCACTAACTCTGGTGACCTGCAGACTGTAAATGCCTCGCGGTGGCCAGACTCAAAGTTTTCAAGAATTATTTTGCATATTGAATGCCAACGCCGCACCCGCCCCAAACCACCATAATACAAACATTTTCTTCCTTACACAAGGACAGCAGCACTGCGGTGGTTGACAAGGTTAACGGTGCATGTAGCCCGTCACAGATAGAGGTAAATAAGCACAGAGGGAACGTGGTAAGACCATCTGGATCTTTCTCCTTCGATTAACTTACAGCTTAATGGTTTCATCCGACATTAATGATATATGTACCCCAAATGTTGCTCTGCCTTTGATTTCAATTTGCGCCCGTTAGTAACTGGGGCCCTTTACGTCTGCAGGATTGCTATAATTGACTTGTATTTTTACTTGTACACTCCCTAAGTGACTTAAGTGCACCGCAAGGTCGTGTCACGAAGCAGGGCCGCTCTGCTCTGCTGCCAAGACGGAAAGGAAGGAAGGAAACAACACCGTTTTGTCCAAGCTCGGTGTAACAAAGCCGCCCTGAAAAAAATAAAAGAGCAGCGATAAACATCATACCCCTGTAATCGATCTCAGGAGTCTCAGGAGCTTGCTAGCTCTGTGGCCGGCCGGCCAGCGAGAGGAGAGAGAGAGTGGTGTGGGGGATGGATGGAGGGAAAATGTGAAAGATGTAAACTTCTTTTCCGAAATACAGGCGAACACATTTTAACTGGTAACATCCTCATATTGTTCCTGAAGGCAATGTAGTTGTGTCAAAAGCTGAAGTCTGGTGATGTTTTATATTTATTCTTATTGACAAATCCCATGAAAAGACCGAAACCCAAAAATAAACTGAGTATCGCCTGTGCATCCAAAGCCTCATATACCTTATTCCTCATCCATCCACTAGAAACGTATAAATGAGCCCTACGGTTGCACTGCATGACATGTTCCTTCATTACTATGAGCATGGCCACTGTGGTTTATTTCGGCTGGAAACACTCAAAAGAGCATCACATGCCCCAGTTATTCCTGTTTGAAAATGTACAGCTGTTTAAAAGAATTACTGAGCCTTTTTGAAAAGGGATATTACATGTTTGGGACCCATTTTTAAAAACAACAACGATGTAGGTCATTAGTGGGGACCGAGTGCTACCGACTAAGTCAGGGTTGGCTTTGGTCTTCTCATTGGATCTGATCACAGAAACATATAGAATAACACCAGAAGGTCACGTTAATCAGCAACTGAGGCTTTAATACTGAAGTGCTGCTGAATAGTCCTGTGATCAGATACCATCTCTTTTTGTGTGATCAATTGTTCTTGTAGTTCGTTCATATGATTCCCTCCTCCCTTACATTATCACAACCTAGACCTGTGACTCATTTTTTAGAGAATTAGTGAAGGCATGGTGAGGGATTTTCTAAAGACAAACATTGCCTTTCTCTTTGGGCCACGGTTCCATATAGTCTATCGCCTGATATTGTGAACTATACCGGGAACAGATACCGTTTCAAGTGAATCACCATGTTATGCTGAACACAGTCGTGACCGAGTGATTGTGGCTGTTTTTTGTGTCACTCTGCAGCTGCGGTTGCGGCACTTAGAGCTGTCGCACACGCTGCGATTACTTCCCTGATGGGAGGAGAAATTACCGTCTTGGTGGCAGAGACGCCGTCTCAAATGTATTTAAAGGCACATTATGAGGCGAGTGGGTGGACTGTGTCCCATTTGCACACTAAAGACCACCTCTTGTAAAGGCCATGTTTAGTTCTATTATTATTATTATTACCTGCATTTAACAAAAGACACAAATGCTCATTTATTTGTAAGGGGATGTTAGCTTAGCAATGCCGGTCTGCACATAACGAGTAAAGGGGACAATACTTTTGGAACAAAACAGACAGTGATTACAAATAAAAAGCTATTGAAGATGTGCACACAAATAATGATACCTAATATTTATGCATAGTTATAATCTAATCAAGTTCTGATAGAAAAAACAATGACTAACATAAGGGGTTTGTATTCCCCTCGGTTCAGTGTTTCAGAGATGTGTGCATTCCCAACTCATCTCTATTTACAGATTTTGCCCTACGTTCATTTCTTGTGAACAAAAACTGAAATCAGAGCATATTATGGAAGACCACACGCTGGCATCGTGCTGAGTTTATCCACACAAATGGGCAGGGATTGAGACCCAGATTCTATTTTTGCCAAATAGGATGCGAAGGCCTGGTTACTCCCAGTGGTGGATTTTGACACAGTACCTGCATTTCTGATTGTACTGATCCATACATTATTTACATCTCTTTAAGTTTGGCTCTCCTTTTCATTTATGCCCTTTGTACTTGTCAGCTTCCCTTCAGCTGTGCACCTTCCTGCTCTCTGTCTCCTCCGGCACTCTGCTGACGACCAAGGCCTGCGGCTTCACACCACTTAAACCCTTGTTCTTAATTTATTCCATTTTGGTCCCCAAACACCCGTCATTTTCTACTTTCTTCCCTCCAATTCAATTTTCCTGGCCATCTTTCCATCAGGCCCAATTAACTAGCCCTCTGCTCCAGAGTCTGAATCCAGCACCTTAATCCGTCTCAGCATCATCCCCCTTTTTCAGATGTTCATCTCTGAGCCCCAAAGGCATAAAGTGTGCCATAAATAAAATAACACAGTGGGATGCAGCTAATGTTTGCCTCTTTGAGTGTGTTCGCTTTACCTGACGTTGCTGTATTTTAAGTCTCGCTAACATTTATGTACAGTTAACGTTTCCTCTATAGCGCTACGCTACGGTTTTGTGAGTGAAGGTCTGGCTGCTGCAGTATATAATGTTAATGATCGTCCGCGATATTCCTGTTGACTATTGTAGTAGCGTGGCTCCGTGGACACGAACCACATTAAGGGTTCAATTCTAGCCCGACGTTTTGTGTGGTGAATTACTTGGTAGGATTTTTTTGGGTTGTGTTAAAACCAACATGCAAAAAGATCCATGTTAAGATCGTGGATCGTGATCCTGCCTAAAAAACAACAACAACCCTGATGTGATATTTTTGCCGTCACCCAACTCTACTATTGCCAGTGGATTTACTGCAGAGGATGTCTGCCTTGGGCCTGTAATGCTGATGGAAAGTTGACTTGCTCATAGTGTGTTGAGAATCAATGTAAGAGAACAGGATGTGTTCAGGGTAATGCGTTGTCTGGGAATAGCCACAATGGCATGTTGCATAACTTGTGAACATTGATTTTATTACTCAACAGAGCTCCAGCCACGTTACCTAACCAGCTCTGTATGCCCCCATTAAGTCTAGTAAAGCCAATGTATTGATTTGATCGAAGTCAAAGCTTGTTTGCTTGCTAAGTTCTTCTTTTTTATGTATTAATAGATGGATGCATAGATAGCAGGGATGTTAACTGCTTAGCCACAAGGAATATTTTTGATAGGTCACTCATGTCGGTCTATAAATTAATAGATTAAGGACTACTAGAAGCATTGCTTCTTGTATTTCACATAATTTAGCTATTTTTTTATAAATGAACCGGTTAGTTATCAGTTGATGGGTTCCGGGTTGTCAAAGGCAAAATTAGCCCAAACTGACATCCCTGACATGGATGGATGGTAACCTTAAACTACAGTTCATATGAGAAACACAATGATGGACCACGACTCACCATCTCATAGGTGGTGATGACTTTCTTGAGGACCTCTGGGAGGAGACTCTGGGGCTCCAAGTTCGGATACTGGTCAGCAAGGTTGAACACCAGAAGGGGGCTGTTGTCGGGTCCAGTCAGTCGAGGGGAAAGGGCCAAAATGCACTGCTTCAGGTTAGCAACCGCTGAAAGGCCGCACAGCTCTTTAAAGGACACAATGGCATTCTGCAGAGAGAAGAGAGAAGTAGACACAGTACTGCCTCTCGTACCTTATTGCTTTTATAATACGGGTACCTGCGACTTTATAAATAGTAATGTAAGCTGCCTTTCAGCACAAAATAGTTGTAGCCGGCAAAACGTTGTGTATCGCATTTCAGCGACAGAGAAAATAGTCCCGGGACGCACATACGGGACTATAAAACGGACTGCCAGGTCCGATTTACTGACCAGGCCGGTTGAAAGCAGGGTGGAGGATGACACTCAGCCACCGATGTAAAGAAGTGCTCTCGCTGCTTCTGTCCGTCTTTTCTCCGTCATTTTTCTCCTCCATGATGTTTAGAGAACTTGCCTCGCGTCGGGAATTTACCGACATAATTATCTCTCACTGGAAATGATCACGATTTTGTGATCAAACCCTTTTCATTCCTCATCTTTAGGTTAGGGAGGAAGTGACGTGTGTGTTGTGGTTCGTTATGCTAGTGTGGGGGATGCTAAGTGAGCTTGTTAGCTGTTCCGTTTGAGCTACTGTTAGCGAAGAGCCCCGTTGCAATACTGTGAACACTCAAGCAATAAACCTGCAAGTTAAGGAAACCAACGTCTGCGAGTCGTTACTGCGGACGTGACGACATCAAAGTTTACACCAAACATGTTTGGTAACTGTCAAGCTTGAAATGACAACTAACGGTCGCGCAATTTAAATCTACCTGTTATTTTAAGTGCGCACTGATATGGAACGCTCTAAATGTAAACAGGCTGTACAGTACTTTATGGCTGAATAAAATACACCCCGTGACTCACTCTCAACCAATCAGAATGCTTGATTTGATCTATCCGTATTATAAACATACAGTATAACCCCACAGAGTAGTCAGAGGAAGTAGCTGAGAACTCACTCATTACCTGTGAGAACTTTCCTTTTGGCACTTGCTAGCTTCTCACAAACACTCAATCCTTTTGGACTGACATCAGCATCACACGGAAATGGAACACACACACACACACACACACACACACACACACACACACACACACACACAAATCCTAACCTTCCTGTGAAAGCCCAGATTTAAACACTACATAAACAACCGGAGGGACAAACTGTGACAGGATGGCCAAGATGTGTTATAGTCTCAAGGCCAGTGGCTTGTTATCACACAATGTCTGCAATATAAACAGGCCTCCAAAATAAATCCTAATACAATGGCTGAAGAAACACAACATGTGACCAACCCCAGAGTGTTGTGATACTCCATTACAGCATTTCTCATGAAATGTCTTCAGTGAAACTTCAAACGGACCACAAAATAATGTGATCATGTTACTTGTGGTGGCAAAGCTAGGTCAATATCAGACAAGAAAAAAATGGTTTGGGATGACTGGATTTATCTCGATTGAGAGCCATTCAAATTGGAAGTAATTTGGTTAAAATATGTTACCAGTCTGCTAAAGGCTATGCTCAGCATCTGTTGCAGCTGCAGTGATTTTAACATACACAAATATACCATTAAAACAGGGATCTCATTACAATGTTTTCCAACTTTTTCCCAGCATTTGTTTCAACTATTGCACAACACATCACATCGAATTTGATTCGGTCGAGCCTAGTGGTTTTATGTTTCTCTTTCCAGAGTGGGAGCCTTTTTTTAGACGCTCAAGATCCTTTGTAGTAGATCTGGTTTTAATCTGTACTTGACTTGGGGTTACAATTTCTTCGGTCTACACTTTCACAGAAAAACATTCCCATGCTGGAAGACGAAAGAAAAAGTCACGATGATATTGTTGGCACAGTACTGCACACACATCAGAGGATACTAGTGAACTGAATAAGCATTTATTAGGAGATTGATTTAAATTGCTTACCTGCATGTTTTCTCTGAGATCTGTTGCCTCCCTCAGTGGCAGCATGGCTGTTTTGAAGACATCATCCATAGCCTTGATCAATAGTACTCTCATGCTGGCATACTCTCTACTCCTCTTGGCCTTTCGTACAGACAGTCCTCTCTTGTGTGGTTTGCCGCCTCCTCTTCGATTGGTTATGGCCACATGAACAAACAGCAAGGTATGTGGCAGCACCTCCCCCGTCAGTGATTGTAGCGGTACATGTCGAAAGCCTGGCTGGAGACACTCAAAGGGGATGGTATACTGGCCGATAAATTCATCTCCAATATAGTCATCGTCTAGCACCACAAAGCGCACCATTGCAAGCTCGGGTAGATTTATCTGAAACTCAAAGCTCTCATCAAACAAAGGGTTGTCCCCGTTCTGGTTGACCGTTTTAGTCCTCTGTTCAGCGCAGTCGGCTGGGATGCCGTGTATTTCCACGTACACGTAGGGGTCTACTACGTCTCCTTTGGCACCTGAGCCTTTGGGTTTAGGGAAGTTTTGTCCACTGATGATCTTGATGTGTAAGAGCTGTGGAGAAACACCAGGCACTGAATCTTTAGTGTTGGCACTAAAATATGACACGTGCTCCCTCATGATGGCCGGACGCAGCACATAGCCGCAGCTCCCATTCTGACGAAACCAACCGATGTTTAAATCCATCATCAGGCCCGGAGTCTGGTAGTTCATTGCCACAATCTGGCAACCGCACTTCCAGAAATCTTGTGGGTTCATGTTGCTGGAGTCGATCCGCATGGGGCTCGGGTAAACCCGCGCAAGGTACTTCTTGTTGTAGTTCACAAAGTCACCTGGGAAGTCGCTGGCGCAGCGACTGGCAAAGACCTCATTGAAAGAGCAAAGCTCCCATTGCTTCTGGCTCTGGAAGGATGTTGGGAAGTCTTTGAACTCCACAGACTTGCACAAGGTCACCAGATCAGAGAGGTCCTTCGACAGCTGGAATTTTTTGGGTGCGACTGTCTGTTGTTCCGCAGAGTCGATGCTCATCCTTTGAGACATTTCGGCCCCCTCGTCCTCGTCCGTCACCTCGCCTTCTGAAGCAGTGCAGTTCGTGCTCAGTTTCTTACCCTTCAGCAGGATCTTTCCCTTCAGTTCTAAGGGAGAGGGGAGGTAACAGTCCTCAGGTTTTGGAAGATCTATGTGGATCTTGTCTCCGAGGATCTTCTTTATGTGCTGAAACATGACTCTCTGCTGCTTTAAGGAGCAATGGTTTTCTAAACACAGCAGCAGTGGAAACTCGGATGCAACAAAGGCATACTTGTTGAGGACATCAATGACGCTGCGAAAAACTATCTGTGATGTCATCGTGTGACCAGTGTAAATAACAGGTTCGTTATCAGGCCCGTCCCAAACATCCAGCTCTACACTGCGGCAGCCCATCTTGAGGGCACGAATATACCCTGTCACATCAGAGGGACCTCTGAACTGATCTTCTATCAGATATGTGTTGTGGGATGCATTGATGTAATAGTGGGACAAGGGCTGGTTCATGTCTTGGCAAACAGTTTTTTGTTCAGGGTCAAATATATGGCACTCTGGAGACAAGAGATAGTTGGTGAACCCATCTAGAGACAGCCAACCCTTAAGCCGGCCCTCTTTAGACGGTTCATATTTGTGAATGACCTCTAAGCTAGTGTCTTCACTGACTTGTGCCATACCCTGCTCTGCCTCCAGAAATATCATTAAATCCTTGCTATCCAGAAATTCTTTGTTACTGGAGAACTGAACAAAGAGAAAATAAATTTCTGGTCTGGTGCAAAGATCATGAAAGACCTCAATGAACTCATCTCTCGTCACATCAGAACCTGCTTTGTCCTTGGCTTTGTGAAGCTCTTTGAACTTCAGTTCTATTTTCACATTTTTAAGTCCAGGATTCAACTTCTTGACTAGCTGCACAGCAGCACATATCGTTATTTTTCTGCTGTTAACATCTGCCTGATCAAAAAGTTCACCAAGCCAAGATGAGCGCATGTTGTTCTGAGTGCTTTCTATCATATTCAAGGTGTGTTTCCCATAGGAGATCAGGTACCTCAGCCCTGTAACCCAGATGTTGGCTACATCTGCAGTGTTTGCCACCAAGTCCAGGGACTCATAGTTCTCCCCAAAGATGATTGAGAAGGCACAGTCCTCCGATATCTGATCATAGGTTCCATTAGTTCTAAAAGTGTCTGTGTTTTTGCCTGTCCGCACCTCCTTGATGGATTTCACATCAATTTTAGCCTTTTCTGATTCCTTCTTCGTGGGCTCCCATCTCAAAGACTGCATGTCGGCATCCAGGAGAAAGTATCGGTGGTAGATGCGGGAATTGGATCGCACTTTCTTCAGCTCAGAGCCATCCACCATAGCACTGATGCAGTCGCTTGCAGTGCTAATTTTCTTCTCTGTGGGCATGCTGCTGAATGAAACGGTCTTCTTTCTTTCTTTACGCTGTCTTGAGCCATCCTGCAGGGAAACAAAAAATAGTGCATGAATAAAAATATTTCTATATAGGTATGGATTAAGCAAAAATAACTTGTTTTTATGTTTCAGCTTGAAGGAATGTAATACATATCTCAGATGTATATATGCATGTTTTTTAAGACAGTGTTGCTTTTCATTTTTAGCTAACCAAATTAGTTATTTGCAATCTTTCACATCATTCCGTCAACTAACCTCTAGCCCGGTTACCACAACAGTTCCTTTTTTAACCCAATTTGTGCACACAGAATAAAATCTGAAAACACAGGCATTCTTCCCTTTTTGACTTTCAGCAAAATACCTATTTCACCCAAATATCTTAAATGTCTTTATAGTAGGATGCAGGATTTCATATTCTGCCTTCAAGTTTTCAGCATAAAGACAACATAGATATTTACCTTACATAACAATACAACAGAACTCAACATGCTGTCTGCTCCGATATACTGTTTGCATTCCTTCCTGGTCGGAACATTTGCCGAGCTGAATCACAGCAGCAACTTTCTTGGGTCACTTAAGGTACCCGTCACCGGACATTATGAAGATACAACAGGAACTCTCCCTCAGGAGAGGATCGCCCACACAAATCCAGTCATCAACAGCAGCCATGTTTCTGACATTTTATAAAGAATCTTTCTTCAGCGGAAGTACATCGTTTTAGGTTTTAGATTCTTCAAACTCATTCCACAAATTTGGCATCAACAAAACCCAAACCCTTGTTAATCACTATGTGGCAGCTTAATGGTACCACTTTATACAAAAGCAATGCATAATTTGGTCAACTCTATGATGTTGCCAAGTTAAGATTGTTTTTTTATGCTGCACTCATAGAAGAAAATAGAAAACCTCGATTTTCTTTTGCTTTAGAGATTAATGAAATGCACAAAACCTTCGCAGCCTCGTACGTAATCAAACTGAGAAAACCCGTACTGATAAACATCACTGTGTCAAGGAACGATGGGCAAAGTAACTAAATGTGATTCAATGATAGCAATGATGTGTATGATTGATGTGTCTATATATACATGCCCATAAATGAATATAGGAGCTTTTCACACATTCTTCATCTGACAATACTAATAATAAGAAATGTGACAACTCTGACATAGATGGAGGCTTCGCCGGCATCTTGTTTCACAGGACCTTCACAGGACTTCTATTTTGTAATTTTTGAAGCAGCTTCATCCCAATCAGTTTTGTTTGTCTCCTGCTTATTATTTCACCTATTGTCTCACAATACTGTCATGGCTCAGCAGTTGGTGCTGGAAAACACATGGATCAGCTGTGCTGCATCATGTTTGTACTTGTTTGCAATTGGACAAGATGCAGGAAAAGCAATCGATACTGACAGTGTAGCCTGCTTCTGACATCAGTCTCGGTGAGATTGTTTATTTGTTTTGCCTGATGAAAACATCATAGTAGATGATATAGAATAACACAACTGAATGGACCGAACTAAACAGAAGCCAAAGTTCCTCCCCAACATGAAAGACTTCTCAAATACAATCAAGTGAAATAACAAACACCGTATGAAACAGAAACCTGCCACTGAGCAATTCTAAAAACTACATAAGGCCAAATAATATTATGTAAGGATTTTCAAAAAATGAATTACTCACGTTGGAGTATTGCAAAACACACTGAACAGCACATTTCCTCTGCTCGGAAGAATCTTTCACCTCTCCATGTATGGACATGTCAAAGGGAGTTCATTATAAAAAATGGGAGCTTAGAAACTAAATGCATGACTGCAAATATTCCTTATGATCTGGTCAAGAATGTGAATTTACAGTCACAGCTTACTGATAGATTGTGTCTGCTTCCTGCTGTGCAGGTCCGCCATGCCAGGCATTCTCCTCAGGATTTCCCCTCGGCTTCCTCTACCTAAACTAGAAAACAATACTGCCCACACCCATCTCTGTCTTAGCATTTGTTGTTATGCCCTGAGGACACTTGTTTCTTATGCAACAGTCCCTTTTTCCTGTCTCTGCTGGAAGTCAGATGGCCCAGAGTGTTTTTCTTTTTCAATTAAGTATTGTTTTATATGTCCTTAAATGGTTCTTCAAAAGATGTGATCTGCAACATCAGATTGTCTATTTATAGATCAAACAGATATAGCTTTATAGGGTTCAAATTCTTCTAGACATAAATATCACTTATCTCTGAGCCTTACAATACTGTACAATCTTCAAAGGGAGCGATGATCAAGATGCTTTTTGTTCGCCAGGCCAAAGCACGGCACTGAAACAAGCTTTAAAAAAGGGATTACCTGAAGAGACCAAGTATAGTCAGCAGCACCGCCTCGAACAAGACCTTTATCTTCCCTTCACGGTTACTCTGTTTTTATATGACTGATAGCTTTGAAGGATTTACGGACCTTTACTGGTGATCATCAAGTCACCCGTGTAGTTTGCTTGGTAGTAGGACAGCTCATTTCCAGAGATGTTACAAGGGAAGCTAAGCAATACTTGGTCTCCTGACATAATAATACTGTTATCTTTGTTTGTTTGTTTATTTTTAAATTATGTCTCGATTATTGCTTTGTGTTTATTGTTATGCACCGAGTCAAATTCCTTGTATGTGCAACGTACTTGGCAACAAATCATTCTGATTCTGATGTTTGAGTTAAAAGTATACCCATTTCACTGAATTGTTACTGTGCACTGCATTTAGTAGCACACTTTTCCATCACATGCACAAATCACTTGCCAGCATGCCATTACATAGGAATTCAGTTACACGCCTCTGCATGCACAGTGCATTCTCTCATCACATGTTCAGCCCACAACAATGCAAACAATAGCCAAAGGACTACATGCCACCAGGTATGTTTTAAAGTACTCAGTTTATTTCTTGTAAATACATTCTGCTCGCTAGCTGTTATGATGTGGGATGTAGCTTGTTTGAGCATGCTCACTGGAGTCTCAATTTATTTCCAATCATTCTTGATTGTAAAACGGTTTTTTTAAATGAAGTTTGCACACAGCCTATATTATCAGCACAAATATTAAAAGCACCTTTCACCATTGTTTTACTTGCTAGCTAGCTAATTTACCACATGACACATATCACATTGTATGTATTTGACAATTTAATGGATTTAAATGGCAAATTAATGATATATGTGTGCTTATGAGTACATTTTTTGTTTTTATCCTGATATGACAAGGTTAATTCAGTCTAGTAGGAGCAAATAAGCCCTATATTTGCATTTTATTCCAGTTATTTCCCATAGAATCTAATACATTTTCATGTATTTCCCTGTAAAGTTTGCACCTTAAATATTCCCAGACTTTTGCGACCCTAATTGTGGGTTAATAACATTTCACAGAGCCGTGTTTGTTATGTAAGTGTGATAGAAAAGTCAATTTCATAAACCAGAAATTACACCACCAGTGTGAACATGCTGGTATTGATCAACAATCTTGTTCAATACCTACTTAATGTGTCACCATCATTTTGTGTAAATAAGTAGTGCCACTGTGGTTTCGGTGGTAGTCATCCAAAACCCACTGCTGTGCGATGCTGTTACTCATTACTTCTTTGAAACAGGTGGAGCTCCATTTTATTTCTTTTTTTGTGTTTGTTATGTAAGTGTGATAGAAAAGTCAATTTCATAAACCAGAAATTACACCACCAGTGTGAACATGCTGGTATTGATCAACAATCTTGTTCAATACCTACTTAATGTGTCACCATCATTTTGTGTAAATAAGTAGTGCCACTGTGGTTTCGGTGGTAGTCATCCAAAACCCACTGCTGTGCGATGCTGTTACTCATTACTTCTTTGAAACAGGTGGAGCTCCATTTTATTTCTTTTTTTATGATGTTGGGGGAATCAAGGTTAAAGTCTTTCTTGCATTGCTGATAGATATAACTGTGGCGCAAGAGTGCTCATTGTCCATTACAGGTTTTATTTTTCATTTTAGTTTTGCTGAGAGAAGAAAACCCCTGGTACAAGTCAGTAGAGCATACACACACACACAACAAAAAAAAGGTATTTCATAATAAAGAGATAATAACAAGGCTTATCCCATGAGGCTAACCCTGACAGGGGACATTATTTTTATGCCTTTACATACCGTGTAAGTACATGTTTGGTGTTTGAGTGAGTGAAGGAGACAGAGGCAAACCCAGGAAGAGACAATGAAACAGCAAGTGCATAAGTAAGACAGAGCAAATCCAACTGCTCACAGATCCCATAGGAATCTGAATCCCCTAATGGACTGAAGCCTGCATTTTTTTTCTGGCTCAGTGAGCAGTTATAAACTGTCTGCACAACAGAGAACATGGCAGAGCAACCATTACTCTCTGTTCCACTGTTCTGTATACATCGCCAACTACAAGCAATGGGAATCACATTGCAGCATGAATACACTTTCAGCTCCAGACCAGCGTTGGCTTCAATTCACAATAATTTGAATCTATTCAATGAGACAAATTTCAGCAGAATGCAAATCTGGTTCGGAAACCAGACGGGTACCAATGTGGCCCTATTTTTAGCCTAAAAAAACAACATCTCTTTCAATTCTACTGGCACTAATAGTGTTGAACACTCCTGTTCAATGATCAATTATTTAGGCCAATTTATGATTACATGCAACATCTATGTTATAAAACTACGAGTTAAAACCTGCACAGAGCACATATTCTCTTTGGAACCAGAAACAGTCTTTTTAGATGTATTTGTCCTGTGGCACAAAATAAACACTCAGTCCTGATATCAAGAGTCAGATGCTGAATCATTTTCTAACTCTGGATTAGACCCAAGACTGCATTAAAGTCTCCTCCCCTCCCTACCAAACAAGCCGAGGCCACAGCATGGTTACCTAAGAAGCTCATACACAACCCACTGCTAACAGTGGGATATGTAGCTTTTTTTGGACTCTTAGTCCAACCTAAGAGTGAAAAAGAAAAGGGCTTACGAAGCTGGTCACTACCAGAAGTTAGTTCGCCTGAAGAGGTTCTTATGCAGCAATCCTGTAAAATGTATTTTCGAGTCAAGGAAGCGGCAGCGTATTTGCTATAGAGTTAAACAGTATTCTATCATGATTTCACAATTTCCACCTCCAAGTTTCCTATTTTTCTTCTTTAACTTTGATGGTCGCGTAAATCTGTGGCTTTAATTTTAATAACATTTTAGAAGGAGACAAACCGATGCCTATATATTATAGCCAATCCACAAAGTGGAGTTTGCATTAAAACCAAATACATAGACAGTTAGTACTGACACCTAACTTCATGAGTGTTGGTTGCCTACAATGTAAAGATGGGGCCTCATTACAATAACTTCCTGAGTCTGGAATCCTATCTTATCTTATTTTAGCATGACATTTAGGATTTGTCCTATCTTTAAGTTAAGATAGCAGCAGGATGTATCTGTAATAAAGACCCTGGACTAAATTCTATTCACTCTTTTCTGTGACTGGATTATAATTCAACTTTGTTTTTCTCTCCAAGGTTGTCATACAGTATATCATAGTCCACTTATACTTACATACCTGCATCAACAAAGTTAAAACATATCCTTGCCAGATAACGACTCTGCCACATACTAATTATCAGGGAGATCTGTTGCAGTCTGACTAATTTCTCTCAAGTTGCATCGTCAGATAAAAACATTGACACCACCTCTATTCAACGGGCAGAGGACGTGACAGGAAGAGCTTTGGAGGAACAACAGAAGCGAGAACAAAAGCGAGAACAAAATGAGTCACATGGAAACCCAACTGGTGCAGTAAAGAGGAGGAAACACATGTTTTTAAAGCCGGCTCAAATTAAAATGTTGTGCTGATACAAAACAAGGGTCAAATTCAGTGTGCACAAAGTGGTTACACCACAAAAAATACAGAAAACCCTTTATTTTTTATTTATTTTGCAAACTGTGCATAATACACAAGGTATCGATTCAACATTCCATAAAAAAAACGATATTCCAATAAAGAGCTTGTTGTTTTGTTTGAATTAGCATACGGAGACTTTTTGCTCTCCAGCTGCACTGCAGTTGAATCCCAGCGTTTAAACCTGGTAAAGGCCCAGCTGCTTCTGTTCTGTACCATATGGTATCAAATGTTGGTCAACTCAAGTGTGAAGAAGGTGAATACCCTGGGACTAAACTTTTAAATCATTTCCTGAACAAATAGAAATGAAAGTAAAATGTCTATTTTTGGAACAATATGGTTGTGACGATATGTCATCAGTCACTAGAGTTTAACGCAAGCTTTAGGATCCACTCACCTCGGTTTTTGACTTTATATCCCTTTGGATTGTCAACTGGTTTTACCTTTATTATTGTACACTGATAAAAGGAACAGTACATCATTATGTATTCGTTACGCTATTTAAATTATAGCTGACAGATTATCTGCTGATGAAAGTCACTCGGTGCACCACTAGTTTTTTTCCGTTTCTTACCTTCAGGAGTGCATAATAAAATACAGGTTATGAACTTATTTAAAAAACACAAAAATGTGAAATTATCGTGTCCGAATCGACCATGAGAAGCAAGTAATTATCAGTCTTCTCATACTAAAAATTGTTTTTCTGTCAGTATTTTAACTGAAAAAGGAAAATACACCATTAACCTACAAACAAAAGAAGAGAATCACCCGAGGTGTTCTGAGTTCACTGTTCACTATTTTGTTCTTCCAAAATGTGCTCTATGGAGCGTTTCCAGGATTTACATCATCAGCTCTTAGCTTTGCAGCTCTATGCCTTTGGGAGAGACTTGTGTTCTCAAATATTAATTGAGCCATTAAACACAGTTACAATAAGTTAATTTGTTAATTCAGTATTAAGAGGTACCTTTCAGCAGCGTTGGTGCTTTGTTAAGTTGCAGAATATCCCTCTGCCTAAAAGGAGCGTAAAGCCAAACGTTTCACGTTATCACGAGGACAGGCTGGTCAATCAATAGAAGCACGTAAGACACAGCCGGACACACGGGTCGCTGCGACTCAATTCCCACGACGTTTGCTATGTTTCTTTTAAATACTGGATAGGTAAGAGGACAGAGGACAACATATAGTAATTAATCCATAGCTGATGAGCTGCTGATTAATTTAAGCCTGTTAAAAATCCTCAGTGATCTCTGGCCCGTGACCACGTGACCCTCTACTGGTTCCCTAACATTTTTATGGCTAGTGCGGAGGAAAAACAATTAATGGGACCTTGAGAGACATGTCCACTAGCAAGCCAAGCACAGGGATGTTTTGAATAATAATGGTGAGCACATCACTTCCCAGCCAGTGGGATGGACCTACTTCTGATGGAATGAGACAAGATGAAAGAGCAATACTCAGCGAGTCTCGTCTGATATTACACTGCAAACATGTAAAGCCCCTCTTCTTTAACCATTTCAGTAGCAAAAAAGCTCACCTCCACCATATAACATGGTTGTTTAACCCATTTTACACCTCACCTACTAGAGGAATTGGCTCATCTACTGGGTCTACTGCTGTGTTTCTCAACCTTTTTCCCTGCCAAGGACCTCTAAATCATAAGATTTTACTTCAGGGAATCCATCTGAAGATATTTAGGTTGTAGCATATTATTAATACAGTGGAAGAGAGATAACTGTGGAGGAAGTGAAACATATGATCATAATAGTCACTCTTGTGACTCTTAATCACATTGGGCTCACTTCTATAGTGCCTTAAATTGGTGGGGAGCTACACTCGCCCGGCAGCGGCTCCTCCGGCCAGGAGCAGAGGGTCACCTCAGCGGGCCCCTGATGGGAGCAAGCCATGCAGCTGGAGGAGCCAGAACCAGGACAAAGGCGGGAAGGCTGGCAGACCCTGCTGCATTAAAAGGAGAAGATTCCCAATGGGACTATGGGGCTCAGAGTTGACAGAGGTTCTGCTGGGTCAGTCCCCAATACAAGAGACCAACCCAAAAGAGACCAAAATGAGAAAGCCCCTTTCCTCAGGTACAGAAAATAAGTTAAGTGTAATTCATCTCTTACTGATCTGTGTGTTTTTCTGTAAAATCTTTGGAATTTAATACAAATAACACCTTTATGAAAATGCTGTTGAATGTGGAAATCGAAAGTCTGCTGAATCCTTCTGCTGTCGTACTGACAAGAAAAAAATAGACTTAAGATTGTGGTCACATCTATATAGTTGTCGCACACAGGAGAGAATCATGCTCGCTGCTACGTCTTACAATTAGGCCAGCCTGCAGATTACCTTTTAACAGCGTGAACACACTAAAACAATCAAAAACCCAATCTCGATCAAACTGAGCGTCGACAAACACGGCGAGGATCTTTGCAGGTGTAGCAGCGGCGAAGCGCAGTCGGCGTGCGACACCGAACTGTTACATCAGGTCAGACTTACACATTATTCAAGTCAAGTCAACACTGAGAAGCTGGAAAGGATTTTGCGCAAAATTGTCACCTCCACAGTTCAGGCTCGCGGAGGAGAGAGTGAACTGCATCAGCACGGCTCGGCATCTGATAAGGCCTCCATGATGAGACGGTTTCAGAACACTGGCCGGCTTCAAACGCTCTGCCTGCACTGCAAGTTGAATTAACATACGAGCTGCCAATTTCATATGATTTGTACAGCCGATGTAGTTACTGCTACAAAACAGCTGAGCTGATTCTTCCTAGGAGCCTCTTAAAATTGAGCTGCAATGCAAAAACAATGCTGAAGCACTGGGGGAAACAACTAACTGGTAAATTGTATTCCTGTCAAATAAACAAAAGGTTATTTCTTCTTGCATTAAAATACAGTTAAAACAAGAGTATTTTTAACTTAACTAAATAATAACTATGTTAATATAGAGCTGCATTATGGTTAGTATGATGTAACTGTTACAATAACACTCACACAGAGTTCCCACAAAATAGCTGTTACATGTTCTTATCTTGCAAACAGAACTAGACTCTGGCAGGATATCAGTTTGTGATTTTAACATTAAAAAAAACTTTCCAGTTGGTAAAGTCAACAAGATTAACTTCCTATATCAAATAAGAATGAGAGAAGACTCAAGTAAACAGTGTTAGGGATAATGTAAACACAAACCTTTTCTTATGGTCGACCATAAGACAGACATATCAAATATCTGGTTTGTGAAGGAAATTATTACCCAAAGAAAATATCCAAATGTAAGCTCTACTAAGAGAGCTGGGGTACATTTAGGCTGCAACTGACAATTATTTGTGAAAAAGGACCATAACAGTTTTCCAAGAACCGAGGCTGTAGGCACGTCTTGTTTTGTTCAACCAGCAGTCTGTTAAGATGAGGAAAAGCAGCTATTTATCATATTTAAGAAGCTAGGACCATCACATCTTTACCATTTTTGCGTGGAAAGCTGCACAAACAATTATCAAAACATGTCAATTAATTAACAACTAATAATTGAAGCTCTAATCTACAGCAATAACTATCAAGTTACTTCAATCAACTCTGAGCTTCAGAAGAAAATATACTTTTCCATGATCCCAGAAAGTACATTTCTTGTGAGAGCAGTATTTTTTAATAAACATACATTCTAGTAGTGAAAGTCAGCAACTTTATTATTATATAAGTAGATATTTTCGGCTTATTGAAAATATATTATCAACGTCACAGAGTCCCAGCCTTGATGCTGTAGATTCCGATATACTAGGATAGCGGTGTAGAACCGTCATTATTGCTAATTGAACTGTGCTCAGTGGTTAGCATGCCCGTCTTTCAATCAGAGGATCGGTGGTTCGAGCCCCGCCTCCGCTAGTCCATGACGATGTGTCCTTGAGCAAGACACTTAACCCCCAAATTGCTCCCTGTTGCTGTGTCTACGGTGTATAGAAGAAGAAAAAAGTAAGTCGCTTTGGATAAAAGCGTCAGCTAAATGAAATGTAATAATTAAATATGTATTGTCCTTTCCTACACTTGTTTTTACAGTAAAATGTGAATGCAACTCATCGTAATGTCATAGAGCCACCTCTCCCATTAATGGGGCAGAGCTGTAATTACCGCCAAGCCGCTTGAGCTACCCTTGAAATACCTGGGTGAGGCAAGCAGCGCTTGTGTAAATTAGAGCTGACAAATGAATAAGCAATGATTCAGGTTAGTGGCTGATCTCTGCAGGCGGCCAGAGACGCCTGGAAACACATGCAGTCGATGCGAGTGAACGCGAGACGGCGGCAGGAGCCCGATTCGAGGATGGCTGTCGAAAGATGTTTGATAAATTACCCCATCAACTGCCAGTGGCGTCGGGTTGGCCAACGGGGTTACGCTCCAGCACGCAAGCTCCATTGCTCAAAGATGGTTCTGGTTAAACAACAATCTGTGGCTGGGCGATTTAGGCTAAATGATGGTAGGAAAGTCCGCAATAGCGGTTTCTAGAGTGACATTGTGAATAATTAATTAGACAGTGCGAGGCAATATCAGCAACATTTACATCACCGCATTTTCTTCATGGGATCTAATCTACCAACTTTTATGAAAGACAACGTGCCGTAGACTTTGTTTTGCCGACTTCTATAAAGTTACATTTCTTGTTCAAAGTTTCACGCTGCATTATCCCCAATTCATTTTCCTTGCTTCTACTGTCTATTTGATTGTAAAAAATTAAATAAAAAAATAGGATAAGCAATGACTACAATTACACATTCCAGTGACTGTATTTATATGGACAGATGTAGTGTAGCATATACACCCTTCAATACTGAATACAGTTATTCAGACTGCAGAATGGAATGTACTGTGGAAACCATAGAAGGAAAACACGAGTAAAATGCTGCGACAACACTTTACAGCCCCACTAATGTGTGTCGTCACCATAACAACAACGTCATATGATCCCGGAAAACCATGAAATGTGCGTTCTACTCCTGTTCTATCTCTATGATGGAAACTTTCTGAAATCTGACATCGAAATTACAGACCGTTTATAAATCGCTCTTTGGCACAAGAAGTAAAAGTTGAAAAGGGGAGTCTTCAAGACTTCATAGCAAAAGTGACCAACATGACAATCGTATTATATATTAAACACAAATACTATAGGAGCTATTTATTGGATATCAAGTTATTTTACTAACAAGTAGTATTGTTTAATTATTCTAGTTGTTTGCTTATTTAGGTTAGATTTTTTGATGTATTTGGATAGTTTTTTTTTTTTTTTGCGATCACAAGAGCAAATATTCTGTTCTCCTTTTACAGATGGTAAAAGAAGAAATCAAGCTCACCAAGATTATTCTACAATGATTATGAAACAAAACTCACCCCTTGGCTGTGGTGCACTGAGCCTGATTGAATGATATAATAAAATATGATGATGATGATGATTCCCACAGAGAAACTTGTCTTGGTCTCGCAGCACTGCTGGTCCGCCATAATTCATACCATATGGTTTTCCCTTTTTCGCAGGGCGATATCACAAACAGAGTTTGTTTTCCTCTCCCATCAGAGCTGTGAAATAAGTGTTATTTACCAAGCGATGGCGAGACCGTCTTTGTGCAAGAGGATCTGAGATGAGGTGTTAGGTGGGAAGAACAGTGGAGCCGGCGGGGCCCATTATTTCTCTTGCCACGGGCCGCCCATATACAACACTGTTACAGTTTACTGGACGCCACGCGTAACAGCCTTCGTATCACACAGTGGAACCTAAACATACTCTGCTCAATCTTTCATGCAGCAGTGAGACCACTACGTCATTTGATATTTCAAGTGCACGAACACTTATAATTCAAGGCAAAGCACACAAAGTCTGCATACCGCTGTATCCATCCCTAAAATATCCAAATAATAATGGTCATGTACAGTTATGGAGTGAATTGTTTTTCCATTCAACTTTGTAGAATATTCCCTGACTAACAAACAAGCAGACTCCCTAAACGGAGGTATTACTATAGAAAGAGGGTCGTCTTAATAAAGTGCTACCCCACCCAAAATATATCTGTTGATTACCAAGCATTCACCCTGTGGAGGTTTAAAAGACGGCTGTTTAAAGTGGGTAGTTTCGTATTTCATACAGAGGATGTGGTCATGAGTTGAGGTCAGCTTTAAAACGTATCAGTCGGTTAGAATCAAAAGGACAGTGTGAGGGTGTAGAGAAGCTTCTCACTTGCCACCATTGGATGGATGAGTGGGAGGGCGAGTGTAGATTGTTTTGGGTGGAGCATTACTTTTAAGTTCAGTATTCAGCAAACCATCAAATCAAAAGATCTGCAAAGATGCTATTTTGCATACCAAGGAGCGCAAACCTCCCTTCAGCCGTTACTACGAGAATATGGTTGGCGTTGTCCCGACCACATCCTCCCATCTCTCTTCAGAGAAGCAGCTTAACAAGAACTGAAGGCTCTGCCTGACTGTGAAACAGGCCGCCTTGTTAACACTGGGCCAACCCTCCACAACCACCATCTGCAATAGTCCATCAGTCACAGCTGTCAAAAGCAACAACAACTGCCTTCAAGAATATATTGGCATGCAGACAAGGACGCGGCTTACTGCATTCTTGATTTCCTTGATAGCCTTTAGATTGGAAGGTTTTGCATTTACACAAGTATACAATGTGACTTATGACATATTTTGACTTTCTCGATCAAAATCCACATTTTACTTAACTTGCTACTGTCGTTTTTCACAGGATTGTTCTCCGTCTCACAATATTATGTACACTTACTTTTTGGTCTGTTGGTAGTGTGAGCAGTATTACATAACTTGTATCATGTACGACATTGTTTCTATCTTGATTAAGAACTGCACTTGTTGCATCAACCCAAACCTTGGTAACAGTCCATGGTCTCTTAAAAAGGGCATCTATTTTTGGCTTCAACCGGTCATCAGTCATCATCATCATTATCATCACCATGATCACATTTGAGCAGCTGTGGCTAAAGAGTTAGAGCGGTTCAACCACTAGTCAAAGATTGGCGGTTCAATTCCTCCTTGTGCAAAATACTGAACCCCGAATTGCTCACGAATGCTGTCCCATCAGTGTGTGTGTGTGTGTGTGTCGGGGGGGGGGGGGATAGTCGCTAGGAAGGCGCTATATAAATGCAAGTCCATGTATCGTCTCTGCTGCGAGTCCCTGGATGTTGATCCATCTTTGTGCATTGTTGCTAAGCAAAACACCAACAATATATCATATTAACTCGCTGTGCATTTCACTTATTTCTCATGCCTTGTAATTGTGGGTGTCATTGTGTAGTCCAGTGGTTCTCAAACTTTTTCTGTCAGGCCCCACTTTGGAGGAAGAAAAATGTTCGGGCCCCAACAAAATTGTAACAAAATGGTCCAACTTTTTGTGACTCCTCCATCCGTGCTTTTTCAAATAATAGAATAAAGAAAATTTAAATCCCTTTCAAGTAAACCAGATTGCGCTATCAGACAAAAACTAATAACATGTGCAATCACTTTGTTAGAACAATGCAAAACAAGTTAATATTTGCGATCTCACGGAGGCTTTTAGCAAAACGCCAAGAATCGGCGAGTCGCGCAGCGTAACCTGTTGACGGCGTAACCTAAACATTTCCACGAAAGTACAGGCATTTCTCCATGTATTTATTAATGATGTTTTATGTCTGTGTACTTTGTACTTTTGTACTATGTAAAGTTATCATGTTCATGGAGAGTGGTCGTCCTGAAACCACAAGGTAGCGGTTCGATCCCTGTTCTCCCCATAGTTACTAAGGATGGGTAAAATGCAGAGAATAATTTCCCCACTGTGGGATTAATAAAGGACTCTTAAAAAAAAAAAAATCTGCATCACCCCCCCCGTGCCCCACTAGAGGGTCGCGCCCCACAGTTTGAGAACCACTGGTGTAGTCTGATATGGCACTTACTGACTTTAAGGTCATTGACCATTTCAGAATCATCGCTTGTCTGCATGGATACCCTGGCTTTGGACACCCACCAGAGCGGTCTTGAAACACGCGCCCCGTATATTTTACCGTGCTTTGAGGGTGTGACTTTTTTGCCCCGTCATCTCCATTTACATCTATAAACACAATGCGCCTATGATAACATTGTTTACCAGAAGGAGCTTTGGTTTTGGTTTGGTTACTTTATTTGTACACGTAGATAGACTTGGTTTGCAGTAGAAAGCGAGGCATCCATCTGGAAAAAGGTGCCTGACTTCAGTTTACTTTTGCTCAATTCCTGGATCATGATTATGTTATTTGATCCCATAGACACACCCAATACAGCCCAATACAGCTGTCTGACATAACTTCAGACCAAATATATTAAAAACATCTTTCCTAAGGAATGTATTGGTTGTATCCCTGCATTATCTTTTCATCTAGATTGCACATATGTTGGCTATTCTATGCAATTTTCATTTGATAACTTATATAATCACTATAATAGCATGTTTTTTTTATTTCCATACACTGAGGAGCTTCCCTTGAAACTCAAAGACTTTGAAAAACTCTGCACTTGTAAACAATGTTGTGCCCAAGAGCACTGAGTTCTTCATAGATCTAGCCTCTTTAATTCTGCTCTTGAAGTGCATCAAACTGATGCATTTTACTTACAAAATTTACAAAATGTTCTATCTTAAAGGCAAGATTTTTTTATCATGAGCAATCATGTTCAACAATCGTGAACTCCATATTGATTGAATTGTCTAGACTATGATTTTGCCATAATGGAGCAGCCCAAATTGGACAAGGGCATTGATCTTAACAAGGGCAGCAATCAGAGGTTTTTCGAAGTTATTTAAAGAAAACTTTCTCGAAAAAATAAATAAAAAAACAGGTTGAGTTTAATCCAAAAAGTCTTAAAAAAAAGGAGTCAAAGATCTATTGACACATCACAGAAACAAATCACTTTCAAATGGCCTGCGAACTGAGACAGGTCCTTGTGTAGTGAGAGATTACTCAGGACTTGAGAAAGCAGAAATGTCAATAGTACCCCCACCAATCTCCAGGCAGAGGGCACGTCAGAGCTCAACAGCCACAATGTGTCACGAATGTGTTGCCTGTAAAAAACCTTCCCTGCAAAAGGATGAGGATGCAGAACTCCCTCCACTGCCAGAGGACATCAAATCATAGACCTAATAATGTAATAATGGTATTGATCGCGCATGTGGTAGTGAACGACTAAACCTGTCAGGACTAGGGCTGTCAAAATTGCTAAAAAATGACGTTCGAATATTCCCTTTAAAAAAACACATATATTCGAATATATGTGTAAATACAAAATTCGTCAGTTTAGGTGTTCACTCACCCTCCGTGACTCCGGGTCATAGACTCTGCCCCGAACGGCTAGTCTCACACACACACACACACACACACACACACACACACACACACACACACAAAAAGAGGACACTTCATCGCGGCCGCGCCGGCGGTTGCCAGATTCACGATAATTATCCTCCGAAATACTTTTTTTCTTTTCTTTTTTTTTTACATTTGAATATTAATTTTTACATTCGAAATTCTGTTTTGAACAACTATTCGAATATATATTCGAATTTCGATTATTCGTTGACAGCCCTAGTCAGGACACAGGCAGACGTTGACATTTGAAAAGTGAGTATCAACTAATTCCTTACCCAGGTCATGCATTTTAAATCTAGCGGGTCCTAGAGGGAATACAATCTCTGAGTCTGACTACTAATTCACTGACCTCTAAACAGCCAAATGTAAACAGCAGCAACATAAGAGGGATACTTTTCTGACATCTCACAATGTATATGGTACGGTGATATTCTCTCGGGGTAGAGTACAGTTAATGTGAAGAATAATGTTATAATAACTCCTTTGTTCGGTGTAACCTTGTCACTACCCTTCACTATTTCCAAACTTACTCCTTCAGAGTTTCATAGCCGACATTATGACCGCTACAGCAGCAGAGGTAAGACTTACACTATATTACTACAATATTCCGGGTTTTGCATTTAATCCGAAAAAGATCAATATTATTACTAATATTCACGTGTGTCCTCCGAACAATGTAACCAGTGGCAACATTTTTAGACTGTGCGGTCACCGCCTCCTTCTTTCTTTGCTTCAACCACCTTCTTGAAAAAGGTCAGAGTAGCAATGAGTGTGCACATCCCAAAATACGTACAGTATACAGTAGTCTTTCACAATAGGTGTGTTTCTGAATGCACTGTATACATGTCAAAGGAATGCTCCTAAAACCACAAATACTATTGGCACATTCCACATGTCTTATTAATTGGAAAATGCTACATTCAGAGTAACACCTAATTCGAAATATCCATAACAGAAAATGCCATTTACCTGACCCATAAGAAATTCAGAATATTGTCATATTGGGAATTATGGTGTAATATCAGTGTGCACGTTAACGTAGTGAATGTTTTGAATAGGCTTTCGACATAGTGTTGATTGTTGCAATGTGAGGAAGTGTCATCATCTTTGGCAACCCTGAAGCAATACTCCCAACGCCCTCTACTCTTGAGACAAGTACAGAAAATTGCGAAGCTTCCGACTGAAAGTCTCGGACCAAATAGTTAAAAATATATAGATCGGTTTAAAGGAATGTTTGTTATTTGCATAACCCTCTAAAACACGTATAGGTTTCATCATTCATAAGAGTATCCAGGATCCTGCATGGCGCAGGTAGAGACTTGAGTGTCTGGCTCAGGGATTTCCTCTGATGCCCTGTGTGACTTTTACGGCAATATGGGAAATCTTATTGTGTTGCTCCCTACTATATTCATACTATGCTAACAGTAAGACGCACTTTATCAATGTCGAGGCAGACCCCATCATTAATCAGTGCGCGTGTGTGAGGTCAACATACAAGACATCCAGGAGCACTGTATCACCATTACTATCATTCTACATTATCTGCTGCTGCACTGAACAGTCTGGACTCTATCTACTGCTTTTCACTTCATGGACACTCCCTCTCATTCTCTCTTAAGTGCAATATTTAATTGCATGTTATTTGCTGTCTCTCTACAAAAACATCACCCCATTAAATGTCGGTCCACTTTCATCCACATGCAGGCTTTAATGTATCATTTTCAAATATGTATTAAACATAACCATTTCAGCCTCTATATTATATATTATATTATTGGTATAATGAATGTAGCACCTTCAACCACATGCTTTTTATTGCAAGAGTTTGTGGATATGCTTTTTTTTCTTTCTGACATGCCTCTTTAACGGCTATAATGAACTTCCCTGCTATTGCAAGTATGTACATAATATATGCATGTTCCCCTTTTTGGAGTAATACAGATCCTCCGATCCCACCCTGTGTCTACCTACAGCCATGCACATGTAGTTAGATTGCTGCTCTACAAATTCCATGCAAAAATATTCAGACAAAGTACAGGATGTGCTTCTGGGGATCCCATTACCGGCCTGTAGTGTGAAAACCACCTATTTCACTGAAATGTTACGGGTGACCGTGTCATAGGCGAGATTAGTGGGAAAAAGAAGAGGTATGCAAGAGAAACAAATCAAATTAAAAGCAGTGGGGCTATGCATTTGCAACTTCCAACACCCTGCGTGCGGGTGAGATGTGCAGGCTAGCCCAGAATCAATGGCATAACAAACGGGATCGTAACTCCAATGTTTACCTTGATAATGCTGCTCCTGCGCGGTATCTCAGGTTTGCCGTCCGATCCGACAGAGGTGTTTGCGGCATCCACCCCGGCTTCGCTGCCAGGTGCGACGACGGATCCCGAGCCGACCATATTGTCCGATATCCCACAGTCTCCATTCAAGACCGACACTTCGCAATGCGTCTTGCCAGCGTCTTCGTCGCTGGGCACGGCCGTATCCCCACGATTCAATGGAGGCAGGCTGCCGTCCTCCCCAAACTCCGCCATAGGCACTTTCGAGCACATACACACACGTGCGTGCACACACACACACACACACACACACACACACACACACACACACACACACACACACACACACACACACACACAAGCTGCTGGGTAGCAGAGCCTTATGTTTCAGCTTTCCTCCGGCCTATTGCCTCGTTGTAACATTGGCACGCAATTCTGCCATATCATCTCTCGGTGCACATGTCGGTCGGCTTCCCGCAGTCAGAGAGAGGGAGAGGGGCTCGCCCCGTGCACCGTGCTGTGAGGAGAAGCGCGGAGATCAGCATAATCAGGCAACGGGACATTAGTAACAGCGTTTTACGTTGATAGTAGCGGCTGTGTGTGTGTGTGTGCGCGCGTGTGTGTGCGCGCGTGCGTGTGGGGGGGCACACTCAGGACGCGGTGAGCGACGTTATCACATAGTCACTGACGTTTACTGTATAAGTTGACCGTTTTTCTTAGCACATTTCCACCGTGTTGCCCTTTTGCTTTTACCGTAGTAAATCCTCCCTCTTCTGTTTAACAGCAGTCTGGTGAGGTTAAGCTGAATTACATTAAAAGCATGTTTAGTTATCAGTTCATATAACTCGCCCCCGTCACCCCCCCAAAAAAAACTCACGAGCTTACCGTAACGTCCAGCAGCGTCGCGTGCTTGCCTTTTGAACGGACTCGTCTCTCCGTGGAAAGGACTGTTTTCCGGCTAAGTTGTTGCTGCAACAGAGAGCAGCAACGGGCAACCCGCGATGTTGTGCACTGAGTCGAGCTAGCTAGCTAGCCCCCTCACTCGCTAGCTGGGTGAAGTTAGTTTTTTTTTTTTTAAACAGCCGACACAAAGTCCAGTCAATACAACCCCGGTTGGCAAACAGAGCTAAAAAAATGTCTTCCAACGTCAGTTAATCGCGACAAAACAGCAGTTTAAGTAACAAAAAGAAGAACAAAGAAAGAACTTGCTCTTAAAGTGTCTCGCGCAAGTACATCTTGACAGAGTCAAGTGAAGTCGTTTATGAGCGAACAAAGTAACTTCGACATAACAGGCAGTGTCAATCAAACCTAATTATTATTTGTTTCACTTACAGGCTAGAAACGCCCCCTTTGTACATTCATGCAGAACAAATAAACCTGTACACTCGTAAAAAGGACTTTGATCTGGACTGATCTGGTGATTTTGCATCTGTTTTTATTGTAAAGTAGGATAGGTGGAGCAATACTACAGCATTTAAAGTTTAAGATAGTTTGCGATGCCTGTCCTTAGGTTGGACTTTAAAGTACACAAAACCTTAAATATATATATATATATATATATATATATATATATATATATATATATATATATATATATATATATATATATATATATATATATATATATATATATAAGAAGAAGAAGAAGCCAGATGAAAGATTATACCAACAAACCTTTACTGGGTTGAAATGGCAACCTCACGGGGTCTAAATCAGGGTGGTAATAGTATATTAGTAATATAGGCTTTATAATTGTTCTCCCTGTTCAGCATGATTGTGCCTGTAGTACATCTTCTTTTCTGTAATATTGCTGTTGTCAGCTTTATTCAGAAGCTACATCTGACATCCATCAAGGACAGCCAGAAAAGCTCACATGACACATGATTTTTTTTTCCTGTTTCGAGTCACATTGTGTTCGAGGTCTTCCTCTTTACGTGGAGAAGCGCATGGAGACCTTTAACTAATCTTAACGGTGATGTAACAGCCTTCACTGACAAAAAAACAGCAAATGTGTGCTCTTCTAATGAAACCTGCACAGCAACTTATGTGTGACCAAAATGGATCTACCTTGGAGATGATCCAGATGTTGAGCACATGCCTAACGTATAGCCTATTGTATGAGAGACACAGGGAATGAGTAACGAGGCATAACATTGTTTCATGCATTTTATTCATAGGTCACTGGTTCAGATGAAGGCAGATAGGTTTGGTGGGTTGTACAACAGAGCTATCTGCTGGTCTACAAGGGTTATTGCTTGTTTTTGGTTATTGTACAGTGGAGAGAGTATTTGACAATACATTGCCAATTGAAAGTGTATTTTTCTAGCCAATCTTATAGACCAATGGCTTCCAGCCAATGTCTTATTGTGACCCCTCATGACCCTTTGCATATGTCACCTGGTTTTGAAAATGTCAACCGAAGAGTGATTTTTTCTTTACCGTATTTAATTTCAGGAGTCCTAAAATAGTTTAAAATAAATCTCTGTCAAAAAAAAATACATGCAAATGTGAATATAAATAAGATACAAATAAATATAATCTTCTGTTGCAGAAATAATGTTGCTATTTACGGTTCTGTTTCGTCCAAAACCCTTGGTCCTGACCCTCAGGTTTGAGAGCACTGATGAATTGATCGTTTATGTATGGAAAGTTGATATTTAAAGAAAATTACAACTTCACTAACCCAGCAAAATAAGAAGACAAAAGAGGGTGCCTCTCCTTTTTAAAATTCAGCTGGTTGCTTCTGGTTTATGTAAATTCATGCAAATGTGTTTATTTTCTTAGGTGTTGTAGTTAGAAGGCGGTGGCACTGTGAGCCACAGTCAGGTGCCATCTGACAAACATGATAATTTTTTCAGTGTTGTATCTCCAACCACAGCAAACATTCAGTTTTTAGTTTTCCTTGATACTTGAACATAATGAAGGGAATTTGGACCCACCATATTGTATGTGTGACATGAAACATTTTTCTTTTCGATTATAATGTAAGAACAATTTATAAAACACTTGTATTCGACTGTTAATGTAATAATAATAATACAAAATGACCACTTGATGTTGTGACATTCATGTTATATGGAGGGAAGAATTACATCAAATTGACACAAAACTAAAGCCTTTAAATGTTTAATTCTCATCAACCATAACAAATTGACAGCACTTGATAATAATAATAATATTTTTGATTCATATTATGTTGGGCTCGGGTGAATTAACAGTAAAAACATATTACGTGCTTTCATTTACACATTTCTGCAATTAATAGTCATGTGGGATAAGTCCCCCTAATTATAGAATAGGACACATCACACAACAAATATATATTTAAAAGCACTCCCAAAACATCCACTAAAACTTAAGGCAATCAGAACAAAGCCCAATTTCCCCAGACATATGCCCTTTACTTGTGTCATATATGAATAAGCTCACAGGGAGTTGATTACAGTTGCAGTAACCTGCTTCATAGACGGAGAACCAACAAAGATGAAAACAGTCTGAACCGCTACACTTTGCAGACTCAGTGGCTCCTCTTCAGGCGATTGGAATGATTTCATTGATGCATTTGCATGAAGCAGGACACCACGAAGACACCAGACGATTGCTGCATCCAGTCGTGGCTTTCAAGGTTGGACAGTTGATGTATTTGTTTATGTAAGGACAAGGGTTGGCTGAAATGAAACAATGGAGAGGTCAGCTCGTTACCTCAGGAGTCAATCGATATATTCGCCATAAAAAAGAACATCCTAACATCTGTTACTTACTGCAGAGTTTGTCTTCACAGTTATTGGGGCAGGAAGCGCACGGGGGTCCTGCCTTGTAAGGTGGCCATCCCCTGAAGTTTCCTCTGTTCAACAAATTAAAAATGTTTTTTTTGGTATCCAACTTCCCCTGACTCAGAAATAATCTCTAAATTAAATATATAGACACTTTTAGTGTTCGTTCACACGGAGGGTCACTTACGCTCGGTAATAATGGCAGCCATAGAAATAGATATTGTTCGGGCACAATGTCATTCCACAGCCAATTTTGTAGGAGCTGTTCCACACCACCTGACAACAAAGATAAAAACAAAACTTAAACTTTAATACTTTCCTCTATTTTGATAGTAATGCATATTGCCTCTCATGACAAATTTTGTTTCTTCTTATTTTTCTTTATTTGCTGTGTATGTTTACTTGTAGTAAAAGTGTAAAAACTGATCAAAAGATATATCGTCTTTAAAATACAATAATGCTAATATTTACTATGATGTTTCAATAATATAATGCTTTTTAAAATACGCTATATCTCTCCCAATTTTATTAAATGATATGAATCCGTTGGTGAAAGCAGTATTTGTCACACTCATTTTGGACAGACAATTATCCATAAAATGAATGTTAGGAGCATTTTGAAAGCTAGTAAACACAGTCTCTCACCTGTCATGATTATTAGTCCTATATTTATTAGTCTAACTACTTTAACCAAACTGTTTCTTATTTACACATCCAGCAGATCCTGAGCAACATAGCATTCAATCAGAGTTGTGTTTCTGGTCACTTCATGGAAAGTTGAATATTCGCCATATGTTAACCGCTTTACTAACTCCTGGGTGGAATGTCTGGATATTTAGCTGCTAAATGCTCTTCGTAATCTCTGAGCTTTTTCACTAAAAACTGCTGCCCGCTGACACTGAAAATGACTCGAATGACCCGAAAAAGAAAAAACCTATGAGCTGAAAGACGCCAAAACCCAGACGATTGCATTACATTTGATCCGTTATTATAATGGGATTGAATTACATGGCAGAAATATTACCGTTCGCTGTTATTGCTGCTGTTGCCACAACCTTTGTGTTCAACAGCTAAGCGTTACCTGTGTGTAGTGACCAATAGCTTGTCCGTTCTTGGAGCCTTTGGGGTACAGGTAGCGCGACACCTCACTGTGCCAGGCGTTGATGACGTCCGTCCATGAGTCAGGTGAAGACGAATAGAACAGATTCTCACCTTGTTCATATCCTGCTCGTTGGAGAGAAACACGATTAATGTCTTTCTGCAAATACACACTTTTATTTCCATGTCCCAGTGGATTATGTTTTTTTTTTTTTTTTTATAAAACGGGGTTCATTAATAAACCCATTGATGATAATCTCCTTCATGATAACATATCCTACTCCGTGTAATTTGTTAAAGAAGGTATTAAGACCGGAGATAAGATAATGTTCACCGTGACTCTGGCAATCAATCACAAGGTCACTCAGTTCACAGGGAACCTTTACACTGAACGCACCTCTGAGGTATTATCTAAGGCGCTGGCATTTGTGGAGCGAGGTTAAAAGGAAACAAAAAAGAAAGAGGAAGAGTAAAGGAAGAAGAAAATATACCATTGAGCATGCGGGTGCTGGGTGCTCCGTGAGCCAGAATACATTTATCAACCCAGGCCTGAGCGCTGGCTGCTACCTCCTCACTATAGCTCTGTGCAAGAGGGGGAAAAATAACATCAAGCGTTTTATTTAAAAAAAAACACCCACAACCAGAAATCAGAAACAGATCCATTCTCTCGCAAGCTATTGGTTTTGAAAATGGGATCATTTGTGATTTTCTAAATATTTTCCACTACAAATCTTAGAATAGGAAAAAGGTTGTGATTTTAACGGGCTCCCCCTCTGAGACCAGCTGGTATGCTTTTCATACAGCCCTAAGCCAAAACTCAGTGCCAATATAAACATGAGATCTTTTTTTTTCTTCTTTGCAGAAACCTTACACCCTCCAGAAACACCCAACTCTTTTGGAAAGGAAATGAGACATCTTTATTCTCCTGTTGACTGAACGATTTTCAACTGTGTACAATGCCATTGTAGAGGTCGGGCTTGGCTCCGAATAGATTAGAGGAATAGATTAGACAATGTTGACATTACTCCCCTGTAATGAACATAAAAAAGACATTTTTGAGTGATTGTATTTATCTGTGACAGACCCTAATCCAAATGTATTTTCACATTTCAAATAGCATTTATACATAATTTGTAATGTTGGTTGTGACCTGCTTTATAACTATTAGGGGAAGATACCTGCAACAGAACACTTAAAGGGCCAGTGTGTAGGATTTGGGACATCTAGTGGTGTGGTGGCATATTGCAATAAACAGAAACTTCACCCATGTGCGAAGTGTGTAGGAGACCTAGAAACATGTCTGTGCAACATAGTGGACTCATTCTAAGAAAATTAAAATGATTATAGAAAAAGGCAACACACTTAATGAATATTAAACTTGTCCAATGGATCCCTATAAATGCTACACTGGCCCTTTAAGGTTGAGTCAGCTCTTAATCATCAAACGTATAGTTTGATGATTAAGAGCTGACTCAACCTCTGATTTTGAAAAGCCTTGTTAGACTTTTTACGATTTTCAGGCGCCGTGCAGACGACCACACCCACTTAAATGTGTTTATTCTTTTCCGTCTCACAAGTGACATAAAACATTACCTGAGCCACCTTCACTGTGCAAGCAGAGAGTAGGACTGACCATTAACAGCATGTCAGAAGCAGTAGGCTGAACCGCTCTCCTGAAGGCATTGTGAACGTCAACGATCTCAGCCTGGACCGTTGTGTTTTCTGGGCAAATGTCTGCACACACACACACACACACACACACACACACACACACACACACACACACACACACACACACACACACACACACACACACACAGACACACACACACACACACACACACACACACACACACACACACACACACACACACACACACACACACACACACTTAAAACCTCAGAGTAAACAACATATTAAAGATGTAATGCAGCCTGATATTTACTGGCTTAATATCTCCGCTATGACTCCCAAACATATCCTGGTTTAATTACTCTGAAATGGCTCCACATAACAGAAGAATTTACAGAAAGGATTGTACCAAATCCCATGATCTTATTGGGAGACTTATCGGCATGGTTTCACAGTTGATGCCTAAAAACAACGTGTCTCTGCCAGATGCAGTTAACATTGTGCTTACCTTGCTGCGGACACACAATGGCACGCAGAAACATTTGAAAAGGAGAAGAAATGTAAGTTAGGTTCTCATCAGGACATCACGAGAGTAAGGAATTATTTACTATTTCTGTGGAAGCATCACAATGTGTTTTATATTTACATAAAAGTTAAAGCATTAGCTGTAGAAAAAAAAGAAGCAGAAATACTAAATGTAAAACAACGTTCTTTCACAGTGTTCCAAAAGTTATTCCTGCGACACACACTGTTGTATGTCATATTTTTCTTTGAAATAGTGGCATTTAAAAAAAAAATATTGTGAATACTAGTGTTGTCTACATTAAAAGTCTCTCAAAACTAAAATTGTACTCAAGTACTTGATTGAACATACTTTCCAGCCTATGGAAAACACTCGGAATGCATAATGTATTGTATTACAACTTCCTGTAATATTTCAATACTTCTAAATACTTCTACTCACATCAATGCAGGCTGAGTGCACTTGCTGCAGAGCCAAGATGCAAATCAGGAATGCAAACATTTTCCTGGACAAAAACAAAACAAAGTAAGATTGCTGAAAAAACACAAACGAAGACATTATATATGATATTGATGGAGTAATTGCATCCTTATTTTGAAGAAATTTGATTTATTAACAAGATATAAAAGATATGATATATTATAATCAATCACATCGTATCATCAAATAATCGAAAGATACACAAAAAAAACTAAAATTGTTTAGGAAACCCAGTAAATAAGCATACCTGTTCCTGAGCCTTCAGAAGGTGGAGGTGAGTCGGTGCTTTTATCTCCCTCCTTTTAAAGACCCAGCTCCGTTGCCAACTCTTAGATGTTACACATTCCCCTCAGACTGCTAATGATGTAGTACAATCTCAGGCTTTACATAATGCACAGGAGTGCAACTGACAGAAAGTAAACATGGAAAAGCCCAAGGGTGTAGTGACTTTCTGATGCATTGGCTCAAGTTTACACGGCATTCAGTTGAATGGAAAGGCATCTGAGGTCAAAGTAAATAAAAAGAAAAAGACTATGGTAGATTACAAGATAGATCCGTGTGGTCCTGTATTAAATGGATTACAGTCATACAACACATGTTGGCTGAAGACGCACCCTTTGCTTGTTTTGGCACAAAAGCAGCATGAAATGTAAAAAGGTGATGCTGACCAACACGATGGAGTACGGACAGAACATTTTGTATACATTTTTTATAAATTTTTCACTTTACACTTTTAACGAGTATTGTCATGAACAACCAGTGCAGTAGTTATAGGAGTGTATAATTGTTGCCTGTTTGCTTAACAGAAATATGCAGAAAGATTGTAATAGCAGCAAACTCAGGGGTGAAATTCTAGATAACGTATCTTAAATGTTGCATAATCAAAAAGATTTAAAGTAGGACTAGTTGCTAACATTGGAGAGGTTAGTAGAAAATATTAAACAAACAAAAAAATCTGATTGTTTTTTTTCAACATAACTTTCATAAAAATCGCTTGATTATTGAAATATAAATAGATATAAATAAAAAAAATTCTGGCACTAAACAGTAAAACAAAAACACGATGTAAGGTTATGAAAACCTTTAAATTGTAAGTTGTTTTTTTTGGGAAAAATCTTTACAGCTGCACTAGTCAATATTTTTCACATAATTTTACATCAACCGTTTAGTGACTTTGAGCTCATTGTTTTGCTATTTTTCTGTTTTGGTTCACTATTACATGATGTTCACTTTGTACATTTTGTCCCATTTAGAGAGGAATAAACAATGAAGCGGGGGATTAGGGTGTGACTATCTGGTGATTGACAAGTCGCTTTTTGGTTGCCTAAAAACAGTTGGTTGGTTGTAGTTAGCTCCACCCTGTCGTTCCAAAAAAACATCATGGTGACGGACAAGCGGTAGTCCACAAACCAAAGAATGACGGCACTGTCACTATGTCCACTTCTTATGTACAGTCTGAGCTCCAAATGTCTGCTAATCTTTCTTTGTGTAAATATGTGCTATATAGATTAGATACATCGTAGTCTAAAGTAGTTGTGGCTAGTCTGTTTGCAAAAGATGGGTTGTTTCGCTGCCCCAAAGTCATATAATACTGCTTAAACTTAGCTATACTGCTTAAACCGATATTATTCGCAGATTCAAAAGACATATAAAAAAAAAAAAAAAATAGAAATCAAACTAGTTCGTTGTCACACAGAGTGATAGCCTCTATGGCTAATAAAAACCCAAATGCCATCACAGACCTCCCTGTGGGCCACACAGTCTGATTATACAGGAGAGCAAAGAGCACCGATATTATCAAATTACAGTCATGTACATATAATGATGTAATGATATAAGGATTTATATATAATATATATATATATATATATATATATATATATATATATATATATATATATATATATATATATATATATAAGTATATTATACCCATTTTGCCTATTAGCATATCTATTATTTTTCATTTGGACATTCTAAATAGAGTACAGTACATTCAGTAATAGCCTTTATTTATTTAATTTGGTTTAATTCTATATTCTCAGAACACAATAAATTATTATGTAGTTTGTTTGTGATATGACATGGATTGCTGGCTCTGCAAGAAATGATGTGTGAACAAAGCAGAATTTTATCTTTGGAGTGACCTTGCATGTTCACATTCCTCTCTGTTGACTTGTGATTATGTGTCTAAACGCACAATAAGCATTATGCTGCTATCGCCTCTGTGCTTACTGCGTCGTGTTGTACAGTACAATGGGTAGCTGGAGTCCAGAAGTCTTAGTGTTCAAAAACAAGTTCTACTTGAGTATATTCTCAGAAATAAGAGTCTTCTCTAGTCTTGTAATGCTGTAATGCTCCTTATTGTAAAAGAAGGAGCATTGCTCATTGCTGCTACGTCAGAAAGCTAATTAATGACTGAATTTCCCATCTGTAAAAATGTTGGATTGACTCATTTATCAACTTTTTTTTTAAGGAAAAGTTATAACCCAGAAAGAAAAACCAGACCAGGATTGTGCAGCGACTCCAGCGGCTCTGTGAGACCCGATTAGCTGTATATCATCTTTGTTTAGCGGGTTTGCATGCTGATATTTGCTACTAGTAAACACAAATTGCAGCTGAGGCGGATGTGAGACCCGATTAGATAGATATATGGATAGATGTATACTTTATTCATCCCCAAGGGGAAATTTGTGTAGCAGCTTACAGACACAAACATAAAAATAACAGGGATGAAAGACTCACAATATATACAGCAAAACTCAATATGTACAATGAAAGGGCAGAGTGTATTCATTTAGGAAATTACATTTAAACAATAGAGAAAGTGCAAAAATGCAAAGTATGTGTAGTGTAGTGTATATGAAGTGTATATAAACATAAACATGTACAGTGAGTAACAAACAACAAAAGCGGTGCAAGGGCTATTGATGTTGATTAATTAATTTACAGAGGATCTGGCCAGAGGTTATTGTAAAGTGTTATTGCCGTGGACAGGAATGTTTTCCTGTATCGGCCCTTGTGATAGCGGAGCTGGATGAGTCTTTTGGAGAAAGTGCTCCGCTGTCCCTGCAGTAGGTGGTGGAGACCATGGTCCGGGTTATCCAATATGGACAACAATTTCTTCAGTGTCCTCCTCTCAACCACCTGTTCCGGATAATCCTGTTTGCAGCCGAAGATGGAGCCGGCCTTCTTCTTAAACCAGTTTGTTAAGTCTGTTGGTGTCACCGGCTCCAATACTGCGCCCCCAGCAGACAATGCCGAAGTACAGAGCACTGTTTTCATGCTGATATTTACTAGTAGTAAACACAAATTGCAGCTGAGGCGGATGTGAAGGCCATTAGTTTTGCATGTAAGGTCAAAGGCCAAACTACTGAAAAATGTATGAGACCAACAACACGCCACTCACTCCTCTCACATCTCCCTGACAGTGGCTCTGCACTTCACCATCCAGACATAAGTTTAAAGAAGCCCTAAGCTCGAATGCTACCTTCACACGAAACACGGCGGAAATGTTTCGCATCACGTTTTTGCTGTGATTTAATTGCAATAGACAGATAAAAGGGATGCCGAAATAAAGACATAATGATTTCTTAAAAGTCTGAATTAATGTTTTTTTAGTTCTCTCCGCAAGACAACAAGCAAATAACTTGAATAATAAGGCACATTTTGCTTTGTCTCGTGTCCATTTGTGTCTTTGCATTGACGTGGGGTGAACACAGCATAACTCTCTTTCAGCCTTTCAGTTTTTTAAGACATCTAGCTCAGTCCCCTTTTGAGTTTGAATGCACTTATTGTAAGACGCTTTGGATAAACGCGTCTGGCAAATGTAATGTAATGAATGTCCGTATCACATCTCATGGCGGTCCATCCGATAGCTGCAGAGATATTTCACTCAAAAGACCAAATGTCAGGGGATCAACTAAATAATTAGGATTCATCTTCTGGGAACCAATAATTTTCATTGCAATTTTGTTTTTGCTAATCCACCAGGTAGATGTAACACTGTCTTGGTGGTGGAGATGGGGGACCATGAATGTATGTACATAATTGCGTGGCAATCCAGTAAAGATATCAGATATTGCAGCCTGGACTGACCGACATTACAATCTCCAAAGCCACACACCACAAAAGTAAGATATCGGATAAAGCTGCAGTCTGTGTGCACCCAACTTCATATAAACTGTAAACTAGCAGTACTATACAAAATGTAAACCACAGTCTGTTTGCGCTCCACTGTCAACAGCGTAGAATGACAGCGATGATTGATATCTTGGGTGGAGTGCTTTATGTACCAATGGCATTGTATACATTTGGATATGGTTTTCGTGGAACAAAAACTCTTTTCATGAGGTGAGAATAAAAGAAAAATCCACCTTTTAAAGTAATAGTAGCGATTATGGACCAGAGTGCCCTGAATGCAGCTACATGGTGGACACCCGGGAAGAATGCTGACAGCCTAATGCAGCGCGGCTCTGTGGAAATTATACCAGAAAGGTTGAAGTCTTTTGTTGGAAATCTGTTTGCGTTTACCCCTGTTGCTTCACTAAGGTATTTCATTTTAGAAAAAAAAGGAAAAATGCTACCGAATGCATGCACACTGCCCAAGAGTCCATACAGCTGACAGGTTCTATTAAAAAGCATGTGAAGTGCATTGATACATTTCAAGCAGAAATTCATTCTCATGTATCTTTTAATGATGTTAAACACTAGCCTGTGAATTACTAACACACTTTGAGACTTGAGCACAGAATAATATTCTACTTGAACTTTTTCCAAAACCACTTTCTCAGTCAGGCATTTTGGGAACATACTTACATTCATACATAATTACTGTCAGTGTCACACCTGATGACAGTCAGGTGATACATTTCTCTATAGGGGATAATACAATATATCGCATCGCACTGTACCATATGTCACATAACTATAATGTTTACATCTATCAAAGCATTACAAACACAGCAGATATACATATATTGATACACATATAGTGCTTATTCTTACAAAGAAATTGCTCACTCAAACAAAATTAAGAATGTATAATGAATGGAATTGTTGGATTATTCAACAAAGACAGCCATGGCAAATATAAGTAAATAAACATTGCAGTCAACGCAGCAGATTGAGCCAATTGGTCTTTTTTTTCTTCTTTTTTTTTACCTGTATAGTCCCAGAGATATGTTGCATACAGTAGTCACCCTAAAAAATGATATCAAATTAATTTTTTTATCATTATGCTTTCATATCAGGTACTAATAGAAAAGTGGAACACAGACTCAAATGAGACACAATCACAAGACCACAGTGTCAGACATGTTCCCACCACTCGACTCATTTTGAAATGACTCACTTCCCACCTCAGACACTGGGGGGCGCTGCCGCATCTCTATAGTTACGGTGGAGCTGCGGAAGCAGCTGAGGTCCAAAGACGAATCTATGCCTGAAACCTTTCATATAAAAATCAATTAGGGATGTGCTTTGTTCCACTCACGCTCCCGTTCAATCAGCTGCCTGTCCAAGTCATGTAAAGACTGCTGGTCCCAAACACTATGCTTGGCCGTCCATCTTTACAACTCCTCTCATGCTATTCGTCCCGTTTCAGTTGTCCCACCACAGGACTGTTTTAGGGTTGAGTCGCCACCAGATTACAGAACATTAAACTAATTTGGACCTAAACAATAAAACCCTTGAAGTGTAAGATTTGACGATGGCATCATGTAAACGTCATCTTCCTACGTGTGCATGTTTTTTTTATTTTTTACTTTTTGGCATGCTTTTTGGCATTTTATCTATACTGTCTAAAGCCACAGCATGTTGGCAATTACACTGTAGGTGATCATTAGTGTCATTCAAGCCTCAGCCCAAGGGCTGCTTCAGCATTTTGGCATCTGTTTAATTTTGCTCTGTTTAAAGGGCATGAAAACCAGTCAAGCATCTCCCCACAACGTTAGCAATTTCACTCTCTTCTGTTCTTTCCAACTCTCGGGTCTCTCCGCGGCAGTTCAAAAGATGTGATTTGCCCGAACACTCTTCCCCCTTCCAGCGCTGAACCTCTTTCACGTGAAGGTGGTCTAATGCTGATGTATGCCCTTCCAAAATCAGACGCTCGTTTCCCAGATCTAGATGCATGTGGGCAGTTTCCGCTCAGGAAGGGTGATTAAAGTCTAATGGGGCTCCCGATGTGACAGCAAACAGAGGTAGGAATTCTCTTAAAAGAGACGTATCATTAATTTGCAGCCTGGAGATCCTCATGGCAACATCTGAGCAACACAATGAGGGCTCTTCTTGAAAAGGCAGCAACAAAAACCCTGGCAAATGAGCGAGTGAATCCCGCCACGAGGCTAAAAAATGACTTTGAGATGAGCCCAAAGTCACAAGCACATTATAGTAAGTCTCATCACAGAACGCGGAGCTGTTCACCAGTAATTATGGCAACTCATCAAAAAGAAAGTCAAGCTTTGTCTCTCGTCCGTTATTCAACTCAATTCTCAACTTGTAAATTTGTCAGGATCCCTGTCTGACCCTTTGTGTGTTAAACCTGTTTCCTCCAAATCTCCTCTCCTCCTGTGTCTGTCTTTCCCCTGGTTGTTTTGTGTGCCATGTGTTTGTGTTCTCGGTCCCGCCTCCTGAGACCTCCCATGGTCGCACCCTTGATTGGCACACAGCTGCAGACAATCTGGCTCGTCACCTGCAGTATATCAACCCTGGTCCTGCAGGCCTGGATTGTCAGTCTGTTACGTCTTCAACCCCGAGTTCCTGTTTGTCCTCCCCGGTGTCAAGCCACGGGACTTGCACCGCGATCTACCGCCCCAGCCTCTGGTGTCGAGCCACGGGACTCACACCGTGACCTGCCTGCCTTGCCTGCCTCCGGTGTCGAGCCTCCATACTCACACCGCAACCTGCACATCTTGCCTGCCACTGGTGTCGAGCCACAGGACTCACACCACAGGCTCCCCACACACCCTTGGGCTTCAATAAATACTGTTTCCATACCCTGATACCGTCTCCAAGGTCTGCATTTGGGTCCTAATTGTGTGCTCCCGTGACAAAATTGGAGGATTTTTGAGGATTAAAGTGTCATTGTTCAAATTCACACTTTGCCGATTTTTACCACACTCATGTTCTTTAGGATAGTTTTACAGGATATATTAAAAAAATATTTTCTCCAGGATTTCAAAAAATTGTGAAACAAGGATTTTTAAATTATTATAAATAACCGAAAATATGACTACGTCTATGCGTTGTGATGCAGGTGAGAGACCACAGTCATGCTACAGCAGTTCTAGGGTTGTTATCACTGTGTAGTATTAGTCACATAAACATGATTATTAATGTAGTATTAGTCATGTAAACATGATTATTAGAATAGCATTAGTCATGTAAACATGAATAATAGTGTAGTATTAATCACATAAACATGATTATTAGTGTAGTATTAGTCATGTAAACATGATTATTAGTGTAGTATTAGTCACATAAACATGATTATTAATGTAGTATTAGTCAGGTAAACATGATTATTAGTTTAGTATTAGTCAGGTAAACATGATTATTAGTGGAGTATTAGTCACATAAACATGATTATTAATGTAGTATTAGTCATGTAAACATGATTATTAGTTTAGTATTAGTCATGTAAACATGAATATTAGTGTAGTATTAGTCACATAAACATGATTATTAGTGTAGTATTAGTCACATAAACATGATTATTAATGTAGTATTAGTCATGTAAACATGATTATTAGTTTAGTATTAGTCATGTAAACATGAATATTAGTGTAGTATTAGTCACATAAACATGATTATTAGTGTAGTATTAGTCATGTAAACATGATTATTAGTTTAGTATTAGTCATGTAAACATGAATATTAATGTAGTATTAGTCATGTAAACATGATTATTAGTTTAGTATTAGTCATGTAAACATGAATATTAATGTAGTATTAGTCATGTAAACATGATTATTAGTGTAGTATTAGTCACATAAACATGATTATTAGTGTAGTATTAGTCATGTAAACATGATTATTAGTTTAGTATTAGTCATGTAAACATGAATATTAATGTAGTATTAGTCATGTAAACATGATTATTAGTTTAGTATTAGTCATGTAAACATGAATATTAATGTAGTATTAGTCATGTAAACATGATTATTAGTGTAGTATTAGTCACATAAACATGATTATTAGTGTAGTATTAGTCACATAAACATGATTATTAGTGTAGTATTAGTCAGGTAAACATGGTTATTAGTGTAGTTTTAGTCACATAAACATGATTATTAGTGTAGTATTAGTCATGCAAACATGATTATTAGTTTAGTATTAGTCATGCAAACATGAATATTAGTGTAGTATTAGTCATGTAAACATTAATATTAGTGTAGTATTAGTCATGTAAACATGGTTATTAGTGTAGTATTAGTCACATAAACATGATTATTAGTGTAGTATTAGTCATGTAAACATGAATATTATGCTGCGTTCACACCAAAAGCATTGCAAAGTAGATGCAGAAAACTGGATGCGAATGACGAGTATAATATCATCCGTAGCTGCACACATCTCGGTGGATTTCATGACTCCTCCAGGAACTGCGTCTGAATGACTGACGTTTCCAGCGCTTCTCCGGGCGGACCAGTAGCCAGTTTGATTCAGCAACGGCAGGACGTCGGTGATGACGGGCGGAGCATCTCAACGCTGATTGGCTTTCGCAAATTTTTTCGAGATTAAGTCATTCGTGCCATTCGCGCCGCCCCACATGTTAGTTTAGATTCTTATTTAGGATGTCAGAGTCTTTTCACTGGAAACCGCTGCCTGGTGTGCCTCAAAATCAATGCAGTGAGAGCCGTGAGAGTGAACCAAAACAGTACAGGGCCGTTCTCGTACACTGTCCGTGGCTATACCTAAGTACTCACTAGATCAATGTAATCCATGTAATTGTAAACTAACGGGTTGTTGAGGTTGCTGCGTCACTTCTCAACCATAACGTCGATCTATTAAACTAACAAAGTTGTTTACAAAGAGCTGAGGAGGACCGCAGATCTGAATGAAGTCTCATTATTGGGGACACACAGTCATGTGACTGATTGCTAATATCAACATATTAATTGTAGCTGCTTCAATTTACCTTAAAAACAGAAGAAGGTGAAAAACATTCAACAAGCAAAACAGAGTCATCAAATTCTGTGCAACGCAGTCAGCACAAAGCATCCATCCAGGGGTCAAACGTACGGTCATTTACTGTATCCATCAATAGGCATTGCAGGAAGTTAATGGAACAGACAGACAGTGATGGAAACTTGATGTCAGCAGCGATGCAGTTTGCCTCAAGCAAAGATACTCTGTTCAAGTCGCAGTAGTTGATGTTGTGGTGGAAATCACAGTTTATGCAACAGAAGTCTGGTGTTTCACCCGAGCGGCGGTCCTCGACACCAACTGGCTTAAATAATGGATACAGAGCTATAAGGGGTCTCGACCCGGACGTATTAAATATGCAGAGAGGAGTGAAGGACTCGGGATCACACACACCCGAACTCTGTTCAACAAAACAAACCCTTACCCTTTTATTCTTTCGTCAAACTTATCACCAGCTTCCAAGAACACTTCCCACCGCGTGCACGTGTGACTGCATGTGCACGTGTATCGACTAAGTTGCACAGTAGTCTACCGCTTTATTTTCTACTTCTCTCCATCTCTCTCTCAAACAAACTATCGATTTCTATTTCTGCCCACCCATCTTTCTTTAGTCCTTCACTCCCTAAACAACACTCTCTGCTGCCTCCCCCCTCTCTCCAACTCTGGTATTTCCCAGCGAAGCCCCCTCCTCACCTCCCTCTTCCTCTCCTCTCCTCCCTCCTCTCCTCTCCTCTCCGCCCCCTCCTCTCCTCAGATGGATTCTTCAGTCAGCCGAGTGGAACTGGTGCGGCTGCTGGGGGAGACAGGCAGAGAGGCGGAGAGGCTGTGGAGAACAGACGCTGGGTCAGAGCGCTCAGTTGCTTCAGACAATCACGGGGGAGCGAGAGAGAGAGAGAGAGAGAGAGAGAGAGAGCGAGAGAGAGATTGAAAAGGGAAGGAAAGACAAGGGAGGGAGGTAAATATGTGACAGACAGGATGTGGTTTCCCTGAGCTTGCAGAACATCGGTATACAGGCATACTTTGAGCATGACCTAGACACACTGAGCTTACAAGTGTGTTTGAGCTCCGTTAGGTGGAGAGGGAGAGCAAACCGCTGGATCTGCTGCCCGCTGCTGCTGAAGCCTGCAGACGCGCTGGTTCCCCGGTGGAGGATTGTGTTCCCTGGAAGCAGAAGAGCAGCCTCCTCAGTGAGCACCCCGGACTGGATCTGAACCCCGGTCCTCCATCCCTCCTTCCCAGTAGAATGCGTGTCTCTGCTGGATGCTCTGCCTCAGCTGCTGCCTCCGCGTCCGAGCAGTGAACTTTTCAACCAGATTCGCGAAACAGGTACGTTTGGCTTCCCCCGCTTTGTGTGAGAGAGCTCCTCAACATGTGCATGAATTTGAACTTCAGAGGGGAAACAGATGCGTGTGATTCCCCCTGGACAGCAGCAGCCTCCTGTGAACTTGGCTTGCATGGCGGCAATTGTTTCACCACAGAGGGGTCGATTCATTAGAGACGATGCCGCAAGCCACAAGTTTGGCTTCGGAGCGGTGTGCTCAACAACGAGCTCTAAATCCACTGCTACCACACACACACACACACACACACACACACACCACACACACACACACACACACACCACACACACACACACACACACACACACGCGGTCGCACATGCACATGCTCGCAAGCACGCACGCACTCTGGCCATTCATCATGCACATCAATAGGTCTGGTTGTTTTGAAGTCACATGCGGGATGGATGGTACAGAGCGGAGCTAAGAATGTCAAAAATGTCTACCTGGATCCAATCATCACAGACCCTGACCTGTTTCAAGATGTGTCCGGCGTACAGTATCACGCCCACTCCCACTAGTGGGGGGAGAGAGAGGTGTATGATTTGTGAGCTGCTACTGTACTGTACGGATGAAGGTTAAAAGTATGGGTTTCCCTGTGTGTGTGTGTGTGTGTGTGTGTGTGTGTGGTGTGTGTGTGTGTGCGCGCGTGCCTATATATCCGTGTCCTGTCTGTACAAGTGGATGTTTACATGCTTCGACTATGTGCTCCGGTACACGAGTTCATCCAAGCGTGCGTGCGGGAGGAGGTTTAAAGGGAAAAAACAAGTTGAGCGATGGCAGGAGGTGAAGGAAGGGCGGGGGGATGTCCGGCAGGAGGAAGACGAGGGCATGAGACAGAGGGAAAAGCCGGGGGAAGAGGGGCAAGTGTATGCGTGTGTGTGTGTGTGTGTGTGTGTGTGTGTGTGTGTGTGTGTGTGTGTGTAAGAGAGAGAGAGAGAGAGAGAGAGAGAGAGAGAGAGAGAGAGAGAAAGTGAGTGAGAGAGCTCAGTCTGACTGAACTGCTGTTAATTAGTTCCAGCTGGTGAGCTGTGGAGCGGCGGGCTGCGTTAACTCTACAGTGTTGGTGGGTCAGGAGTTGCCTCTGTCTCAGTCTGTCTGTTTCTCTCTATCTCACACACACACACACCACACACACACACACACACACACACACACACACACACACACACACACACACACACACACACATCCCTGTCCTATCTTTGTGAGGACATACATTGACATAATGCATTCTCATTACCCTAATCTTAACCATCACAATTAAATTCCTAACCGAACACGTTTTCTACCCTGAACCTTAAAACCAAGCCTCAACCCTCCAACAGGCATTTGAAGAAGCGAGGAGAGGCCAAAATGTCCTCACTTTCCAAAGATGTGAGGACACAGACACACACACGCATGGATAACATACACACACCGAGAGACAAAAAATCACGTAAAGGGAAAACAGCATATGGGCAGCCCCGCAAATACACTGAAACATGATACAGGCTGCACAAATTCATCACACACGCGCGCGCACACACACACACACACACACACACACACACACACACACACACACACACACACACACACACGCACACACACACCGCCGTGTGCATGTGGAGCCTCAAAAACATACAAAACAAAAAAATGCACACATTACACACGAACGCACTCTTGCACAAGGGGAAGAAAAACAGCTCTATGCTGAACTCTGTCAAGTGTGTATATCAAAGGGTAAGTGTGGTGAATACGTATGACGTGCAATGAACACATGCAGTAACACACGTGTGTGTGCATATATGCTGCACATATACACATGACATGAACACACACACACACACTTGAAAACACAGTGAGGAAAACACATATGGCTGCATCATACAATTGGCCGCTCTTCAGCTCGGCTGTTGGAAATGTGGAAGTGATTGTGGTTTGGGCTTCGCTACAGTGTCACATCGAGAAAGGGAATCATTGCACAGGGCAGAAGGTGAAAAGAACATTACCTTTTCTCCCTTCTCCCTAGTTATATGTTGCCCTCCGGACAGTTTTGATTTCATTTGAGGTATCTGCATTAGAGATCTCTGCTGCCAACCAACACAATGGGAGTGAATGGAATCTCACTTGTGGTACTTTTGCCAGCTAATAAGGTGAATAGAATGAATTCTACCTGACTCCATCACGTATTACTCGTTTTATATATACCTAAAGGCCATACATAACACACAATGTCCTTTCGTTGTCATTTTAGGTAGCTCCTTAGCTCAGCAGGAAGACTCTTCTCATGGACCATTCATGGCATCAGGACTAAAATAAATGTATTACCAAATGATTAACCTTTACAACTGTAGACTTAATGTATTATGGTAAAAGCTTTTTTAATAACGTATTACCATTTATAACTGAAAATGACTTACTAATGTTTGGGACTTACTGCAAGAGACAGAATTCCTGGCTGTTATGCAGCGGGGTTTCTATGAGCGAGGTACGCATTTTAAAACGTCAATATCGCAGTCAATCATTTTCATTTAATTGTGGGAAGCGAGAATCGTGATGAGGATTCATTTTTTATTAATTGTGCACCCTCATGGTTTGTATATCGTTGTTTATAATTGTAGTATTGTGTGTGATGATTAAACTGAACTTAGGAGGATTCTTAAAACTTGGGCACATGAAGCCAAAACTTACGGCAATAAAACAAGAAAATATGATTTTTGTAATTTGGGTGGAGCAACCCTTTGAAATCAGTCCAAGCATATTTACAATATACAGTAGCAGTCGTTTTTAAGAGTTTTACTCTGAATCACTTCCTTCCACCATGTGTGTGTTTTCTGAGCCTATGTTGATTTTCTTTCTCCGCAGTCTTTTAGCAAACATGTATTTTAATCAACTTATGTTTGCTATCTGATCCGGGCACAGTGAATCCCCCCGTGAGGTGTGAAATTTGATTAAGGTAATTGGCAAGCATTGGCTGGTGAGAACCAAAATGTGTTCTCCTCTCCACTCCGTAAGTATAGACAAACACCCACAGACAGACACAACAAAATACGAGAACATTTCATACCCTGGTAAAAATCTAATTGAAAGGTAGTTATTTTTAAACCATTTTAATTTCATTCTACTCTCATTACACGCTGCGCCTGTTTGATGCCAGGGACTCACATTTGGGACATGATGAAATGTAAACACATGGAGGATTTAATTCCTAAAAAATAAAAGTTGCCGGAAGGTGACATTTACTCCTGCAAAATCAAAAATAAGTAAATGTGATATTGACAACATATACGTAGTTGGTTGGCAGAGTTATCTGTATTTTAGAGATGTTCAGTGCTTGATTCCAGGATGTTGTATGGTTTGGTGTAATTTGTTCAAATGTTGCTCTTTATTGGCAGTAATATCAACTTTAGCAGTAAATATGGCTGAATGGCACACTGCTAGATAAGTTGTGAGTTTTGCAGTCGTCATGACAGGGTGTCTCTGCTGCAAGTCGCACATATTTTTCCCTCTGAAACGCTCAGTTACAGGATCTCGAGCGAAGATTATTTATTTTCCCTCACTCCCCTGTTCGGTGACAGCGATCGTGCTTTTGAAGGTACTAAGTTATTCAAGCCTCTGGCATTGCCCTAGACCTGAGATGGCATCCTAGGATGAATCCTCCAGGCAAGACGGAAGACAAAAGAGCCAATATTCAGCCGGTTGTGTTGTAGCTTAGCCTCGAAGCAGAGACAAAGAAACAAACAACCCCCCCCCCGCAAAAAAAAAACATCCCCCTTGATATTCCTATAAGGCAAATTGACTCCTGTTGTAATGGGCGGTCAAGAAAATTGCAGCAGTATTGATTGGCTAATGTGCAACACGGACATATCGATAGGGTGTCTGAAAACCTAAGAACTTGGCTTTGGCTGGCTTTAATAAAAAATGACCTGCCTGGAGCAAGTTCACAGAAAGCAATGAGTCACTCAGAGAGAATCTCTTCAAACTCCTCAGTGTTTTAGAGAAAAAAAATACAAAGAGGGCAACCGAAGAGTTTTCTATTTTTAACCAAGTCTTTTTCTCTCTCTCCTGCTTTCTTGAAATGACAAACAATCCCTCGTTCACAGTGTTTCTTTGGCTGCAGCTTGAAAACATTTGTGCGGGTTGAGTCGAGATAATGTTTTGCTTTTCACTTGTGAGCACTATACAAATCCCAGCGTGGATAGATTATGCATAACAAATCAAACTCATGACTGTCAAAGACATGCAGAGAGGAGAGGAGGGGAACAGGAGGACGCCAGTGTTTGCTCCTGCACATGGAGGAGTGGGAAAAAGGAGGAGGAGTGGGGAGCCGATCCTGGTGATGAGGAGGGGTGTGGGGCTTACAGCGAACAGAAAAAGGAGAGGAGAAAAAAGAAAGAGAGAAACTGACAATGAAAGAGAGAGAGAGGTTGAGAAAGATTGGTGCCTATTATTCTCCGGAGGAGGGAATAGTCATAGAGGGGTTGGTTCCCATGGCAATAGCTCTCTCGATGCATGCGTGTATGAGAGTGTGTGTGTGTGTGTGTGTGTGTGTGTGTGTGTGTGTGTGTGTGTGTGTGTGTGTGTGTGTGTGTGTGTGGAGGGACTGCAGCCGGGCCTTGAGACGAGGTTGGTCGAGGCCATAGCGAACCGCGGAGCCACCCGGAGCCTAGAAAAGGCGGAGAATCTCAGACAGACGCTATTGTTTACTCGCCTGTTCTCTCCGTCTCACTCATCACAACCTCATCTTCCTTTTTTTTTTTTTTTTTTGCGTTGCCGTTATGCATCGTCCTTGGGCATTCAAAGCAAATAAAACTAATTCAGCGAGTTGAGAAAAAAAAGCAATTCCACCTTTGGCACCCGTGGCCTCCTGCATACTGGTTTGGATGTGGAGACGTCGCCCCCCCAAACAAATCTTTTTCTGTGGGATCTTCAAAGTAGAAATGTTTAATACATTATAATGCATTCACTCACAATACTCAAAGCTCTGTGAGATTTTGAATTTTTGACCAGTGTGCAAATCCTAAAGCACTTTAAACACCTTTCCTCCTCAAGTCCCTAAACACAACTGCCTCTTCTCTTCTGGTTCATGGCATACTGGATATTACAGGAGCATGATATTATAGTGATTCGTTATTTGTCATAAGAAACAGAAATTAGTTTTTGAGTGAGCGCCATCAAGTGTGACCTTATGCCCAGGGTTCACCTCATGCTGCCCCGCCTATTTCCCCACTTCCGGTTTGAACACATTTGTATTACATCAGTCATCAGTGACTGGGGGGGACAACATTTGAAAATGGCCTAAATTCACATCTAACATTGTGTCTCTTGGTGTAGATGGCTCCTCTTTGAGGAACAAAAAATATATACAACGGTCCGCTAGCTAGCTAGCTAGTTGCTAGCCAATTGGCCAGTATTACACAGCTAGCAGCTCCTCACAGCTTCAAAAACCTCAGCGTACATTTCCAAATATGTGTTATTTGGATAAACTGATCACACATAGGGAATCTAAATGGTATACATTTCTAGGCTTTCTTTTTGAAAGCTTAAAAACTGTTTATTTCGGCAAGTAAAGCGATAAAGCCGGTAAACTGAAGCAACGTAATCGCAACGATTACAATATGACGCATAGATTCCAACAACGACCCAGTTTCATGGTGAAAATGAGTTTAAAAGCACCTATAGAAACTTCTTAAGCTTCTCATGCAGCAAAACCCACTTCTTCTCTGTCCGTTTGTGTGCTTATGGTCTAAAAAGGCATATTTATACTAAAATATAACAACATGTGGCTAAATATATAATGGTTGCTGCTAGCTTAGCTCTTTAGGTCTGACGCCCACTGGAAGTATAAGCATGTGTAAAGTAGCTAAACAGCCAACTGTCTCAAGCATACAGGCAGACAATGTTGTAGACAATGTTGTATTATAAACAGTACTGTAGGATTTTAGTGGAATTTAACAGTTTGGATAAAAAGGTCATGTACATTATATTTAGCTACACACTGTAGGTCCCTCTCTTAAAAGGGCACTAAAGGTTACAGCATTAACTTCCTGCCTCAGTGTCTATTGTTTTTCTCTCTTGAGTCCCTCTTTTTTCAACCCTCTCTGTCCCACTTAGGCGAGGATTCAAGGTGGTAAGGAAGGAAGAAAACGGAAGAGTGGGGGATTTCCAAAGGCAGCGTGTTAAAAAAAATTCAGCTGACGGCATCACCCGAAGCAGCAGAGATTGAGGGTGAAGCCCAGAGGGTTTCTGAAGGATATTTTGACCGGACATCAGACTATTGGACATATCAGCTGTGTGTTCTGTGACCTTTTGTCAAAATAGGCTCTAAGTGCTTGTTCCGGAAAAACAACCCATATGGGCATTTCCTTCTTTACAGAGGTTTCATGTTCTGCAGGGGCCCCTTTAGCAAATACAATATTGTCAAGCCCCCCCCCCCCCCTAGGACACTGCAGAACCATGCATCATTTATACTTTTCACTTTTAAGATCTCCGATCTGCTGATGGTGATCCCATGTTTATGCAAGGTAATTTTGTAACCATGGTAACTCCCACGCGTGTCAGCACATCAGTGCAGGGGTTTTCCCCGATACACCAAAAAGTAGAAATACTTGAAGAAGTGTGTTATGTGTGTGTCCTACTTGTCTCATTTAGCAGTTCCCCAAGAAAAAGTGAGTGAAAGGTAGTGACCAAGCATGTCTTTGTCACTATTTATAAACAATTCAATATATGAGGCCCAGTTGCAATCTCGACTAATAATGGTTATGATCAATTACTTCTTTCTTTTCGTGAGCTCATCTGAGAAGATAAGGTTCCAGGCACCACGACTTACTGTCAGTGTCTGAATCCATATAGGATATAGATGAAGCCAAAGAGCAGACACCAACATTATCGAATAAAATAGTTACCTAGCAGTTCTTAATTCATTTCTAAAACAAATATATACATATTGCAATATACTTGTTGCTCGTCAGGAAAACACACTGTACTTTGAAGCATTTCAAACTTCTGTGTTATTTTCCCCCTGCGTGGTCAGGCTTCTCTTTTTTAAACGTGATGGTCTCTCCAACCACTCCGCCTTTGAGAGCCCTCGACTCTTCTCCTCGCAATGAACTACAAATGATACTAAAAACAGCAGCCGCTGCCAAACGCAGCCTTGCAAGTGCTCCGCTTCACTTGTCAGCTTAAAAAGATCAAAAGTCAGAAAAAGGCAAAGAGGGGCGAGGCAGAGACAGCGCGAGAGAGGAAGAGAGCGGGCTTAAAAGGGAGACTACATGGAGAAGAACACAAGAACACAGTGTCCTAATTAATGTCCTCCTCCAATAATTCAATCTGAAGCTTCCCATGCTGCTGGGTTTGATCTCAGCGATGTTGCTATCAAAGCCTTGTAGCGTGGTCTTGTTCTATGGGGGAGATCTCCGTCAGGCAGCATTACATTCAGTCAGGGAAGTTTCTTCTCGTGGCTAGTGCTGCAATTACTGTAAGCGCAGACATCAGGTGGCGATTTGTACCATCATCTCTTACAGTAATGTCAAAATCCAAACAGTTCCAATTCCTCATTATAATAATTTAAAGCTCCATTTCCAAGGATTTCAGATCAAATTAATAATAATGTGGACGCTATTGTTTGAAGCAACAGGGAATTATCGCCGAAGTCTGCAGCTCTGCAGGGCTTTTTAGCATCTTTTAACTTGTTATTTTTGTTATAAACGGCCGCCCACACTGAGAACAATAACTACATGACGATGAGAATCATCCACACTGATGAACGATAGCGTTCTGTAAATGGTGGCACCAAGCTGCGTCAGATCTTGCCCGGATTATTCATTGATTATTGATCAGAAGGAGGCGACGTACAGTTGTCATAGCGCTACCTGAGGTAACGCTAGTTAGTCTATCAACTAGCGTTAGTATTCATAATCAGCCGGATTGCTTCCCAAATGTTCTTCTTAATTTGTGTTATCAAGCAGAGTTTTTGTTTTTTTTAACCCTCAATGATGAGTCTCTCCTCAATGCTGAATGTCGCGCCCCGTGAATTCGGATGGATGTTGATTGGCTCTCAGCGTTTCTATTTTTTATCACATCGCTCAGAAAGTGTTCCCAACAATATCCCGCCCCAATCTCGTCGTCGCTAATCCCCCAGAGAAGCAACAGGTGACCCGGATGATCAATGCTAACGCGGAAGACAAAGCAAACCTTGAACTGACAAATTGTTTTTGACTGACGGATACAAAACATGGCAGTGAAAGACAATCCCCTCCCTGATGTTACCCTTCGCGTTCAACACAATACAAAGTGCTGCGGGATGTTTTGGTTGTAAGGGCCAAAGCTAAGTGCATCCCAGCTACAACAAAGCATCTGAACGTCAATCCCGGCTCACGAAGAGAGAATTCTATCGAATAAAACCTCTTATCATATAAAACCTCTAAATGCCATTAGCAAGAGACAAAAGAAAGAACAATATGGCAAGAGGATCGTTGCTAATTCAGCAAAAAGAGAAATCAATGGCCCTCCTTCCTGTTACTTTTTTTCCCCTTCTTCTATTCTGTAGCTACCCAGAGTCTGTCTACCCTGTCAAGCATCCCTGACTCCCCGCCTGCCAATCTCCCGAAGAAAAAAAAAGAAAACACAAGGTTGTGGAGGAGCTGAGGGGTTTTGTGGGGGCTGCAACAGCCCGGAGCTCCCACCTCAGAGGAGAGGGTTGGAAGCAAGAAACAGTGACAAAAAAATAATAATCATAAACATCTCACATTTCCTCTGTCAGTTCAGCTCTAAAAATACTCCTGTTCGCCTCACATCTCCTCCTCCCCGGTCTCAAGGAGCTATGCAAATACAAGCACCTCCATTTTTTTCCCTCTCATCCACTTTGTTTTCCTTCCAGCCCTCCCTCAAAGCCCCCCCCCCCCCCCCTCCACCCATCCTATTGTTCTGAGTACCTCTTTTCCTGCTCTTGTAGACTACATGACAGAGCCTCGCCTTCCCTCTTGTTTTTTCCTACTCTCCAGGGTAGGGGGAGAAATGATAAAAGCTATTTACAAGTAACTGTAGGCAACAGTGGAAAAAATTCTAGTTTATTTTTTTCTTTCCCTGTTTTCTTTGATGGCAGACCCATTTGTGAAGCTGCGTGGTGAACTGCAGCGCAGTCCTGAGTGACAATTTAAGGGCGGACTGAAGCCCTTTTAGGGACTTTGACTATGCCAGCTTCTGCAGATTGCTTTTGGCTTCTTCTTTTCTTTTTTCTTTTTTGGGGTGTTCTTGAAAAAGGAAGCAAGACGTCAGTCCTTCCTGGCACGTGCAGAGAGGCAAAGACACAACTCCACAGCACATCTGAGACGCTACAAAGCGCTTAGAAGGCTTCTGAGGTGGCAAACAGGAGACAGGCTTGCAGAGCGACTGCAGACCTGCGTTTCCGGTATTAATCACAAGTCCGTCCGTTTCAGGGAGCCGTTCTGAGGCTTGAGGAAATATGATTGTGATGCACGTTGTGATTCATAAAGCCCAACAAAGACATTAAATGTAAGTGCCGCTGGAAACACTGGCTTTCACAGGAACCGTAATGAATCTCCGGCCTCATCTTTCACTCTGCCGACTCCCTCTCTGTGTGTTGACGATCACCCCTTTTCAACCGACTCTAATTGTCTTTTTTTCGCGTCAGACTCTCCTTGCCATGCATTGCCCGCCGTCCTCTCCCCCCACCCCCTTCCTTTTCTGACTAACAATCTGCAACCCGGCCACCCCCATTTCCTCTCTCTCCCTTGATTGATTCTCACCTTTTCCATTCTTGCCGCTCACCTCATTAATGGAGCCTCCGTCTGCTCGTTTCCTTTTTCGTCTCCCACTCCCTACCCCCTCCCCCCTCACTTCCTGTCCTGTCTCTGAAGCGACGGCCAGCTCGGATTCGTGGTTTCCAGTCAAGGCCCTGCGTCGCTCTGTAATTAGTAGGGAGCATAATAGAGAGGGTTCCTCATCAGCCGAGGTGGGAGGGGAGGGAGGGAGGGCACCACCGCCTTCCATCCATCCATCCTTGAGTTTAATCAGCGGCACACAATGGGATGTCACCTGCTCCCAGACGCAGCCGCTGGAGAGTGGCGGTGTTGCTGTCACAAACCATTTGGGGTGAGGCGGCGTCCACGGTGCCGGCTCTTCAAGGGCTCCTCTTCTTCCACGCTTGTCTCTGCTAATTTGGTCTCCCTGGGAACGAGAGAGAGGGAACCCGTGAAAAATCAAGCCCATTTAGTCGTGTTCATTTATTTATTTACAGACGCTCAATCCAACATGTTCTGCTTTAGTGGTTTTTCCTTCTGACATCCCGGAGGAATCACGGATATCAGAGTGCATGAATGTTTGCCTTAATATGTGTGAATCAGTCAGTCATACCCAGTGGGGGAAAGTGAATAAGTAGGCCGACATTTACCCAAATATTGTCCTGCTTTCTTTTTCATTTTGAACTATTACCTATACGTGCATTGTACTTATTGTGCTTTTTACTTCCCTACATATATTTGATTTCAAGAGTCTGCTAATTGATTTTCATATCATATGGATATGAATGTAAACCTTTGGTTGCCTGCGATGGTGGAAAAACAAACAAAAAAACATTTGAAAATGTTTTCTGGTTAAAGAGCTAAAATTACAAACAGCAGGAATGAACTGTACACTGTGGTGTTACTCAAATAAAACGATCTGAGCACTTCTCTCACCACAGGTTAACTCCAATGTTTAAACACCACACACATACACACAAATTAATTTGCTTGCTACACACAATGACAATGGAACACTGACTCTGTTTTTCTCTGGTTGGCAGAGGCCCGCGCACACAGAGAGACAGCCATGGGCTGCGGGCTACGTAAGATGAAGCCGACGTCGGAGGAGAACAGTCCGGGGAAGATTTACTCCACCCTGAAGAGACCGCAGGTGGAGACCAAGGTGGGCGTGGCCTACACCTACCGCTACCTGGACTTCCTCATCGGCAAAGACGGTGAGACATGGATCTCTATCAAGCTGCTCACACGCGACGTTGAATAACCAGTGACCTTTATTGTTTTTGACAGGAAACGCAACTACTGTCATATGTGCCCAATCCTTTTAGTTTGATAGTTTTTATTCTATTACTAGGGATGCACCAGTCCAGATAACAACACAATAAAGCATACAGCAGCAACTTGGTGAAATAAATACTTACCATTCAATTGTAAAATGTACATAGTTTACACATAATTTAATTGAATAGATCGGCCCCATTGTCACGGATATCTGATTCTGCTATTTGAGTCAGTATTGGCCCGATATCCGTATCAGTGCAACCCTAAATATAACCCACCGAGTTGAGCACTAAAAGCCTGAAAGCTCAGCATAGCAGTAGTCACTATCAATCAATAATCCCCACAGCTCTCTTTTTGCAGCCATGTTATGGTCATTTTGTGTTGCCGGGTCGTAAAAATCTAAATTATTGCCCCTTGCACATGCACAGTTGAAATGGTATGAATAGCTCAAGGCCTGAGGCGTTTTGCTGCATCATACCTCAGCGTGATAAGAAGGCGATATGCCTCACAGGTTTTGCAAGAGGCCGATCTGCACCACAATCTGCAACTCTTTGTGCGGTGTGCAGTATTTTTACTGAATAATGCTACCTCCAGCGTGATTAATCTGTCTACACCCCCTCTGAAAATGCCATTACACCTGCGTGTCTCCAGTATGAAAGCATTAAGGATTCAGATGCAGAAGAAATCTATCACTCATGTATATGGAATTACAGCACACTGGCTGTAATTTTCAGAAGGATTTTCTTGTGATGATTGAGTGTTAATTAGCACCTGCTCCCTGTATAGCCGCCACTGTTCTAATTTATTTTCTCACAATTAGTCAGTCATGCTTTCACGTTGTGCTAATGATATAGAATTTTCCAGCCCAAACCACGCCAAACATCCTGCTGGTGGCAATCACTTAAGTGGCACCGAATCCAAGCGGTTAGCAGGGGATTCAAACAAAGTAAAAGGTGGCTGCTGGGTAATGAAACTATTTGGTTCAAGGTCACAGGTTTGATCCTGCTTTAGCGTCACCTAGTTTCAGTTTGTTTTAGTTGAGGAGATACTGGCCTGACTGGCTTTGCGCTCGAAACCAGCCTGCTGAGCCGTAAACATGTCAATAAGTCAACGATGAAGATTTTGCTGACAGTCAAACGGGATCTGAGTCTTCCTGTGCTGTACATGGAAATATGGAAATGAATCAGTTCCCTTTTCAAAGATAGCGGCCCTCCACTGATGCATACACACACATATATACACATATATACACACACACACACACACACACACACACACACACACACACACACACACACACACACACACACACACACACACACACACACACACACACACAAGGCCGGTAGAGCCCCCTCCTCTGCTTCCTTTCCTCAGTCTGAGGTGTTTACGAGATGGCAGGTGGGTGTTGCTTCCTGAGATGCTGAGACCTAAAGTAACAGCTTGTGAACTTTGCTGTGTGTGTGTGTGTGTGTGTGTGTGTGTGTGTGTGTGTGTGTGTGTGTGTGTGTGTTCATGTGCATTTAGGAGTATTCCTGTGTGTTTGTGTTGTCCAGAGTTAGGCACTTCAGGTTAAATTAATTGAGAAACATTGGCTTTAAAAAAAATCTAACTCGAGATTTTATTGGCTGTAATTCGTATTTTTAGGATGATTATGTTTATTAAACGTTCTCCCTACCAGCTCGTCAAACACGACAGCTTGGCCAGTCGCCCGATGCTTCCAGCTCGCTGATTTGGACGTGTCAGGGGCAGCAGCATATTCCCCCTCTATACATCGTAACGTAAACTTCCATGTTCACAGGAGACGTACAGTTTCTGCTTGTTTCATTCATACAGTTCCAATGTAGGTTTACTTTTTTGTTTCATTTACGCAACAAAACTACGTGGTTAGGTTTAGAAGAAGACTGTGGCTCAGGTTAAAATATGTTTCTTGTGTAATATAACTACGTTTGTTATGTTGACCTGGTTTCACATGCAATGAAAGTCCTGTTTTTGATTGACCCGTCCAACTTCCCCTTCCACCCATCCTACTAAAGACTTTCCTGTTCTTTACTCTTGCAGTTGCTCTACTCGTCTAATAATGACGCAGATGAGCACATTGGAGGTGGTTGAAAAGCTCTTCCAGACGCCGAGAGGCACTGACCAGTTCTTAGAACAAAACACCAGATTTCCCGAGCAAACACAGGGGGCTGTGGATTCCAGCATTGTTTTCTTTGCGTGTCGGCATGTCGAGCTCTAAAAACGTAGTTTTGTTTTCCAACTGCCTGCTAACAAGCTCGTAAAAGACGACAATATGTCAACGCTGTGTTAACAACTTGTTTCTACTGCCCCTCAGATCTACTGCCCCTCAAATCTGTTATTGTATGTTTAAGAAATGTGATTTACAGACAAAAAAATAAAAAAGAGAAAAGAATGAATGTCGGCATTTTCTGGACATCTGGAACTCTGTTTATGTATCGACTCCCAAAGCATTTGGAGCAAATTGGCTTCATTCTGACACATATATGACATGTTCTGCTTATCTGATGAGACACAGTCAATATGTTTCCTTGCATACAAATAGGTTGTTTGCCTTGAATATCGAGATTAAGTGTGTCATACTAATGAACTCACAAAGCACTTCAACACATCCGCTATTCCTGATGGTTGTCGTAACAGAAAAGCCATTCTGCTAATCCCCCCATAAAGTAGATCCACTTCGTCTTCCTACACTGTTGAGCATATCACTCATTTTTCAGACACAATGCTAAACTTCCGGATGACTCCCATGACATTTTGCAGCTTGAACGCAGAAACAAAGGAAAGAAAGAGACCAGATTAAAGCATATCGATGACCAGAGTAATTTTAAAGAATAATCCAACATCATTATTAAACTATTTCTTAAAATAACCTGGTGTTTAAATGACAGTTGCAATAATCAAAGCACTGTTGTTACGCTAATTATAATGAAACTATTACACCGTCCTGCAATTCACACGTTCTTCTGCCGGGAGAAGAAAACCGTCAGATAAAGTGTAATGTCATCTGCAAACTTCTTCAGAATCTGCCGCTCAGACGACAGACATCAGCACTGGGGTTGAGGTCAAGGTAAATTTAAGGTTGGGTGTAGAATTAGGATTAGATTAAGGTTGAATATATAATGGGGGTCATTCAGGTGAGCAAATGGGAAATTAATGTGCTCAGGGACGACTCTGTTCGTGTTTGTGTGCGCTCCAGGGCAGGGAGGAGGAGTCAGGGGGCTATATATAGCCATCGCTCTGTAATTTCTGCTCATGACAGTTATCGCTGAAATGATGGTGGGAGGGGAGTTTGGTGGCGGTGGTGGGAGGGCGACGGGGGGGGATGGTACAGAAAGCCGGGAGATGTAGTGCGCGCCGTGTTCACCCTGACAGTTGATTAGTCTCCATTAGTTTGTCAGCCTGAGTAGACTGGATGGATGGAGGAGCCGGGGAGCGTGGCCGTCTCGCCCCCCTCATATGGGACCTGACATGAGGGCGGGGCTGGAAGAGGAGGCCGGAGGTGGACGGGTGCCTCCCTTTTGTTGAACTGTGTGTGTGTGTGTGTGTGTGTGTGTGTGTGTGTGTGTGTGTGTGTGTGTGTGTTTGAGGAATCAGAGTGCGTCTGTGCTGCCCAAGTGGCTGAATCATTTCACTGCGTTAGCAGTTTTTTTTCGTGGGTTGAAGGGTTAGCGTGTCGTAATTACTTTGAACTAGGTATGTAAGTGTAGGCAATGATTCATGTGTCGGGTATTTTTCTACAGGAAACCTGTAAAATATTTAAGACAGTCAAAGATTATGAATATGAAAATATTCTCTCTGGTAGAGCTGTAGGGCGTGCACATACATTCAATACTTACAGTGTGAGCTGCTAATAAAAAAATAAAAAAATCAGGGATTATTACTTGATAATTGGCTCACAGGTGACATGTGAAGATAGTTAATTGTGTTACTTGACAATTAACGAGTTCCTCTACTTGTTCCTTAAAAGGTACTCAACTAAACACATTGCACTGTATGTATTTCCTCGCTCATAAAACCCTTGGAAAGCTCAATAAAAAATAATACTAATTAATTACTTAAAATAACTTAACTTCAAGTTTAAGAATGATTTTATTTTTAACACATAATAGTACTTTCACTGCAATAAATTATTATTCTCAGTTGTTTTGACAAATTAAACATTACAAGTCCTGTCATAAACGACATAAATCAAAGAAGTGTGACTGTGTTTAAGTTGTTAAAAAGGCATTGCTCCTCATAATCATTGTGGGTTTACACTTCACACGGCGTCAGAACGCCCGCATTGCTTCTCCTGCTGGAAAGAAGGAGGGGTTTGGGTGCATCCCCTCAAACAGCAAAGGAGACTCTCTGTGCATTGCTCTATCAAAAATAGACACGGCGAATATTTTTAGCAGAGCGGAGAAACTCCACTGTTGGAATCAAAGGCATTGTCTCGGGTGGCCGTGATTAGCTCCGGCGGCCGCGGCTCAGCTGTCGTCTACCGTCATGAATATCCCGTTTTTTGCAGTAGTTCATAACCAGGCTCAAAATTCAACTCACCTCTGGTCATGTGTGCAGCTTTTCACTTGATGAAGCTGGATAAGAATTCAGAATCTCAACAAAAGACGCTGATTTCCAAAAGCCGTGTAGACAGAAAAGAGACAGGAGGAGAAAACAGCCAAGTGTGGTCATCAAGGCCACGTGGGAGCAGGCAAAATATGTTTTAGAACGGCATGAAGGCCAGACAGAGGGGCCGTGAAGGCCATGGCCGCAAATAAAAGTGGAACTCTTCATAAAAATGTTGCGCCACAGTGCTACATGATCAAAAACGCCATGTTGCACCTTTAAGGCGAGACTATGTGTCTTTGGAAAAAATAAGTAACACAATCTTCCTCATACATTTTTAGTACTGTTATCTGTTTGTCTGTGCACTTTATTTTATATTTTATATTCTATTGTACATGTAATGTGTTTCTGTTGTTGTTGTCTAATGTATGCACCACCCACCAAGACAAATTCTTCGTGCGTGAAACATACCTCGCAAATAAATGATTCTAATTCTAATTCTGATTCAAATAAAAAAGTTGAATTTGTGAGCAATAAAACCCACTCTTGCTCAGCTCAACAAAGTAATAAATAAAGCTAATGGTAATGTAAAATAAAAAAATGACTTCCCTGCATGGCGCAATTACGCAAAGTTTGAAGGGAAATTCAATGTGCCATTATCCTGTTAAGGCCATTCATGGCCACAAGTCTCGTTTTAACTTTTGTGTTAAAATGATCATGCAGCTTGTATTCACTTTGATTATGAAAATAACTTTGAAGTGAACTGTAAATTCAGGCCTTGCTGGCCTCATATATTCTTGTCATGTCTTGAGACGAGGACTGACTCAAAGCATAACTTATCTTATGCAACAAAAAAAGCAATGTTACATTCCATTATGTTACAGGAACAAGTAATACAATTTTATTATTTACCTTGTAGTTATGTTGTGACAGACACAAAAACTAAAAAGATCTGCGTTTGTTGCAGGCGGCATCAAAACAATTCCATTGTCGTATTAAAAGTAGGAGCAAGTGTGAGAGGGAGTTGTTTTTCTTGTTAACTTCTAATTCTGGCATCATTATCGCTGTCACTGTGTAATTTTGCGTAATAGAAGCCTCTCTTTAAAACAAGTTAATGTACCAGAAGCTGCAGAAAGAATGTTCTGCATCAGCATTTTTAACTGGGGACAAAATTAAGGCTGACTTCTTGCTTCCCCTCCACCTCTCTCTTGTCTGGGAAATATGCCCTGATGACGTTACGTCCACTTCACTGGAACTACTGCACCGTGAATAATGTTTGCAATAATTTCTTGCCACGGTGTCACCACAATGGCCCCGCGGGCTCCGAACCAGCCACCAAATGTAGCTTCACTGCAGAAACGGTGATGAAAGGAGGAGTAAAGCGGTGGGAAGCTGCAGGTAATAAACCTCCTCTGCACGGCACATCAGCGTCAGCCCAGCAATGAGTCGCTGCCTCGAGTCACTGTATCATTTCGGATCACGCGTTCAGCTTCATGGTCACTCTGCCACCGTTCAGTCGCTGCGGAAAAAAACAAAAACGCAGAGTCTGTTTGATATTGAGATCATGACCCTGCGGGGAGCAGAGAAAGCGCCTTGCTGTTGCTGTGTTAGATGGTGTGGAAAAAAGCCATTTCATCGTAAACACGAGCGCAACAGACGGGATGAGTCTCATTTCCCGAAATGTGATTTTTAAAATGTTTAAAACGTCGGGAGGAATGGATTTTTTCTTCTTTTAAACAGGCTCAAAAGCGTTTTCTCGGCGAGCAGGTTGGGAATACTGGAAATATAAAGATGTCGCCCCTTGACATCAAAGCCAGGCGAGCAGACATGTGAGGCCTTTACACACACACACACACACACACACACACACACACACACACACACACACACACACACACACACACACACACACACACACACACACGCCCAGACAGCGTTTGATATCATCTCGGGAGCTAGGCACATCATTTATATGCAAAACCCCCAGAGTCCCCGAGTCCCCTTGTTAATATGAGCTGTAGCAGTGGCGGCAGGTGAGTGACACGCAGGAGAACCCCCCCATCACCACCATCACCACCACTCAGATACAAGACCGAGCTGCAGGAGAGGTCAGCAGGAACGCTGCACGCCGGAGTGGCTTTCCATGGGGAGATTAGTCCTTGGATGGCGGGGGAGCAGGGATTTATCCCCTGGCTCCTGCGCTCGAGAGGTGGAATTGAATCGCAGTTATTGGAGGGGAGAATGACATTGAGGACTGAATTCACGGTCATCTGCTTTTTACATTATATTTCCATTATATTCCCCGCTGCCCAGGGTGTGGACGCGCAGCTCAAATCACAACACAATTGTAAATTAGATGCAGGCGGATGTGAGTAGAATGTGTTTCTGATGGCGTGAGAAATAAAAAAAAATGGGCACGGGGTGATTGCTTTTTTGGAATATTACTGAACCTTTTAGAGGGGAAGACTGAGTGATTGTTATATAAAACTATAAATCATAGCTTGTATTATGAAAAGATGCCCCAAACTGCTGTATTTCGATGTATTGAACACCATAAGTGAAAAAATTCAAACGTCACAGATGTGCGCAAATGTGCATAAATGTGCATAAATGTGCCCCAATGCAAATTTTGGAGTCCTCGTCTGAATTTCTCTGTACCAAACCCTCTTTAACTTTGTTCTGCTTCACTTTATCAAAGTCAACCTTTGCAGAGAGAATTGCAGCTGCATCATTTCAAAGCTTTTTTTCTAGGCAGACCTGAAACCTGTGTGTCATCTTCATCTACTCTTAACCAATAACATATAGACAGATATTTACACATCTGAACAAAATCTCACACGTGTAGCCTTTTATTATAACACCCAAATTATTCAAATAGCCCTAGTGGTTGCAGAGATACACCCTTTTTAGTTTCGGTATGAATGCGTTCACTGTGATTACCGGTAAATTCTGGAATCTCTTAGAAATGTGCATGAAATATGCATCGGCTGCCGTTCAAGCCCGACGGTACAAAATTCAGATTCGAGACGCCGCTTCTCGTTCCTGCCCCCACCCGTAGTCAGCGGCGCGCTACAGTAAGTGGCTGCTGCTTGTATTGTTTCGAGGCAGTCAGGCAGCAAAATGCCAAGCCAATCGTTTGTTGAGACAAAGATGTCAGAGCAGCGTTTTAGGCGTGTGACAGAGCCAGAGCTCAGCAGGTTCCATTCAGTGAGCTTCAAACGGCTGCAACTGCTGACAAAAGTTTTCAGCAACAGGAAACGCAGATTTCTGCTCGGTTCCTTCCCCTCCCACCCTGTCTCTCGCTCAGCAGTATGTTTAAGATTAGCCCTCCTTGTAATGCTTCGTATTCAGTGCAGACTATTTCCTGTGTCTGAAGGCTTTGGTATATTGCAGTTAACTGAACTCAGTTTCCAGTATGTGGTATGAGTGTGTGTGTGTGTGTGTGTGTGTGTGTGTGTGTGTGTGTGTGTGTGTGTGTGTGTGTGTGTGTGTGTGTACGCCGGTGTTGCGGAAAATTCAATTTTCCCCGCTCAAGAGAAATATTCTCGTGATGATTCGATTCAGGCTGTCCAGGCCTGCAGGACGGGTGCTACGGGGGATGTCACTAATATAAGACTGGGGGCCGGGGGTCAGTGAAGGAGAGGAAAAGAAAAGAAAAGAAAAAGGAAAGCAGACGTGCGACACCAAGTTGTATTCAGAGCCATTTTTAAAGCTTGCTAAATCACAGAGGGCGCTTCGGCAAAGCAACATATCCCGAGGCTCTCTGGGTTTTATTTTGACGAATTCTGCATGTGGGCGGGGAACCGGCGTGCGTCATTAGATGTGTGAGTGTGAGCGCCTCGAAGAGAGAGGAAATGAGGGGAGAAACCAAGATTGCGACTGTGTGGTGTGTACGACTTGTACAGCTTGTATGTCAGCATGTACACGTGTAGTCTGTGTTTTCAGTCTGGAAACCTCTGCGTCTGACTCCCTGTTGGTTTGTCTTGTGTTTGGGCGCTGCTGTGTTTTATCCCGCCTGCCCGCTTATTGCCTTTTGTTGCGTGGCCTCTGCTGTTTTCCTGTCCGCCTGACAGACAATACGGCCCGAGTTCCCCCTCAAAGCTTTATTGGCTCTTATTGCCATCCCACTCAGATCCAATATGCCAGTATTGATTGTGTTGAAATGCAATCAGGGTCTCCACAGCAGAGGAGCAAACAATCTAAATTTAACAAAACACCTCCGCCGGCCTTCAGCCCCGGCCCCGATAAGCACGTCCCAAAGAGGAACAAATGTATTTATTGTGTGTATAGAGAAACAGAGGCTCCTCCACGCGGTCACAGCTATTGTTAGACACTCTCTTAAGAAGCCTGTGAGGCCGCACAAGCAGAATGTGCAGGAAGTGACCTCAGCCTTGACCTCACTTCCTGCCGAGTGGGCGTTTACAGTGTGTTGTCAAAGCAAAACAATGTTTTTTGGGGGGTTTTCAATGTCAGAAGTCAGTTAGCGGACCACCTTTTAGGCAAAAAAATGAAACTTGTTTGTAGAAACTCAGATATTCCCTCTGCTTGGTGACCTGCCGATGGCTCGGTTTGAGCTTTAGTGAAAATGCATACTTGGCATTTCTTCAGGGGTTGTGAATTATTATTTTTTTGGAGCCCAGGTCTGACAATTTTCTCCACTCATTGAAGGCACAACGTGATCTCTCGGCTGAAGCGACAAGTATTCGCACAATGACATTACGAGGCGCACGCTCAACATTTCCATACTTTTCCTTGAGTGGAAGGAAAGGCTGTGAACACGGTGAATAACTATGATGTGTCAGCTTGAAAATGAAATTCTGTTATATATTACACCTCTAGAAAAACTCTGTGTCCTTTTCAAATCAATTTACACACAGGTGGGAGAGGCTACAATGTTTAATAATGTGTTAGATACGTTTTAAAATGCAATGAATTAATTTCAGGGAACATGTCGCTGCCTGAAATTCAGCAGTTACCAAAAGAAACGATGACAACAACAACAACAACCAATCTTTCTGTCCTCAAAAACACAACATATTTGTAAGCAACGATGACTTATAACAATAATATTGCTTCTTCTTTTTAGCTGCCATCAATCATTTTGTGAGAATAGGTGTCATTTTTCAGTTTTTTGAATGTGAAATGAAAGTCTTCCTATATAATAGATGCTGACAACATAACACAGGTTTGCTTTGATGAGGTTTAGTGTGCAGGAGCTTTTCCATTAAGACTTGAGATGACAACACTGTTTACGTGTCGTATTGGCTCTGCAGGCTGCAACACATTTAATACAGAAGTCTTGTCTCCTTCTGCCAAATCTATTCCCACTCCCATTAAGCAGCTCCAGCTGAGACTTACAGAGCTTCTGAAGTTATGTAAACCTCTCCCACCACTCTGGACGCGTTAGAGAGTTGGAAACTGGGCATTTTTCAAAAGCACAATTGAAGAAACTCAGCTTGTTAGTATGAAATGGCAGAAGCAGTGTGTCTCTTTACGCTCCTCAGACCTTTCTTAGTCAGAAACTGGCTCTCCGGCGAGGCCTACAGAAACTCACAACATTAATAAGTGAAAAAAGCAGCTGTTTTATCTAAGTGCATTTGACAAACGGGGTGAGCAACTCATGGAAAACATTTGTTGAGCCAAGCTGAGTTGAGCAGCATCTTTAGACAGCACTGTGAGTCATGCTTCGACTAGCTGCGTACACACTGTGGCCTCGCAGACCTTTAATGTGATTTCATTCTTGCAAGCACGGACTAACAATTTGCCCGAGGCCATTGTCAAACGGGAATGGAGACGCTTCGAACCTGCTCGTGTTTTCAACCCATCGCATCAAGGGGTGGCATTCAAAAATAGCGAGCTGATTGGGGACAATTTGTGTGCACGTTACGGTTTGATTGCACTTGCACCCACGTGGGATGAAGAGAGCGGAGCGGGTTCGCCGGTGTGATGAATTTGCCGTCACGGAAGAGAGATGAGGGAAAAGTAATCAGAGTTCAACGTCCCCAGCTGCGACATAGACGTATAATTCTCTATTGTTCCGTGATGGCTTGTGAAAGCACCCTGATCAGTAGAGTTTACACTGCGAGATGATATGTGTAAGCACACTGTGCAAACGCTATCATCTGCTGTGGAATTAAAGTGCACTGCTCACTGGGGATGTTGCTAACGACTAACTTCCCTGACGTTTAAAAGAAGTTTAAAATAGTCGATTAGTATAAAAGTACAAAAACAAATCAGAAAACATGAAAAATGCAGCACAGTTTAATTTATAATATTATATATAGACCAGGAAGACACTGTTTATACTACAAGAGCCATTTGAAAATGTTAACCACATTTTTAAATGTGTCTATCACAAGGTCCCATCCTGAAGCATACCCTACTTCATTGTGTATTTTACTCTAAATGGACCATCATTTACTAAATGAACATCATGCTGTGTTTGTTGAAGAGGACTTGAAACTAGAGATTGAGACCATAAACTTGTCTTTACATTTTCTCATAGACTTCTATACAACCAGAGTAGTCGCCCCTGATGGTCAGTGGAGAGAATGCAATTGTGAGGTACTTCCGCATTGGCTTCACTTTTCCGAACCAGAGGTTGGTTTCGGTATCGCTAAAACTATACCAAAATGTATCGGTAACCCCAAAAAAGTTTGATATCGCCTATCCCTCCATAGCAAAAGCTAAGACAACTCATGTCAATATGTAGTTTAATTATGTACATTCATAAAGTAATAATACGTTTTAACCAACTTGTATTTCTGGTGCCAACTAGCGAGGGAAGCAAAGTTTAATCAACAAGCCGACTACATCCTGAGCCGACTAGTCTTACTAGAGCAGGGGTGGGCAAACTTTTTGACTCGCGGGCCACAATGGGTTCTAAAATTTGACAGAGGGGCCGGGCCAGGACCAGATGGATGGAGTGTTTGTGTGAACTAATATAAATGACATGTAAAAATCATTACATGAAAGGATTTGGCCTTTAACAGGTAGCAAAGCATTTATTTGCAAGGCAATTTAACAAATTGCACGAATTGCAACTAACGATTATTTTAATAATCGATTAATCGGTTGATTATTTTTTCGATTAATCGGATAAAAACATCAAAAAAGCATTAATTTCCAACCCTTTATTCAAAAACAGAACTGACAGTGCAAATTCACAGTGCAAAACATCTTCAGAAAGCACAAACAGGTTGCTCCTTGAACATTCCTGAGCTGTTAATAAAAAATTTTTTTTAAAAATGGACTAACACTAAAAACATGTATGCTTTACATTTGCCAAATGTGAGCCCCTTTTACTGTAATGATCTCCTTGGAGCAGAGGCTGCATTTACATACCCTGCTTCATCAATATGTATGAAACACTGGACAGAGGAAGCTGTGCTGCTCCTCTCACGTCTGTTTTGACCTCTTCATCTCAGCTCTGCATCAAGCTGCGCTGCATAGAGCGTCCTCTTCCTTAAACTATTTCATTCTGGGTCTCTTATGACCACATCACGTCGTTGGCTAAGCCCAACTACGTGATTTGATTCATTCTACTTTGAGTAAAAAAACAACCTGCAGCCAGATCCGCCGGTGTTCCGGTGTACCAGACCGGGGGGTTACGGCATGTTTCATTTTACAAGCAAGACTGAACTGTAAGGAACATAAAGTAACTTTAACGACAATACACAACCCAAACACGTTAGCTAACGTGATAGCAAGCTGACTAGCTTCCATTAAAAACAAGTTTGAGGCAAATGAAGACGCTGTCGACATCTTAACGCTGATTGGCCAAGACTCGACACGTCACATCCAAGATGTTCTATTTTTCTCAGTGTCTCACTCCAATCTCAGAAACGCTGGCGGCCAGTTGATCTGCTCCGCTCTTCTTTTTTTTCTTTCTCCGCGACTTATTGACTGGCGTAATAATCGCGCGACACAACGAATCGATAATGAAATTCATTGCCAACACTTTTGCTAATCGATTCGTTGTTGCAGCCCTAATAATAATATTTGGACAAATTCGGCGGGCCGGATTAAAAAGCCCAACGGGCCATATACGGCTCGGGGGCCGTACTTTGCCCATGTCTGTACTAGAGCCTACTAGCACAACTGAGACATTTTTCTTAATTTGAATAAAATTAGCTTCTTTTTATATTCCAAGACTTTTTAGATATGAAAAATAAACAAACAAAAAAAAGTTTGCTTGATAAACCAGTGTTGACTTTTGTTTTGCTTTGTTTCACTATTTCAAAAAGATGACTTTCTAAGGCATGAAAAACAAGAGGCAGCCATTTGTGTGCAACAACTGCATCTATTGTTCAGTCTATTGTTATAATCATAGACAAGAGACAGAGACAGGTGTCACAGCAGGTAACTCATTATGGAATGGATACCGCACACATGTACTCGCTCCGTCACGATTACACATCATTCTCATATTTCACTCGGTTGTCTGGCTGTCTTTGGGTCCACCATTGTTTCCAAGGAGTCAAATGACAGTGGTGGGACGCAGGTTTGTATGAAGAGAGGCCACCTGTTGCTCAGCTCGGTCTCCATCTGGTGGGAGATTAAGGTGCGGGGGCCGTCTATAATTTGACTTAATTACTTCTGAAGAGCCCTGGTGATGGATATGCACTGTATTCACATTAGCATACACACGGCCCTCTGGTTCCCCTTGACCCTGAAGTGTTGCCCTGTGAAACTCTCAATTTTCTAAAATCAGCAATCAATCTTCCCTTCATCTCGAACTCTGAATAAGGATCAGATGATGTGCCGTTTTGCTTGTATGTAAGGAAATGAATGTCCTTTTAGCCACACTAGCAAAAATATCTCAACAAATAGAGGATGGAAATATGTGGATGAATTGTAGCTTGATAACTTTGATGTTCCTTTAAGGTGAAATGTAGAGCATTACTATAGCAGCAAATAACCATTTGCTATGTTAAGATAGTGGAGAAATGTCTACCTGAGCAGGGAATGGAGTCTCACTCCTTGCTTTGTTGACATAGCCGGGCCGGCCATGCAGGCGTTTAGTGCTTATGCCGCGGTCACAGCTGATAACGCTGTCCCGACTGACAGCGTTGTTGTAGAAGCGTAGCACCCACCCTCTAGTTTCAGCCACAGGTAAACACTATTTGCTCTGTCAGCACTTTTGCAGTAGTTTGCGCTGTTAGCCGCCGGCTCAGCCTTCGCCATGTTGAGAGACGTCGCCTCGGCCAACGTTAACGTGCTAACACTTAACTAAGATGTCACTATAGTTAACATTCCACCTGTTAAACATATGTTTGCATTACAACTTCAGAGTCCATCATGCGATGCCTTTGGGCTCAAAAAGTCTTATTACCTTAGACTTACATTGGAAAAGAGACGTCTGTAACACAGCGGATATTTTTTTTCTTTTTCTAGTAAGAACACTTGATTAGCCTTTATTTAAATCAATAGGTCCTAAAAGCAGTTAAATGCAGGAAATCCAGAGTTATTATCTGAATTTTATACGTCAAACATGTTATGCGACACTGAGCAACATTCATAGAAACGAACGGGACGTCACCTCCAGCACTGCATCCCTCTCTCTTTGCACATCCATGCTACAGAGCTGATAGTATGTCAACTCTTACGGTCTACACTTGCCAGGGAATTCAATTTCCATTTAATTCATTTAATTTCTCCCAAATATCTGTTATATGTGGAGTCATACTCTTTAAACCCATATCCCAAGGTTTCCATTGGATGGATGTCCCTGACTTTTAAGAGACGCCAACTCTAAAAGAATTTAATCAGCTTTAGAGGTTTGTGTTTTATTTGAAGGTTAGAGTGAGAATATCTGACATTTGAAGGAACAAATGAAAATTGAATTCAAAGGCAATGAAGCTCAGCCTTGTTCAATCCAAAAGGGATTTGGTGCTCGAGCCTTGCTTTGCCCTGTAGCTTATGGCGCTGACTTTTCAAGGACTTTATTCATTCTAAGCATCAACACCTCATCCGAGTCTGTACAATGTGAATTATTTGGTTTCAGTGCACTATGTGGCAGGTGTTCCATTTAATTTAGCATAACACTTCTGGATAGAGAAGTGGATTTTGTAATTGCTATAGCTCATTCTAAACAACAGCACAAATAATCAATTTACATTGCAACGACGAGCTTTAGCAGTAAATACTATAGTAATGAGCAACAGCCATCTCATTTGTTGGCATATCAACTGACCATCTGCTGAGACCATCCAACGGATTCCTACGTCACACACCCCCCTCCACTGCAGTACGCAACAGGAGTTGCTTTAGGCTTGCTGCAACACAAATTAAACACAACGAAGGATCAGAGGTAGCCCGAATAACAGGAAAACCCTGGATGTTTCATGTTCCGAGAGTTTAAAGTTGTGGAATATAAGAGGAACATAATCCTGATCTTAGCCTTGGCTTGTGTTTAGAGACTCCAGGATCAACAGGCCCAGATACCAACTGCGTCGCTCTGAAAAACAGGTCACCAGAGCGCTTCTACAGTTTCACAGTCAAGAGCAATTTGCAAGCCTCAAACCATTTCACACTTTGTTGTTATTTTTAGGGCGACTGCTCATCTTGTAAGTGTGGAGCAGGCTGGCTAACAGTTGCTTGCTGGAGTCTTTAAAGGAGAAACATATTTAGTGTTACATTGAGGGTTATGGGCGCCTTTGATCCGATTTTCAGTGGCACTTTTTAGCAGACTTATTGACTGATCCATGCACATTGATTAAAAGACATGTTGCTCTCTGTCCCCAAGCAGCCCAATATCGGTCGTTTTACTTATCTTGATGCAATTTGTCTGTGCAGGGTTGGCTTTTTCTTCTGCTGCTGCCAACATATTATTGAGCTTTTGTTCGACTCTGGTGTCTTCTCATCCAGAACACGTGACTTTTCGGGACAGCAAGTTTGACAGACAGGTTACAAACACTCTAATTAGGGCCCAAGCACTGACGTAGTCAGAGCGGAGGACCTATTGTTATTCAAATGTTTATTATTATTACTATTATTATTTGCGCTCATTGCGCAGGGAAAAGAGGTGCTTGGGCTAAACCCACATTCTTAAAAATGTGCACACCAATCCGACTCGTTTCTCTTGTTTTGCATCATCTTTGTCCACATGCTCAACACAAAAGCATCCACTGTAGACCGTATCTATAGGTATAACCAGTGGCGGTGCGTCAATAGAGGGCGCTAGGGCGCCGCCCCTCTTAAAATTTTGCGATGAAAAAAAAAAAGAAGAAAAAAAATAAATAATATATACTGTCAAAAAACATTATATACCAAATAATTTAAATAAGAAATATACCGTGTTGACGCGCTAAATGTGTGTGGGAGACCGTAAGCCCCCGTCAACAACCACTTAAGATATACCAAATATAATATCTCGCCATTCATCATCACTGAGAAAAGCCCCTCCCCCTGTCGGGGCGCCGGCCCAATGTGAGTCTATGGCAGCGAACAAACATTTCACCCTCGTTTCGGCAAGGACAGCTTCTCATTGGCGGATGAAACGTGAGTCTTCGGGCGCACAAATCTGCGCCCTAGCCAATGACATCGTTTCTTATTGCAACGTGGTTGGACTATTCGTCCAATCAGAGACCTTTATCATTCCCTCACATCCCACGTAGCTACGCGAGCAACACAGCTAGCAGAGACTTTGATTATGTTAGTATGGCGACGGAAAACTCTGTGGTATCTCTACGCGAAACACCTTTCAATCCACGATCAGATGTTGACAAGAAGAGGCTGAAAGAGTTGGGACCCGAACGTCCGGATTTAAATATTCAGCAGCAAAGCAGTGACCGCGGGAGGAGGTACACCCGGAGCTTCTCCTCAAGCTACATGCTAACCGGAGCTGGTTAGCTGGATGCTCAGTGTGGAGCAAAGCTGTGGCTCTGAGCAGCCGAGGAAGCGCCGGGCTGTGAAGGAAGATGAGCTTGAAGGATTGCTGCAGAGGTGAGTGTCAAAATCAGCAGATGCCTGTTAGAGTTTAATGTTTTATCTTTCCCACAGCAGAACACATGTTGGACATTGTTAGATTTGGGTGGATATCAGACTATAACTTTATCTAAAATACCAATTCAACCCCCAACGTGTGTGTGTGTGTGTGTGTGTGTGTGTGTGTGTGTGTGTGTGTGTGTGTGTGTGTGTGTGTGTGTGTCATAGCTACAGCCATCAAGGTGGCTCCTGGCCTTTTGTCTATGTTGCTGAGCCATCAAGACACACAAAACATAGTTTTTTGTCTGTAGTATGAAGCCTGTTTGTAGTAGATATTTCCCCACAACTTATCTGTCTGTCTCTGTCTCTCTCTATATATTTATCTGTAGGTTATTGACACCATACTTGGACACACCAGGGAACGCTTTGCCTTCAAAGACCACCTCACCAGTGCCACCTTACTGCAGGGCCCCCAGTTTGAATGCGACGTCAATGTATTCCCTGAAGTTGCTCTGGCCACCACATTGAATGTTTCTTAAACCATTCTGCTCTGAACCTCTCATGCCCAAAGTTACAGTTTGTTGATAGTTGTTATTGGACAGTGTTGAGCACTGTGTTTTCTTGAAATAAAGCTTTGTTTTTTAGAATATTCTACTCAAAACCTCTTTTCTTCTCATTGTCAAAAGTCAAAGTCAAAGTCAGTTTTATTTGTCACTTCTTCCATATCGTGCAAACATACAGAGGACCTGAAATTATGTTTCTCTACTGTCTGAAAAAAAGTGAATAGTGCAACATTTGAAAAAGTAAAAAATAGACAACATATAACATATAAACATATAAACAACATCTAAACTAGACAACATATAACATATAAACAACATATAAACATATAAACAACATATAAACATATAAACATAGTGCAGAAACATAAAGTGAATAGTGCACATTTAAAAAAAAAGAAGTAAAAAATAGACAACATATAACATATAAACATAGTGCAAAGACATATAACATATAGTGCAAAAACAGATTAGGAAACTATTTAAGTGTGCGTTAATAGCAGCGGTCAGACAGTTTAGCAGCAGAGTCTAGATGTGGGAGTGGTGAGGTAGAGAGTTCAGCTTCCTGACAGCTTGGTGGATGAAGCTGGTTGACAGCCTAGTGGTGCGAGCCCGGAGGCTCCGGTATCTCCTCCCAGAGGGCAGGAGGCTGAAGAGACCGTGTGAGGGGTGGCAGGGGTCGCTCACAATCGTGGTCGCTTTGCGGGTGAGGCGGGTGTTGTATATGTCCTGCAGGGAGGGGAGGGGGGGGAGTGAGGCACCAATGATTCTTCCAGCTGCATTCAGTGGTGGGTGTTGGGTGTGGCCTTTCCGGAAGTCAACAACAATCTCCTTGGTCTTGCTGTTATTCAGAAGGAGGTTGTTGTCTCTGCACCACGTGGTCAGAAGGTTGACCTCCTTCCTGTAGTGGGTCTCGTCATCCTTGGTGATGAGACCTATCAGAGTGGTGTCGTCTGCGAATTTGACCATGTGATTGGTGCTGTAGGTGGTTTTGCAGTCGTGTGTCAGCAAGGTGAAGAGCAGTGGACTGAGCACACAGCCCTGAGGGGCCCCTGTGCTCAGAGTGATGCTGCTCGAGGTGTTGTTGCCGACGCGTACTGCTTGTGGCCTCTCACTGAGAAAGTCCAGCAGCCAGTTACACAGCGAGGTGTTGAGCCCCAGCTGGTCAAGTTTGCAGATGAGTTGTTGTGGGATGATGGTGTTGAACGCTGAACTAAAGTCTATGAACAGCATTCTCACATATGAGTCTTTTTTTGTCCAGGTGGGTGAGGGCTGGGTGGAGAGCAGAGCAGATTGCATCCTCCGTGAACCGTTTGGCACGGTATGCAAACTGGAAAGGGTCCAGTGTGGGGGGGAGAATGGATTTGATGTGTGACATGACTAGCCGTTCAAAGCACTTCATTATTATGGGGGTAAGTGCCACTGGACGATAGTCATTAAAGCAGGACGGAGTGGATTTCTTTGGCACAGGTATGATGGTGGTGGCCTTGAAGCATGATGGAACAACAGCTTGTCTCAGAGAAGTATTAAAAACATCCGTGAAGACATCCTTAAGCTCCTCTGCGCAGTCCCTCAACACACGACCAGGGATGTTGTCTGGACCTGTTGCCTTGCGGGTGTTGATAGTGGAGAGAGTCCTCTTCACGCTGGCAGCAGACAGTGGAGTGCTATTTAAACCGCGCCGCCCAACTGCGCCCCCCCCAAAAAAAAAATCACCAGCCGCCACTGGGTATAACCCAATGTTGTAAAAGTCTGACTCAGATGTCGAAGGTAAAAGGGGAATGTGACAAGTGAGCTCTGACATGTACCAAGCTCCCAGATGTTTCCTTGAATCTAGATCACAACACATCCAGCAGTAAACCTGAATGTCCCAAAGCTACATTTGACACTCCCGATCACACCCACGCCCGCCTTCACTCGACACCGCATTTCTCCCAGCAGGTAGTTTGGACAAGCTTTCCTGCCAGCAGAGTATAAGAAGTGACATGTCGGGTTCTTCTCCCATCAGGGCTCCTGTAGTAACTGAAGAGGGAAGCACAGACGTTTTAACGGGTGAACTGGAGGAATGTCAAGGTCTCGTGGCCGGCTGTAAGAGGGTTGAGTCTGCATTGCTTCGTAACGCCTGTATTGACATTAACCACACATGCTTATATCGATGACAATAAGGCCGCTCACACAACTACGCTCTACGCTTTACAGCGGAAAATCATCGCTCGCACTCACATTTGTGAATAAATGTTTGAATATTGAGAACTGCAGGGCATTAGCAAGCTTAGTAAGGCATTTTAGTCACAATAGCAAACCCCCTCGAAATTTAGCTATTGAGGCTTTCAGAGGGTCTGAGCAGTCAATCAAGGAGTCTCAGACCCGCCTTATTTTGCACTCTGCATGCAACCCTTGATAATATGCACACAATGGCATCACTGCAAACAAACACACAGGGAGGATGACAGAAAATAAGTACAGTTACTCAAGCATTGAATTAGAGACGTCAGATGCTTGCATTCCACTTTTATGCTTCGTTATACCTCTCCTTCTTCACATGTATTTGTCAGCTGCAGTTACCTGCCGTGATGCAGATATGTCGGTTACGTCTTCCCGATAATACTTATGTACATTAAAGGTACTTTTAGACTGCGAGAGGTTGTTGTTTCCAATGTAAACAAACAAGGCAGGCAGCAGCGCCAGCGAGGGAGAGGGCGGCTGCCGCTCTCATGAATGTGCACAGCTAATTGTTTCTGCCTGCAGGTGCTGATTTTAGTTTTAATTTTAGTTTGATTATGGGTCAAATTTATTTTAGTGTTGGAAAGCTAAACATTTCTTTGATTAGTGTCATATTTCGAAGCATTTCTTCGAATTTAAGGCACTATTTGGCAAATGCGACGATGAGATTGGAGCAGGATAGCAGCCTGTGGTGTTAAACGCAGGTTGTTAGGACTGGATGCAGTCAGCGGCCACCGGCGTTTAAAAAACACTGCAAAGACATTGCTGTGCAACAGACACAGTGGGAAGTGCTGTCTAAAAGTAACCGGAAAAGAAGAAAAGAGTTTTACATTGTGGTTTTCCACTTTAGTAAAGAACCTGAATACTTATTCTATAACAGCCAGCACTTTAGATAATCATCTGAAGCATTCCACAGTAAAAGAAAGAAAGACCTCAAGTTATTTCAGAATGTGTAAAACACTCATGAACTCAAGATTTTTTTTCTGTGTCTTTTTTTCTCTTGCCTGAAAGGTACCAACAATAATAACACCGGTTGTTTGCTCTGGTTGCAGTCTTCAGAGTCGGGAGCAAATTATGCACCACAATCAGCGGCACGAAACATCTAATGGCAGACCCACGGCGCCACCAAAACACCCCGAGCCTGTCAGAGAACTTAATCATTGCAGAACCCCATATTTTAAAATTCAAATTTGCACTCGTTTGCAACGCTAATGGCAGAAAACCCCCCAATCAAGCTGGCACGTCTCCACAGAAATGCTTCAAATGTGATTTTCGACAGGCGGTTAATGTCAGGGTGTACTGTATGGAGGGGGAGGAAAAAAACATTGTAGTCAGCAGAGAACAGGAAGTCAAAGTGGTGTGCGGCGCCTGAGCGGCGCGCTGCTGAAGACGCAGCACTGGAGCCGTCGTGGGCTTTGATCAACAACCTGCTCATTTACCACAGCTTGTCTCTCAAGCGGCGTCTCCAGGCAACTGAGGGCTGTCAGCGGAGGAGGTGGCGCCGAGCGGACAAAACGCACTCTGGAGGCCTCCTGTCAGCCTGGAGACCGGCGATGGAGGCACCATTTAGTCCCTTAGAGAGAGAGAGAGAGAGAGAGAGAGAGAGAGAGAGAGAGAGAGAGAGAGAGAGAGAGAGAGAGCGCTACGGACCCTTTTTACTTTCTATATATAAACCTTTTTACTGGCCGAACAAATTGCAGGTAGTTTTCCGCTATCAAGATGTCCGGCGCCTTTTCATTTAGCCGTGAGCCTTCACAATGCAATGTTCCAGTCATTTAGCGACGGGAACAGCAGATGCATTTGGCTTGCTTTTCTCCCCATCTCCAGTGAAAGCTTCCGCCGGAGCTCTGGATACTGATTGGGAGACGCATATGTATTTAGAAATTTGCACAGGAAGTCTAAATGCTCTGTCTAGACAAAGAGAAGGCAATTGCATTAGCATTTAGCCGGCCATCCAGCCTTATTTGTTCTTCTCTTTATTTACCCAGAAAAGCTCTGTGTACTTTTATCCAGCATTGCCCTTCACACTCGCTCAGTTACAGACATTAAGGCCTGGGAGCTGCCCAATACAACCACAGTCTGGTGCCAGTCAGCAGCTCCATCTGAGCAGTCGGCTGTTAAGCGCCTTGCTCAAGGGCATCTTAACAGGAGTTGTTGGAGGAGCAAAGAAGCGTGTCTCATTCGCTTCCCGCGTCCAGATTTTCCTCGCTCCTCCGGTCACGAGTTTGCTTTTTGAATTTTTGCCTCGGGGCAGATGCTCCACCAATTTTCCAGTTCCCATTTCCATCCTTTGGTGCACATCACCCTAATGGTAAGCTGGCAATGGGAATGTGCTTGTTGTCAACATCCCAAACTGCAGAAGTGGGGTTTTGGTGGGGGGAAAACAAACTTCAGTAAAAAAAAAAATGTACATCCAGTTCAGTATGAAACACTTCAGTGTGTTCATTAGAGCAACAAGTCGTTAATCTCAATACCCACAACTTCATTTTCATTCTGGAAAAGATTTTCTGAAATACCGTCTGACTGATAAGAGTGATGTGAAAATCAACACCACTCTGAAAGACGACGCATTTTTGTTTGTTTTGTAATGGAACATTCACGGTTGAACCCGTTTAATTAAAGCGCTTCATGGCCGTGGGATTCGACCCCTGGCAGCCGCTCAGTCCTACATTATAAGCGCAGCAAGTGTCATCATGTCCGCTCGCAGCATCTGGGAGGTGAACAGGAGCAGACTGTTCAGCTCTCCATGCAGGTGTGATCCCATCGGGCTCAGTATACTGTGTGAATTTGTGGTGGGAGAGAGCACAGGAGGTGTGAATGGAACAGATAGAGAGTGTGCGTCTACAGTCTGTGTGTGTGTGTGTGTGTGTGTGTGTGTGTGTGCAAGACGTTGTGCTCTATAATAAGATATAGTTTCATTTGAAAAGCCAAACTCAAACAGTATTTGTTTTGTGGATATGGTGCATCGGATTGCTTTTCTACGTGCGCGCTGAAGCAAGAGAGTGATTGAGTGAGTGATTAAGGAAGATATACAAACAAAACTGAGTGAACACCAGGAGACAAGAGCTAGTACTTAAACCTGCATTCTCTCTAATGGCCATCAGGGGGCGACCCCCTGTGGTTGTATAAAGGAAGTCTGATTGTATAGAAGTCTATGAGAAAATGACTCTACTTCTCTCTTGATTTATTCCCTCAGTAAACATTGTAAACATGAGTTTATGGTCTCAATCTCTAGTTTCAAGTCTTCTTCAATACAACATGATAGACCATAAACAAGGGTATGCTTTAGGGCAGGGCTACCTTGTGATTGATGTCGCCTACCACAGCGTTGGCTGGTCTGGGAGTTATCTTTGTTTTCGTCGTTTTATCACTATCACAGTTGTTGTTGGGTTTTTTTATCGCGTTATTCAGCGTTTGGTAGCTCCACCCTCTTGTGTCACAACAAGATGGGGACGGACAAAATGCCAAACTCAAAGGCTTCAAAACCTAAAGAACAAAAAAAAACACTGCACAGTGTTTCATAGTAAGAGGAAGAACTTCACAACTATATGGAAAGTTATAACAGCGACAGTCTTATCTTCCGTTGCAAAGATAGCGAGGTAAACAGTAGAAATACACTGTTACACCATTAGCTTTTTTTTTTTGCATAATGATTTCTGTTGGAACATGGCCGAGTGAGTGAGTGAGTGAGTGAGTGAGTGAGTGAGTGAGTGAGTGAGTGAGTGAGTGAGTGAGTGAGTGAGTGAGTGAGTGTGTCTACACAGGAGGTTTGGGTGTTTCAGTCTTCTGTCTGAAGCGTGTCCGGCGGAACAGATTATATTTTAATCAATCCAGCTGCCTACAGAGGCTGCTTGACGGCTCCGGTTTCACTTCTGTTATACGCATGCAATTTATAGCATATTTCAACATAAATGTCCGTTAAGTCCATCACTTGATACAGGTTTTGATTTTAAATGAGTTTTCCTGGTTAACAGGTAGCATCTGGGAGCTGCAATCAAATTGCTATTTCATGCTTTTTTTTTTCGCTGCCCCCGACAATAGAAACAGAAGAATATGTATGATTATACTGGATGTTTTATTTAAAACACTGCCGGTGATCGCAGAGAGAGCAGAATGGGGGAGAGAACAGAGGTTTATTCAGCTTCGTATCATATGTTGTCATGCACGTGTTGCCCATTGAAAGCGGAGGAAGGATTGAGCAAGTTGTGCCACAGTAGCCGTCAAAGTGTTTCAACGTGGACAGAGATCTTTGTAAAAGCCCTATGGATCTCTCGTTCCGTTTCACACTTAAACAGCTTTGTCAGATTTAGCCGGCTTAGTGTGGATGAAGACTGAGGGACCAAACAAGCAACTAAGCAAGCAAATAAATACGTGTGTGTGTGTTTGTGTGTGTGTGTAAATCAGGGAGCGAATGAGAAAGCGAGCGAATAAGTGAGTAAGTGAGTGAGTGAGTACAACTGCAGTCATTAGGTGAATGTGGCAAGTGCAAGTGTGTGAATGAGTAATTACCATATAAGTCAAAGGGAATGAAGTGAATACAGTACGTGTGTGTGTGTGTGTGTGTGTGTGTGTGTGTGTGTGTGTGTGTGTGTGTGTGTGTGTGTGTGAGAGAGAGAGATTGAGAGTGAGAGAAAAGGAAAGCGAGGGAGGGAGGCACCAATAAACCCAGTGACTTTCCCAGTGACTCATTAGGTGGGTAATTAAGGCACAAAGCTTCGGCCCCAGGGCTCCACCGAGCTGCACTCTGAGCCCCGACTGCTAATGACGCTGCCCTGGACCTCAGAGAGATGGAGGGAGAGAAACAAAGATATACGCAGAGAGACATAGATTAGTCCGCACAGTAGGTGCCCCGACTGCTCCTCACACAGAGACTTGAAAAGACGGAGGGGTCGATACGGTTCACACCCTGCTGGGAAATAATGGACAGTAAACTCAACTAAAGAATACTGTTGAGTACCCTCACCTTTTTAACTTATAAACAAGAGTAAATTCAATAAATACAAGCTACTTGTTGCATTTAAATACCGACATTGCGTCAAGCAAAGCTAATGCGAAAGTGCCTTTAACTTGTATTCTATTTAATGGCCACGAGGAGGGTGACTCCTATGGTTGTATAGAAGCCTATTAGAAAATGACTACTTCTCTCTTGATTTACTACCTCAGTAAACATTGTAAACATGAGTTTATGGTCTCAATCTCTGGTTTCTTAAATACAGTGTGATGTGTATTTCGTAAATTATGGTCCAATTGGAGTAAAATATACCTTAAAGCAGGGTGTGCTTTAGGGCGGGCTACCTTGTGAGTGACCACGGCGTTGTTTGGTCTGGGAGTTGCGCTAGTTAGCAAAATGTTAGCATGCTAACGTGATAAAATAAGAAAATAAAGTTAAACCTGCTCAACAACACACGTTAGTATTGTTGTTGGGAGCGCATTTGCGTGCTGATGCTATCATCACCGTGCCTAAGCACAGCCTCACAGAGACACTAGCAGGACTGCCGACTCGTCATCGCGTTAACACTGCATGTACAGATTGGGAAGTATATTTTGCAGGATAAAAGTATTATGACTTCATGGCACAAGATAAACTATATTGTTTAATAACAAGAACTGAATGACCTGAATTATTTTTGAAAATGGGCAATGTTAGACCAGCTGGGGATTTTTTTTTCACATCTTGTCCTAGCTTGCTCCACTGTCTTGACACTGAGGAGAAGAGCTGGCAGAAAAATACAGAAAATAGACTCTCACATGTAGAGGCAGAAAAAGAGGTTAAGAGCAGGAGAGACCCCTTCAAAGATGGTGCTCTCCTCTACACAGTGCAGGGAATAAATGGAGGGGGCTTTGGTGGGGTGGTGGTAGTGGTGGGGGGGTTGGTAGCAGAAAGCAGCAGTGGTAAAAGCAAGACGGAGAGAGGAGGAGAGTTAAATAGGAAGGGGCAGATTCCCTGCAGAGAGCAGAGTCAAAAAAATAGGCTAAATGTGCTGAAGAGCCAAGCAGAGAAGCTTCCCCCTCCGGTGGCGAAGGGGTGAGAGAAACCGGAGCTGAGGGAAAGTAGAGAAAAAATAAAGGCGGTGGCGGCGGGGAGGACAGAGGAGTTACTGGCATTTCCATTTTGAGCCTGTGTGAAGACTAATGACTCAAGGCGGGCTGCTGAGACCCGAGCGAGGGTTCTGCAGGTGGTCCTCACAGGAGTGGGGAGCTCCTGAGGAGACCAAGGCCATTTTAATTGGACACTGAATAACGATATGACTGCTTCACAGAGAGAATAGTCGGGTGGTGCTTTCAGTTCCAAAAGGCCAATTACAGCATATTCATGTTGCATTGCTTTTATCAAGGCTTTATGAAGGTGCACAGGTTTATATGGGGAACGTAGCTTATGGCATTGCAGAGTAATTGCTTTGGGAATGAAAACAATTAGAGGCAGATTAAGATTATAAATAGCCTTCACCCAGGGGTGATTTTTTTTTCCCTGTTTTGTTTGTACCTAGATACAGATCAGACAGGGACGTCTGCCACAGCATTACTCAACAAAACACACCAGTCACAACTGTCACGTGTTCATGTGCTATATGTATTTAGGTATGTGTGTATAAGTGAGGTCGTATTTGATGTCTTTCATGAGGTTTTGAGGCAAATTTCCTTGGAAACGGGACAATAAATAATCTATCTATCTGCCTCACTATCTACTTGCATAAGCATTGGGAAGTACATGTACGTGCACAAGCACCCAAGTGACAAAATGCACAATGCAATGCAATGTGTACTGCAGTGAATATAAGATTTAAAGATGCAGCAATCAATTATTACAGTAAAAATGTGCAATGTTACAAAAAGTGACAGTGGAGTATCACCTGACTCAGCAATTTCCCTCAGCTGTCAGTCTTCCAGCGCAGCTTTTTTTGGTTTAACCGCCTCAACTGAACTGCGTTGGTTCACCCTCATCGCCCTCATTTCCAGCCGCAGAAGGCAGATATTTTCATCCAAGCAGCGCTAATAAAACCCGCTGGAAGCTACAGACTGAGAGACAAAGTTAGCAGTAGCTGAAAAAATCAGATATTTCCTTTAGGAGTTGGGAGAGACCAAAAACAGAGCAACACCACCGAGCCCTTCCAGCTGATTAATGAAAAATGCTCCCTCCAGAGGGTCGGACTCATTCTTGCTTCTGTACAGCCCCGTGCATTTTAACACCCATCTTAGTGTACTCATCCACCGTGCTCATTAACAGCAGAATCTCAGCATTTAGAACTTAATCACATCGTGTGAATGAGCCATATCCCTCACTTCATCTGTTCTCTGCTCCCAACAATAGAATCTCGTCAATAGTCTCTTTTAGCTCAGTTTTGGCCTCCACCAACTCTACTGAGTGAAGTATCTAGCAGCTAAAGAGCCAGATATTTGTCAATGTCCACTAGTTAGTTTCTAACTGTTTCTGTCTGCTGTTTGGTGCTGAGCAGATGAGTGAGTATAGTGTAGAAGTGATGAAATCATTCCCCTCCTGCAGCCTACTTATAGGGAAGTAAAAACAGTTAAGTTTTGCGCTAAAAAAAAGCAAAACAAGAGCTGAGGTAAGCCGCAGCGTCGGAGGATAATGCAGTGGGTTTATCACTCAAATCAACCCCTTTCACATACAAGCAGCCCTGTAATCTATTGTGAAAATATAAATGATGATCGTAAATACATTGATACGTAAGTGCAGGACTTGGCTATGCTCGTTTCATCCGCGCGTTGTTAGGTACTGAGAGTCGTGTTGCGTCATATCAGAAATAAATCCCTCCCGTCTCCAGTGGCACAGCAGCATTTTCCTCAACTTCTTTTCATCAGAGAGAAAATAAAAACACTCCGTCCTTTAAGATGCTGTGCGCCAGTATGAACACGTCAGCTGCTAATTGAGCCATTACTATTAGCAGAAACAAACAATTCTCTAATCACGATAAGACGAGGCAATATCTCCCGAATGAGAGATGCGGTGGATACGAGCAGCAGGATCAGAAATCAGCTGCAGCGGGTGGATAATATATGCCGGGCTATTTTCTCCCCGATGCAAATGCGGTCGAACCATTTCTCCCAGAGGCGGTGCATGGCGCGCGTGTGTGCAGAGCCCCGGCGCTCCAATCTTTCAGCTTATTAATTTCATATTTACTCATTTATTTTTAAATGTGTTGAGTGATGGAAATGCGGCAGGCTGGAGCTCAAAGGTGCTTACATGGCAGATGGGTTTAAAAGGGGGAAGTGAGCCAGTGTCAGAGGCAAGATTTCAATTCAAAGTTGAGTTATCTTCTTTTTTTTTCTCTCTTTTATTATTCATGGGAAGAGAGAATTATCAACTGAAAGTTGACCGAGCATACATGGTGTCCTACTGTGCCTCTTGTTCAACACAAACGCTACACTTTGAGCTCAAATGTCCTGCTCAAAGGCACACTGACGACGTCCTTTGAGTGAAAAATGAGTCCAATGTATGTTTTTTCTAAGCCTTTTGAAGGATCTAAACGGGCAGCTTTACCATAACAAAGCCTCTATGTACGCCATGCATCTCAGACCAGCTAGCTATCCAAGAGTAAATGCAACCAAGGAGGCTTTGGGAGGCGTTCAGATTGCTTAATGTTGAAATGGTCTTTCTTGGCAGTATGCCACTCATTGGTGCACGTGGCAAATTGCAGGCAAGACCAGTCAATTAAGTGTGGCCTATCCATATTTAAGGTACTTGAACTAATTTATACCGAGGGGGCAGATCAAGTAGCTGTCTGACATTTTTAAAAGACAATGAAGGTAGTTCGTTGACACAGTCTGGGAAACCTCGCTCAACTTTTTGAGCGCTGTGGAGGATAATCAAATGAGGGCCGGGGGCCCATTCCTATTATTTGACCTTGAAATATGAACTCTGGATTTCCACTGTTTACCTCACGATTGTTGCAGTGATGGTTATAATAAATGGTCAACAGTGCCGTGATAACTTTCTGGTGAAGACTAAGAAGCATTTCAGATGCATTGCTCTCAAATTGCACAAACCTGAGGAAGAAAAGTTTCCTAGTTTCCTGAGCTGGTTTGAGTCAGAAGCTCGACAGCCAGATGTTAAAAAATGTAAATGCAGGTCAGTAAGTGGGATTCAGAGGCACTTCCAGGATCTTGCTAATTTAATAATGGCAGGTGATAGAGACACTAAAATAATCGAAACACGGAATTCATATATCTGTGTACTAAATGTGGCTTTGTCTCGCTCACAACCCACTCATGTGTGTTCAAATGTATCACAAATTTTAAAGGAATGGAAAAAAAAAAATGGAAAAAGAAAATTGTTGTTATGCAATTATTAGGAGTTAGGAGGCGTCAATTCTCCATTTGGAGAACCATTATACCACGACAGAAGAAGAGGGCACGACGATGATGTAACTAAAAAGAGAGCCAGTTGAACTCAAGGCAATGTGAAAAAAAACTCGATGTTTGTTTCGTGTTGCAATATAAGTAATGTGTGGAGAGATGAGGAGACATTTGGGTGTATTCAGTGGAGTAGAAGCTTTCATGAAGTCACTTGTTTAATTTGCCTCATCATTTATTCACTTTGTCGCATTGTGCTTTCATCAATACAACAACTTTTCCACCTTGGCCAAGTGTAAAAAAACTATTTCTGGTATTTCAAGATTTTCTTTTTAAATTTGCATCATGTCCACTCAGGTTTTTCTATGCACAGATAAATAAAACAAATGCACATAGAAAAACAGGTGGATGGAAATGCACCAAGAGTCAGTTGTTGAATGTTTTAGCACAATTCACCAAGAAATTAAAAAACACGTTTCTCCTCCTTTTCCATCTTCTATCTCCTTGTTCTCTTCCTTCTCCAAGTACGTCTCCTCCCCAGCGTTCTTATTCTTCTATGATTTTCTCCATCTCCTGCTCTATATGTGTATGAAATGTTTTGGATTGTGTCCAGATGTAAAACACATTTAATCCTCTGCTAAATCCCAGCGATGAGTCAGTGAAATATGCGTGGCCATGTGCGCAAGGTCAGCGTCAGAGAAACAAACTGAACGGTGTTTATTATTTACTCTGCTCTCAAATGAACTCTCTCATGAATGCATATTCAAACTGTATGTTTACATCCTCACTCTGAACTGAAGGCAGAGCCGGACAAGGCTTGTTCCCACACACTCCCTCCCTCCTCTCTCTTTGAACACACACAACCACGACCTCTCACTGATAAACTCCTTCTTTCGCTAAAGTCAACCCCTAACCCAAAACTAATGCAGGACTTTTACCCAGGAGACCGCTGTTCGTGTCCCATGTGAAACCAGAAGTAAACATTTTCTTTCTTCTTTAGTGAAATGTTGTTATGCTGGTTACGTGACGTTACATAAGACAGTTCACAAAGGGCGGTTGTTGTTTATTTCCGGTTATTACGATATCATTTTAACAGAAACTATGATCTTTTCTCAAGATGATTTTTGCAAGCGTGATACGAGGCCGATTGTAAACGTCCACATGCAACATATTCGGTGGTTTGCAGAAACGTATGCAAACAATTTTCTGGCGACTTTCCCTTTTTAATTGCGTTGTTTGTTTTTTAAATAAATGACCTTATTCTTCTTCGTCATCCATGTCTTCTCGCCCATTTTATTTTGGGCTTTTCTCAACCACAGTCTTATTTAAATTCACATTTTCGCAAATGATTGATCAAATGGTTCAATCTGATCATTGTTCGGAATATCTGAGCAGAGCTTGACCTATAAGCCGCTCTTGAGCTTTTTAATCATATCTCATCCTCTTCATCAGCAGATGGTTTGCTCAGTTGTCATGGGTTCGTACCCCTTCGAGGGGCCGTTCACTTGTTGACTTTTTTTGCGCCCTCAAAGACATTGTTATCAACGTAGAGGCGTGGTTCAGAAGCAAGAGCGTCGCAATCGTTCTTGGCGGCTACACCCCGAGATTCATATATTTAAACTTTTGGCAGCGCACACTGTGTCACATGTCATGTGTCATGTGACGAGGAGATAACAGACAAAGCAAGCAGTAGAGCTACTGTGTGGGTTTTACAGTCCTGGAAATTAATTTATCTTTTTTTGTTATCTTGTTTGGCTTCGTTAGTGAGGCTTACTGGTAAATAACCGCAACTTCATCATCTTAGTCATTGCACTGCGCAGATTTTGGTTGCTTGGTAACGGCAGGAGAGACATTAGCCCAAGCACCTTGGATAAAAGGATGACAGCGGCCCAGCTGGTTTTTAACCGCACCACGTGAAAGGCTCCTAAAAGCTGAGAGTTACTGTTGGTCTTGTGTGTTTGGTCATGTGATGTGATCCAAAGCTTTAAAACAGACATTTTGTTAAGAACCTTGTGGCGAGCGGTCAAGAATAAACCGTAACCCTCAGTGTAAATGCTGACATGATAGATAAATAAACACAAAACACACAGGTGTTTTTAAAGTGGAAAAGTCGACAGCACAAGTCATCTGTGGGAGCTGTGTTATTGATACTCAATACAGCATTAAGGTTTTTTCGGACCCCTGACCCGTCACCCAACATGATCAGTAAGCAAGTGATCTTTCCACTAGCCTGAAGACTTCACACATCCATGCAGACGCACGAACACACACACACACACACACACACACACACACACACACACACACACACACACACACACACACACACTTGTGTTTCCTCGTCTGCGTTTAATGCCAGTGTCTGTTTGACGGCTCTGCGCTAACACAGTTTTCCAGAAAAACCAATTTGTTGGTTGTCAGCCAGAAGGCCCCTTTTTTTCTCATTATTTGTCAAGAAGCGATTTGTTTCTGTGAGTTTAAGGCTCCTCCGTGTTGATATGAGAGAGAATGTTCTTCCAGGGTAAACAAAAAGACTGAGTGGAGTAATTGGCTGCCAGTTTGCCATGTAAGGTTTACAGATTGCCTGTGTGATCGACCACAGACTCCTTCAAAGGCCTAAATATTTGCAGTATGAGACATCAACACTGACACGTGCGTACAGCGGTTATACGGCAGATAATTTGCTCTCATCCACACAAACAAAGAGATTCTCCTTGGATAACACGATTTCGGGGCATCGTAGACGTCCTTACAAAGGCACGAGATTCAGTGAAACTTCGCACTGGGCCGCACTTTGCTCTGGGGACAGCAGGATAAATAAAATGTGCGCTGATAAATAAATGTAGAGCCTGTGTATTTAAAGGCCTCTGGATGAGATTATTAGCAGCTCACACAGCGATTAAAGCCAACTTAAGAAGTCGCCGGCGGCTGTGTTCCCACTGCCTAATTGAAACCATTCCTTATTTACTCATCTCAACTAAGGGGATCAGAGAGCAAGCAAAGACGGTTTCCTTTTTCACTTAATATCCACCGCCCCGTGAACCGTGCACGCACGCAATAGCGTCCCTCTGGGGAGAGGACAGGGTGTTCACGTCGCATCAAAATGAAGGGGGGAGGAAGGAGGGGGAGAAACAAAATCACAGAAGGATTAATTCCATTTCTAAAGGAGAGCCAGCGGTGGAGAAAGGAGGGAGGAGGAGCAGAAGGTGGAGTGGGGGTTTGCGATGGCGGCCTATTTCTTTTTGTTAATTCCTCCACGCCTTTTAACTTCTAAAGCTCCTGCATTGTGGCGCAGTAGGACAGAGTGTGATTGAGAAATTTGGAGGAGTATTTTTAGCCAAAGCACTGGCTTGCCCTCAGGGGACAGCATATGATTTTTTATTTATTTTTCTCCTCCCTCTTCCTCCTCTCATGCTTCTTTCGTGGTTTCACAATGGACCTCTGGATTTGTGCCCGGGAGGAAGAGGCGGGATCCGAACTGAATCAGCTCCCACTACCTACATCACAGGAGCTGCCTCCTGATTGGCCCAACTAGGATTGTTCCAGAAATCCCTTTTTTGTTTGAATCCTCCCTGTATTGCAGTCCCGATGATGTAGTGTAGCACGCTGAAGGCACGCCGCATCATCGTGTTACACAACCTGCACGAAATGGTCTAACGATGACACACTTACTGTAAATGAGCGTTAGTGGAATTTGTCTGCCAGAGGACGTGTGGATTTGTCTCGATGTAAAAGGGAGTGACGGGCTTCATGCAAAAGGGTTATGACGATCTCATTTTGAAAGAACTACAGTTGTAATCAATTACAGATATTCAAAAGACGAAAAATCTAATTTGATATTCAACCTGATTTTTCTGACCTTTTTTAAAACAGCTCACAGACATTTGAAGTAAAAGTCCCGGATTGTGAGCATTGATGAAGTTGTTGTGGCACTTTTAGATTGAACGTGCAATTATTTTCAAGTCATTTGATCCATGCACCCTCACACAATGCAGTCAGCGATTGAGTGTTCCGGTGTGGGCGGGTCTTAATTGCGCTCGGACTCTATATACCTGTGCTGCGTTTGTGTGACGGACATAGACTGGATATAAGAAGTGGATCTAGTCGTCGTGACGTCACCTATTGGTTTTGCGGACTGACGTTTTGAAGACTCGATTTTGGTGTTTTGGCTGTAGCCAAAGAGAGAAGTAGAGTCATTTTCTCATAGACTTCTTTTTGCAACCAGAGGAGCCGCCCCCTGATGGCCAGTAGAGAGAATACAAGTTTAAGATCTCGCATCTTTCGGCCGCATCTCCTTATCTCTGTTTGTTCTTGAATTGTAATTAAGTGATGGATTAGTGAAATTTTGTATCTCAAGCTGAAACATTTCTACCTTGCATGGATGCATCTGTGCCCAGGGTTTTGCATTGGTTTATCTACACATGCATGTTAACATTGAAAGCATTGGACCAAAAACACATCTAAAACATCATGTATCTTAATATAGTGGACTCAACTGGAGTCAATGGGAACACAATATTCTCTGTCTGATGTTGGCTTCCAGCAGCCTGTAGGTGATGTGCATATAATTATGCTTCCAAGATCCACAATCATACCAAGTGCATGTCCAATAAAACCCTTCGATGGCTTCTTTGATAAATAATGCATGAAATGCCACTGCAAATGTAAAGACACGCAGAACAATCGACAATGGAAAAGCATGTCGAATTACACAGCAGCAGCACTTTATGTGCAGTTCAATAAATCACTCACTGTGATATTAGGAACAACAGATCCCAAACGTTACCGTCACAGCGACGCGGGCGCTCGTCAGCTTTTGTGCAGATGTTGCGCAGAGCTGCTTCGCACACATTAACACGACTCCAACATCAAACAAACACTCGGCATGTGTGAGAGCGTGCGGTTTGGTGTCAGGAGTTTAAATGTGGGATGACTGACCGACTGATCGCAATTTGGCCCCCGATGCTCTCGTGTTTGCACGGTTGGAAAAAGTTCACCATGTGTGTGGTATGAAAACCGTTTATTTATACAAGATAATTATTCCACATTTATTTAACATTTCCAATAAGGGAAAGAAAGCGGAAGTCCTGGCCAATTACAGTTTACGGGTTTTCAAAAATTGAGTAATCTGTATACAAATAAACCTTGAAAAGGGCTTTTCCAGTCTTCTCATACAGAATACTGCTATTATGTGGGAGTCTTGTTCACGTTGCTGACTCCAAACACCAAACCAAACACACAAAGCCGGGCTGGCATCGTCTCACCGGTCCCTCTCTCTGACCTCCCATTGAACTTCTGTACTTTGACTTTTCCCATGGATCTGAACGTTTCCTTCTGTATAGTCTCATTGACTCTAATTAGCCATAGCGGAATTTCCCACATCTTGTGACAGCTTGTACAGACGACTAGACCTCCCCTCCCTCCCTCCCTCCCTCCTCTCCTCTCCCATGTCTCTCGTTTTGCATCCAGCTCTTTGTGTTGGCGCTCTCCCACACGCCCCAGCTGTTTGGCCTGCAGTAAATGTCGCCTCGTATGGCACACTGCTGGGATCCCAGCCGTCATGCATCGGGGGCCAAGCGCCGTCTCGATCATGGGCTCTCAAGCTTTCCCTCTCTTCCTCTCCGTTTTTTTACCTCTCTTCCTCCATCTTTCCTGTCCGTCCTCCTCTCCTTCCCTCCATCACACTCTCCATTTTCGAGGCTAATTGCTCCCATTCTTGACATCTGAACCGCTCCCTCCTTTCCGCAATCATTACCATACATCCTGATTGGCTGATGTTGCCTGACAGAAGTTGCGTGTGGCTTGTTGTAACACAGCGTGGTTGCGCCCCGAAACAGGAAGTCACCAGCGGCCGTCCGCTGCAGGTTTTTGTCACCTCAGGGAGGTGTAAGGAAGGCGGCTCGGAGGAAATAATGCTGAGAAATAGCTCTGCGCAGCAGCTTCGTACCCAACTTTTCTTTTTTTTTAAACAGCTGGCCAGTCACTGATTGCAGCTATTTAATGTCAGGCCCCTGTCCGCTGTTCGTGGACAGTTAAGTTGAGCTGAGAGGGAATCAAAGTAAGTGTCACATTTTAAAGAGCTTTCGTAATACAGAGCCTAAGCAATCAGCTTTGATTGGATTTTCAGCTACTCTTATTAACTCCCAGATTGAGGGGATGGAGCGAAAAGCGTGATACTAATTGTCAAAACAAACTGAGATTGACTCTGAAAATCAGTGTTGGTATCTGATTTACAAATCTTCATGTGGTGAGTTATTATTTTTTTTGGGTTGCTCAGCTCTGTTGTGCTGTCGGGCACATGTCTATCTGTACCGAAACATTTATACAATAATAAAATCCTCACACATAAATTAAATGTAAGAAATCAAAAAGAGCTAACTGCTGTGAAAAAGGACTGTGATTTACATAATTTGCATAGTGTGACAGAAATAGTCCAGATACGAAGAACTGCAGGGGAACAATTATATTCTTTCCTTTGATCCGTTTACTTTAGAATCACCTGAAACTATACACACTGGATGTTTCTCGCTGAGCTGCAAGAAGACTGGAACAACAACTAAATCGATGCTAATTCCTTCTCACCGCCATTTTTTTAAAAGGTCAACAGGGAAGAAAACACAAATTCAGACACTGAATTAAAGGGCCGAAGGATATTCATACGCAACGAGGCAGTGAGGTCAGTGAAGGCAGAAGAAGAGTGGGATCAGGTGATGAAAGTCTGAGGGCACCTGATGGACAGGTGGGGACCGAGCAGGTTTGGAAAGGTCCACGTAAAGGACAGGGGTCGAGGGAGGTTGTGAGGATAAAGGGGAAGAAATAAATTGCATTGTGAACATGAGCAGTGACCATCACCATGGCTGACAGTCAAGAACAAGAAAACTCAAACAGAAATCCAAAGTCGCAGCCCTGCAGGAAACTTTCTCCAGAAGACTGAATGCAAAAATGACACAGACGTTTTGAAGTGTCCAAATAAATCCAACAAAAATGAATTTGTGTCATTCGATATACAAATAGTTTTGTCTCACACATTGTCTCCGTGTTCGCTGTCTCTCAGGTGGGACGTCCACGCTGCGTCTCTCGTCGGTGCGGGAGCTGCCCGGCCAGCTGCAGGAGCTCTACCAGCAGGGCTTTGTTCTGGCGTCCGTTCACCCATTCATCCACCCATGTGGTCCGGAGTCCAACAGCCCACAGCACCAGCTCTACCGGGCCATCCTGATCCGACTCAACGACGGGTAAGAGACACATGAGAGGGATTTCTTTGACCATTAATTGTGTAATTATATAATAAGGGGCAAAGGGACCGAACCTTAAGTTTCCACCCAGCCTAAGCTAATGGACGATTTAGTGGTTAAAGGTTTCCAGTGAAATAATGTGAAACTGAATACCCTTCCGCTCATCTCTTTACCAACGGTGGCCTTCAGTTAACTCTCTGAAGAGGACAAGCTCCCCGAGTAGATATAACCGGCTCATTCTAAGCCAAAGAAAACACAATGACTCTTAGTTTCAGGTGATTATACACTATTGAAACATAGATATGAATACTTTATTCCGTTTCTGCCAAAAGATCTCCCTAAATGCGACACACAGGACCTTTAAAATATATGTTTTTTTACTAAACAACGGCATGGGGCTGGCCCTGAGGAAATCATCTAGCAGGGGCCTCAGACCTCTAAGCTACACCCCTGAGAATAAGACCTCTTTCATTACACAATAATGCTGTCATTACAGTCACTTAAGAACATAGCCTGAGATTGCTAATGCACCTCAATTGGTGTCATTACGCAGAAAAACACTTAATGGGAATCAGATTTTGCTTTATCTTCATGCACGTGTTCCGTGGTATATAAATGGTGTTGGGAAGTGACATTAGGGCTTATATAGATATAAGCTATTCCATAGCTACATTTGATGCTTCAGAACTATTTTTCTATGTTAGTAATGTGGGATGCATGCAAGCAGAAAGATTTCAATGATGGCTATCGCCGGGAAAAAAACCCAATAAAAAAACAGTGGAGGTTGGTTTTGCATTTCTTATCAGACGTACAACCTTTCAGTAGCTTCAGTATCGACACCAGAGCATCACAGCATCTGTTTGTGGCTCAGCAAGCTGTCCTGTGGGCAGCCGAATTTGGACAGGAGTCAGCAACAATCTCAATCCTCCACCTCCGGCCCTTTCGATGCTCCGGCCAAAACCAGCTGCATGGCCCAAAGTCACCGCCGCCCCCTACACATGCCCTCCAGCCCTTTGCCCCGAACCCCTCAGGGAGCGGCTCCAATGGTGGCTGAAGGGCATGTGAGCGGAGTGATGGACGGCGGAGGACGGAGACGGCTTTTTGTCTGGTCAGAATCCTTCTCATAAAAAAAAGCTTTGGCGAAAACCCCCCCTTGGTTTTGAATGGGCCCCAGGGTTCATGAAACCCGATCATCTTATTCAGGACCACGTACTGTAGAGTCAGTTCAAGTAAAAACATGACAATCAAAAAGATTGAAGCTACGAGGAAAGTTTTAGTTTTTCTTCCCTGGCAGCCGTGACATGCGGACTGGCAGTCTGGCTCTGAAGTCCAGCAAACGTGTGTGTGTGTGTGTGTGTGTGTGTGTGTGTGTGTGTGTGTGTGTGTGTGTGTGTGTGTGTGTGTGTGTGTGTGTGTGTGTGTGTGTGTGTGTGTCTTGCCCCTCTCTGAAGGGTTTTGAGACCCAGCACTTGAACCTTCCACTTTGCAGTATTTTATGAGCTTCCCACAGTGACTCTTGTTGCATGCAGTGTGTCGCTTCATGTGAAAGCACAACACTGTTCAGCATAAATCTCATCACTGGCTGCTGCTCTCGAGCAGAATCCGCCGCAGACTCCTGACGGCTCCAAACGCATCCCCGAACGCTGACAAACCATTTCTGTAATTTCCTCACTGCTGAGCATAAACACAACACCTCTGCTACTAATCTACGTTGACATTTCAGTCATTTAGCTAATGCTCCCACCCACAGCGACAGCACAATAACTGCAGAAAAACCAATACGCTGATATTACAAGCAACCAAGAGTAAGGAGTGTAATAATCAGAGCCGCTGTGCCCCGACAGTTTTGCTGCAACCACAGACTGATCATGGAGGAAGAAAAAACTAACAAAATAAAAACTAAAGAGACTTTTTTTTTGGAAAACCTAATAAATAGAGCATCATGGAAGCGATTCAGAAGAGAGAAGGAGGATGACCTGGGGGATTTGGTGAAAAGGATGAATATATAAAATTAGAACTTCTTTAATCCTCATGGGAGAGCTAAATTGCTACAGAACATGTAGGGAGTCAATGACAAAGACAACATGATAAAAGTAAGGCAAGTTTATTTGAATAGCACATTTCAACAACAAGGCGATTCAAAGAGCTTCACATAAAAGCATCAAAACATAATGCAGAAGAAAACAAGATTTAAAAACAATTAAGAACATTCATTTTAAAACATTAAAAAAACAGTCAAAAAGCAAAAAATAGAATACAAGTTGCAGTGCAATTTAAGAAATAAAATACAGTAGTGAGATGCAGAAATTGATTAATATCCTTGAATCTGGTTCAATTAAAGACAACAGCAGACAGAAAAGTCTTCAATGTGGATTGAAAGGAGCTGAGGGTCTCAGCAGACCTGCAGCTTTCAGGAACCTTGTTCCAGATGTGTGGAGCAGAAAAGCTGAACGCTGCTTCTCCATGTTTAGTTCTGACTCTTGGAACAGAAAGTAGACCCGTCCCAGACGACCTGAGGGGTCGGGATGGTTCATAAGGTAGCAGCAGATCACAAACGTACTTAGGCCCTAAACCATTCAGTGCTTTATGAACCAGCAGCAGGATTTTAAAGTCAATTCTTTGTTGGACAGGAAGCCAGGAAGTAGGCAAAATAAGAGCAGAAACAAATACAGTAAAACAAATTACTGTATTACATTAGAAAGGAAGCAATTCATTACTTTGCGTAAAAGTATGCTGATGATAATTTAAATGATCCTAAAATGTTCCTGGTCTAGTGCCAACGGTCTAAGATGCCACTTTCCCTGCTGGGATGATGGAAAGGTCTGCTGTTTTCTTGTCGTATAGCACGAGAAACAAACTCCACAGCGTGAGATAATTCATCACAGCAAACATGACAACTTCATTTGGGTTTGACAAACTTTCTGTTTTATCATTATATGCATGTGAGGTGTTACGATATGCCACGCTTATCGTCAATCACTTGACAGCGACAGGAAGTCTCAGACAGGAAAACAAAGCTTGTTACCGTACAGTCGTACTCTTCACAAGCAGATATACTGAACTGAGGTGTCTTTGTTCAGCAGGATTGTGGAAGTTTTGAAATAAAAGGGTTAGCGTTAAAAGAGTGGAACTAACTTCTATTACATCAAGTCCTTTTATTGAAACCACGGAAAAAGACTGTGTGTGTCAGTGTTTTCTAATCTGTCCCGTCTACGATTTCAGGTTCAGGACACTAACATGACATGTGGTGAGGAAACAATTGTGATCATTGTCAAAAGACACCAAGATTGCTAGAAGGAGATATGACCCAAAAGTCAAACCCAAATTCAGCTTTGTTGTTAAAATTGGGCAAAATATGACGCAACAATTGCTGAATTAATCCCAAATTGACCCAGAATATGAACATGAATGGATTTAAACTGCTAAATGTTTTATCAGTTTAGCTGTGCACGTAACAGAATGTTAAGCTCAGTAATTGGATGTTTTCCTACTGAAAAACGTGTCCTTGATTTTTAAATAAAAAAACTAGATACTTTATAACTCAGTAACTCATCTTTAATACTGTTGATTCAACCAGGAGGGTTTCAAGCCCGCCCAAGTCTTGGAACATACCCCTGTCTGTGATACTTTTGGAACCCATCGCAATAACTCAAAATGCCCATAAAGATAGGAAACTTTAAGGCACATATTGTGGGGTGAAAACATGGCACCCAGCCACGTTTTAGAAGGTCATTTAGTTAAAATGCACGGCAGCTTATCTGCCCTCCCTTCCTGCAGATTGTGGCCATTAGTAATCCCCTCCCATGCTGTTGTGTAAAACACCTCAGGTTCACTTTCTGCATGTCCAGACATTCAGTCCAGCAGCTCTTCACCGCTGCAAAACTGGACAACAAGAATATTGAGTCTGTATGAAAAGGCTATAGCTGAATGGACTGCATCTCTCTTTTTGAAAATGAAGAAAGTAGACATGCTTGCCTTCCTCTGGAGAAAAGAAAAGAAAAAACACCATGGGCAGGGGAAGAAAAAGAAATTCACAGCTGGAATGTGAAGAAGTAGAAAGAGGAAGACCGAAGAAGGCTGAATGGGATAATACAAAAAAGGAGAGAGACAGATATTGAGTGAAAAGGGCAGAGGAGTCTGCCATCCTTTGATGGCCCCGTACGAAAGCGAGGCCCAAGCTTTATCTCCAGCGTCTGTCACCGTGGAGACAGCTGATCAAGTCAGCAGCAACCCAGGGGAATCCAAACCTCCACCGGGGAAAAGTGAGAGAGGAGGAATAAGAGAAACACCAAAAAGCAGAGCATCTCTTCTCCAGTTCCCGTTCGCTGTCATAAACCAGAACCCCCCCTCTCAAAAAAGAAGAAGAAGACAGGGAAGGGGAGGAGGAGGAGGAATGGGGGAATATAGTGAATGGGATTGAAAAAGCATGACAGCGAGCAGCCATTCATCCGTCGCTCCAAAAACGCGACTGCACTGCCAATAAAGCAAAAGTCGCGGTGGAGGAGCTGCCTGGCGTACAGCAGCTGTATAAGCGTCTTTATTTAGCATGCACAGTATGTCTGAGGACACAATCCCGGTCAGGACTCTACAGTATTAGCCCCAGAGTGAAAGGCTCAGCCAACACTTTACACGGGAGGAGGTGACGCTGCAGGAATCCAGAGCTCAACCAGGGAGTACACAAAGGTTGTGTGCGTACAGCGCCGTGTCATCTGTAGATGTTCGACACTGTCACCTGAATGGCATGTCTGGTTAAGTGGCTCATAACTTTAGAAACCTTAAAAGGCAATTTGTCACCGGCAGCAACCCGAAACCCGCCCCCCTTGATACAACCTGCTGCGGGGGAAATAAGGTGAAAAGAAAACCTGCAATGCAGACAGAATGGATTGGACCGTTTGGAAATTTAAAATGTCAACTGTCAAATTTCCCAGTGTTCAATTTGATTGCGATGGAATAGGGTTACAGTTCAGCAGGCAATGTCTGATGGGATATATTCATCATTATTGGGTAATTGCAAGGAGCGCCGGCGTGTAGAGAGAGAGAGAGAGAGAGAGAGAGAGAGAGAGAGACCTACAAAAAGAAAAAACATTAGAGGGGATTTTTGCTCCAGTGAAATTATTAATAAATGCGTGAAAATGTGACATTAGGAGAAGTATGCTCTGTTATTAAAGCCTCCACATTGGCAGAGCGCTAAACATGGGTTCAGTTGCTCCCTGCCTGTGTCGTCATAGCGATAGATGAGCGGTGGGTGATGGAGGTCTCGTGCAGAAAGAAATGAATTCACATGACCCCACCTCACATTCACTGACTTTGAGGTGACAATGGTTTCGGTAGCGTGCAAAAAGCTTTTGCTGGACAGTAATTGCCATTCGACTCCCCTCAAGCTATTTTCTCAAACAAGTGGCATTTAACTATAAAGCAAACATCTACTACAATGTGATATGTCAGCGGGTCAGATTGACATCTCAGAAATACGCAGAGTAAAAAGATTATTTCACATTTAAGCGTTAAGCTGCCATTTGCTATTTCGAAGAGAAACCCCATCTCTGTCAAGGTTTTCATATTTGTGGGAGATATTATAATTTACATAAACTATAAATACTATGAATTAACTATACAAAAAACTGTTCAATTAAATAAACAATGTCTTATTTTCTTGATGATATGCATGCTGATGTATGTCAAGTCTCTATTTGATCATGTGACCATAGACTTTATACAGAATGCACTGGGTCACGTCGTCTGTACGTCTCTGTGTCCTTCGCATATCTCAAGAGCCTTTGGATCAACTTCACACTTGGACGATATGTTGCCTGGGGAACCTTGGACATGCACGCTCAATATTAATAAACTTTGAATAAACGCGCGAACAGCGGTGGGGCGGGGCTTCAGGCCTCTGCAGTCGAGTGTGTTGTCCACAGAACATCGCAAATGATTTAGGTCTCATTTAAATTACCCAACATGTGAACCTTTATCTTTCAAAGCTGTGTTAATTGTGCTTAAGCGATGCTAGCTGGCTCATGGTTTCCAGAGGATGCAGCCTACTGACTTCCTCACTCACGCCACCATGAGGCTGACATTTTGGGGATTTTGATTGGAATAACTTTTCCAACTATCGCATGGATTGCTGTTAAATTGCTGAAGATATTCAAGGTCCCCAGAGGATAAATCTAGAGCCACCAGCAGGTCAAAGTTCACAACATCTAAGAGGTGGATTGGCACAAAACTCCGTACAGACATTCACAATTCCCCCGACTACACCATCCGGTCAAAATGTCTTTGTTCAGTACTTTGGTTTACGATCAAATGTTTTGCTTTCAAATCTTACGTTAATGAAGTCCTTATTTTTGTGGCTAGAGTCTAAACCTTGTTTCAGTACAATCAATGGTAGTTGGAAAGCGTGGCAATAGTGACTATAGCTTAGCAAACAAATGAGAGAAAACTCCATTTACCGAAACGCCAAATAAATTAGCACTTACTGCCGCAAATGGAGCCAATCGATAATTAAAAAAGAAGGTGAAATCCAGTTCAGTGCAGGTTTGATTCAATTTGAAACAAAGAAAGACTAAACTGGTTGTAGATGGGGATATTTTTACAGTTTGGAAAACAATAAAATGTCAACACAATGCCTTTTCATACCCCAGTGAACAACGTGTAATTGGAAACCGCACATTTACAAATGGTGTGGCCACTACACTGCAAAAAACTAATCCCAGAGCGCGCCATTAACAGGTAATTCGCAATTAGTTACCGTGTGAATGTTCGTCTCCGGTGGGAGTGATTAGCCCGACGCAAGATGTTGTGCGGCGAAACAAAGCACGTGACCCATCTGCGGGGAGGACCAGGGGCAGGGAGGAGGGGGTTCATCAGGTGCGTTCGCCCAGGAGGGGCTGCTCCGGGTAGGTGGGCGAGCGGGCGTTTGACACCCGTCTAACCACACGAGACCTCGGAGGCTTGACAGCCGGTGCTGCACGCTGCATGAAAAAGTCATGGCGTCACACAGAGAAGATGGACTGCAGGTGATCCAGCTGCTATTTTTAACCCGAGGCCTCCCTCCAGAACCGAGTGCACCGTTTGAATTGTTGTTCTCTCACACCTCTCTCTCTCCATCTGTCCCTCGCTCTCCCTCTCCGACGCTCTGCCTGCAGAAGTCTCCTTCCCATTCAGAGTTGAGCTCCAAAATGAGTCATTCACCGCTTGAAAGGAAGCGACACCTTCTCACCGCAACGCATTTCAGAAGCACTGAATATTTTTTTTTTTTTTCTTGATAGATTCTCAAATAAAAGGGCATTCTCAAATGATGAATTCCTCTCCAAAATGATTTATATCACTATGAACAAAACAAAAAAAACTCTTAACTTGCAGGGACACCGGAAGACTTCTCAATACAGTACAGCAAAAACATGTTATGTAAGGTCTATAGTGTATAAAGAGTATAATGATTTAGAATGTGAGGAAGGAAGTACAGCAAACGGTTTGCACTTAACTACACTGCACTGCTGTCTGTCTGCATCTTCCTTTCCTTCCCTGAAGTTGCGCCTGGAGCGCCGAGCTGTTTGGTTGTGATCTATGTCGCAACCCCGCGGGGGATACATCCACCTTTTTTTGACAGCGCCACCAGGCTTCTGCCATCGCGCCTTTGGATGCTGTGGGGAAAAACCGAGAGGCGCATCTCAGCTCGTCGTAATGAATGTTTCACAGAGCGTGTGAAGTTCGTACTTAACGAGTCAGCCGGCCCAGTTTCTGCTCCGCTGTGTGCTGCGACAGCGATGTAGACGCAAAGCGACGGGTGTCAGTGACAGTGGAGTGGAAGTGTGGTGTTTAGTTTTTTGTTGTGTTTTTTTTTTGGGTGGGGGGGTGGATGACATAAGTGAGGGCCATTGGTTGTGCCGTCGAGTCTAACAGAAAGATTTAGGCTGGCAGTCAGAGTGATAACGCAGTGATTTTCAAAACTGTGTGACTGATTCATGGAGGAAAAATACAAGAGTGCCTTTGCTCCTACGAGCCTGTGAAGATTCAGGTTAGCAGCATTTATACAGACAGTAAAAGGACATGTGAAGGGAAATATAGGCTCCTTTTGACAGCATAGAAAAGAAACAGCAGGTGAGGCTCAAAAGCAAACGCTTGGAGAATGTAAAGAAGAGTATATTGCGCTCGGGTTCCCTGAGAATATGGAAGGAGAGGCTTGTATACCATCCCTGGAAAACTTTACAGTGGCACTCCTCAGACTCAAAGTGAATTTACTAGTCACGGGTAATCTGCCATCCCTCCAAGACTTGTTCGCCTCCAGGACTCTGAGGCGAGCTAGGAAGATTGCAGCTGACCCCTCTCACCCTGGACATAACCTGTTCGAGTCCCTCCCCTCTGGCAGGAGGCTGAGGTCCATCAGGACCAAGACCTCACGCCACACAAACAGTTTCTTCCCGTCAGCAGTCGGGCTCATCAATGGGGCTCGGGTCCCCCACTGACTGTCTCTGTCACCCCCAGCTATTTTAATTTTTAATTTTTAATTTTAACTCTTAATTTTTATTTCTCTTTACCATTCACTCCTCTGCACACCGCATACTTAAACACTCGTCACTTTAACATACACTTTAACTTAAATACACATGTCACTTTAACGTACATTCACATTAACGTATCTGTTGACTGAGCACTTGCTTATCTTACACATATTTTAATACCAATTGCACTGTTGTTTTCGTTGATTGTTGATTGTTGATTGTTGTTTGTCTCGTCTTACGTCCCATGTCCATGTCCAATGTATGCACCTTCCGCCTCAAAAAATTCCTCGTTTGTGTGAAAACATTCCTGGCAAATAAACGGTTTCTGATTCTGATTCTGATTCTGGTATTATGTGGAAAAAGTTGTATAATGTCTTCTGTAGCTCTGGAAGGAGCTTTGTTACACAAGTTATCTCATCTCGCTCTTGGAGACGACACATTTTTTTCAACAGGAAGCCTCGATGACAAACTGTGTTTTACCAGGCAAGGAGGGCCCGAAAAAGAGGCTATTAAGGTGCATTATGGGAAGTGTAGGATCCAGTGTTTTTGAAAAGGAACAGTTCAAATCTGTGACTTTTTGTCCCCGTCTTTTACAAATTCCCTAACTTTGTGTAAGTACATTACTAAATAGCTGGCGTGCCCCTTTGATTTTCTTTTTCTTTTCATGAAAACAACTAAAGCATAAGTTACATAGTTACATTTTCAGTCAAATCAGATTGTAGAATTTTTAAATTTCTTAACTTTTAAATGCGAAGAGGACTGTAATCAACAGCTGGTTAGCTTAGCTTAGCATTACGACTGGAAACGGGGGAAGTCTAGCCAAGCTTTCGACAGGTACAAATATTTATTATAAAAAAAGTTTTAAGAACATCTCCAAAGAGAGGCCATTTCTCTCCCTGAGGAACACACAGCAGGATAACAATCGTTCTCCATGCTGGTCGAATACATTAAGCCAGCTACAATTCATTTAAAATTCTGCTGCCCAAACATTAACTAAGACCAAAAGAAGGGCACATATTATGCTGGTTTTAAGATCTGTACAATGGTTACCTTTTTAGTTTTTGTATTCATTTTAAAGTTATTGTATTGGTTTATAAGGCACGGCATGGCCATGCACCAGACTATGTCTTTAAAATGCTTTTAGTTTTTTAATCAGTTCAGACCCCTCAGATCCTCCGTTTTCACAAAGAAGAACAAAACATTTTGTTTGCTTTTAGCCGCAGAACTGCCATCTGTGTATCGGAAAATAGTTATGTTTTTAAACAGAAACTAAAAACCCATCTCTTGCATTTGGCATTTATGTAGTGTTCTGTAATTATTTTTACATTATTACTTATTTAGTCTGATTTTAGTGTATCGTGCATTTTTACACTGTATCGTTTTAGTATTTAAACATATACTTATTCTATTTATGTCCAATGTTTACTTTAATAACATTTTGCTGTTTTATCATAATCACTTGATTTAATAGTCTCTTCATCTCTCCATTTCCGTCCTGTCAGTTATTTTTTAAAGCACTTTGAAATGCATTTGAATGGATTGAAAGGTGCTATATAAATCAAACTTAACTGATTGATCGACATCTTCTTTGTTTACATACAATAATACAAATGAAAATAGGGAAATGATGTCTTAAACCAGTGTTTTTCAACCTTTTGGAACTGCGGCACAGAAAAACGACAGTGACACATACACACAATGACATGTATGTGGACTCAGAGGGAGCCTTTGCGTGGACCGGGAGGCTCTATCACACTCACCAGTATGCACGCATGCATCTTTCACCCTCCTACACAACATGTCCGTGTAAAGCCAGAGCCCTTGCAGAGCACACACACACGCATGCACACGCACACACACGTACTGTATATGTACAAAGACTCTGGAGCACGCGGAGGAAAAGGGGCTTCTTCCCCTTTGTCAACAGGATGAGAAGCAGGGAGGTGGAAGCCGGGGCATTAGTCTCCTCAGGGCTGACTCTGGGATTTCCTCCAGAGGACAGAATAGGAAAATGCAACACCATATAAATAGATTCTCCCCGCTCACAGATACGGCCTCAGCGGGGAGGGATGAAGGCACCGCACAGAGCAATAATAACATTAACAAAGCCTATTCATGCAGTGTAATTTGTTGATGGGGAGGGGGTATTTCTGTATCACAGATGTAATGTCGGGCAGGGCCTGTAGTAGCACCCTGTTTGAGGATGTCTTATGGCTGTAATTGTGTTTAAAAAATGAGGTTGCTTGTGAATGTTGGTTTGCATTTGTGTGAATGCATGGGTGCCCTTATGTGTCATGTTGCCCAGCATGCTGGCTGGCCGGCTGAGAGGCTGACACTCATTGTCCTTTCTCCCCCCACTGTGGTGCCTGCAGGGTGGAAAGGAGCCAGTCGGTCTGCCCATCGTACAAACTGCAGCTGGAAGAGTGTCTGACTGCTGAGCAGGTGCCCACCCCAGAGCTCATCCAGGGCTACGTCAAGAAGGTAGGGCTGCTTTACAAATGCCAAGCTGAGGGGGTTTTGTCAGTTTGTGCCCAGCTGGAAGGAGCGATGCAGGAAGGAAGGGAGGGAGCGAGAGATAGGGAGGTCTGACTGGAGAGGGATGGTAGTGGCTTTCGATGGCTGATCAAATACTGAGTCGGAGATCCAAAGCAGGCACAAATCCAGACTAGAAACCCAGTCTGCAACCAACATTCAAACTACTCTCCTCAGCACGCCGCCCTGTCTGAACATAATGTCCGTGTGTTCACGACTGTGTTTTCGTGGCTGAAACTGCTTGCAAGCACGCCGCTGTCAGGCTTAAGGCATTCCACCGCTGCCTGTCACAGAATGCTTGGAGGCAGGTGCCAGTGAATTACACGATGTTAGAGGAGCGACAATAACAAAAGTTGTTCTGACATAATTGCTACTTCAAAAGATAACAAAGAAAACACAGGGTGACACGTGTGTATTTCAGGAGTTGTCAGGTATGAATTAGTGGGAACTTTACAATTATGATTGTGGTGCAACGCGACTAAATTCTGAGCCACTTCGACAGGCTTCAGCTGATAAGACAGTTTTGCCGTGCTGCAGTTTATCCAGAGTCAAATTCAGGCAGCATGTATGTAATATAATAAAAGCTGTGTTTCCTTAATGGGTCAAGGCTAATGCATATTGCACACCCAATAGCTTAACATTTCTGTCTTTCCCATCGAGGAGATGAAAGCGGCGAACAGGAGCAAGAATCACATCCACTGATCTGATCATGAATATTGGCTCTGGAGCGCATGTCACCGTTACGACTGCGCCGCTGTGGAAAGCCCGTTTGAAATGACGCTTCAGATGATAAATATATTCGAACACACCCTCCTCTCCTGTGAGCAGGTTATGCCGCGTCATCATGATTCAACCTCCCCCACGTCTGCTTAATCTGTATATTACCGAGCGTCATGTCGGCCTTTGAAGCCTCGCTCGTGAACCTTTCTGTACATTTTGCCCTTCGATTAGTCATGCAACCGCAATCCTGTAGGACCTCATTACTGTTGGTTATCATTTTAATCTACTGAGCTGCTACAGGCTTGCTGGAGGAGAAGGAGGCCACGCTAGAAATCTATTAAAAAAGGGAAGTGGACATGGATGAGTGGTGGAGGAGTGAGCGGAGAAGTCCATTCCCTTCAGACTCTCTCTGTTTCCTTCTGGGTTTTTTTCTATCTTCATCTTCTTTTTTCTCTCCTCTCCTATCATTTGCTTTCTCTTCCTCGGCGTTTCAATCTCTGTCGTTATCCCTCTGCCTCTCTTTACGTCATCTCTCTGCCCCGCTCAATCTCTCTCTCCACGGTTTTTCATCTTGACCTTCAGACACCTCCTCCTAGTGCCACTTTAATAACTTACGGGGGAAATGGGAAATGTGGTCTCAAGTCAAAATTGAAATGAGTTTTTCCTCTGCAGGCTGTTGATATTCTGGTGGCAGAATAAGGGAAGCTGCTTCCAGACTATTTTTCATCAAGTTTGCGCTCGGCATCATTTCGGTTAATGAAGAGAAATGATGCGATGCAAAGTTTCCTTTGTGACCTCGAAACCTCATTTTCTTGACCTGAGGTGGTTCCATCGAAGACCGTGCTGTCTGTTCACTTAGATTAAGAAGTTAAGAAGAATGATCGTTTTTTGATTTTACCCTCCATGTATTTTATATTATAGTAGTGTGACATTTCAAAAGGCTGCAACTAAAAATGATTCTCATATTCAATTAACCACCCAGTTGTTTCCGTTTAGCCTCTTTAAGTTTATTTAAAATGTTCTGTTCCATACAGTCAAACAGTATACTTTATAAGTATTCTGTATCATCTTGTTCCACCTTTCAATTCATGCTTCATAAAGAAAATCATCGACCGTATATGAGAAGTCGACGTACTGTGACGTCACCCTTTGGTTTGTGAATTTCCGTTTTGAAGTCTTGAGTTTGGGATTTTAACCTTTGCCATCTTGTCTTTTTGGAACCAGAAGTAACACGAGAGGGTGGAGCAAAGTAAAACTGAGACAAATAAGACATTTTTAAGTTGTAAATGAAAACACAGACAACACCAAGACCGGACAACACTGTGGTAGTGACCTGTCAATCACAAGGTAGCGCCGCCCTAAAGCATACCCTGCGGAAGGTCTATTTGACTCTAAATGGACCATAATCTACTAAATGAACATCGTGCTGTATTGAAGACTTGAAACTAGAGATTGAGACCATAAACTCATGTTTACAATGTTTACTGAGGGAATAAATCAAGAGAGAAGTAGAGTCATTTTCTCATAGACGTCTATACAACCTGAGGAGTCGCCCCCTGATGGCCATTGGAAATAATGCGAGTTTAAAGAAGTTACACGCTGGCTTCAGTTTACGGACCCGGAGTTTGCCAACTGAGGGAAACTCGCAAACTCAAGACGAAATTGTGTTATGCATGCATCATTAAATTACTTCAAAGACAGATCAATTATCAAAATTATTGTCCATTAATTTTCATTTTGACACCTAATCAATGAATGTAATCAGATTATTATATTTATCCAGCTAGTTATTTACTCTTTTTCATTGAATTCTTCTGAAATATGGATATGTGCCGCATTTGACTGTGAACATGCATAATTTGTAAGTTATTCTCATTTTGACACTCATGTACACCAACAATACATTTGTGGTTTATCTGTAGTCTTTGTTATGATACTGGACTGTTGGCAAGATGTCTCTGGAACAGGATATCTAATCTGAATGGTTCTACTTAGTCAAACACAGAATTTGATCAAATTATAATGATAATGGTGCTAAAAATAAATTAAATCATTATAGCACACTGTTCGAATCTACTTTGCAATCAACTGCACCAACATTGAACAGTCAAAGCCATTCAGCTCTCTCTCTCGCTCTCTCTCTCTCTGTCTCTCTGTCTCTGTCTCTGTCTCTCTCTCTCTCTCTGTCTCTGTCTCTGTCTCTCTGTCTCTGTCTCTCTCTCTCTCTGTCTCTCTCTCTCTCTCTCTGACTGCCTGCATTACCGTTAAATGAGATACAACAGTTCCCTTTTATCTCAGCAATTCCATTTCGACATATTGGTATGGGGAATATAATGTGGAAGCAGCCAGAGAGCGTTCAGTGATATTAAACAATATGGCTGGAAACAATGTGACTGTTTTCCAATTTAATTTCATAGTGAATAACCTGCGATTTGATTTGATTTCTATTCTCTTCCCTCACTGTGGCTCCAGATAGAGACGGGCACCGCCTTTTCTGGGGTAGGGGGAGGGGGTTGATGGAGGGGTGCAGAAATGGAGAATGGCATCATTAACATTCTCTGACAGTTAAAGTTTCAATTTCGCTGCGTGGCAGAATCCCAATATTGACATAAAATGCCAGATGACAAAAAGACAGTGGAGCGCTGGATTTGTGATGCGGCCCGTGCCTGACTGGGGTTGTGGTCGCTCCAATCTAATCAACAACTGAGTGATTGGACAAGCTGCTGGGATGAAGAGAGGAAGAAAGGGTGAAGAAAAAACAAAACACCAAACAGATGCAGGGGACTTCATGCAGATTATTGCGGGGAAAACAATTCTGTTTCAAGATAATTGATCTCAAAGTCATTCTAAAAGTTTGGTTTCAGTTTGAGATCTCTTGGGAAATAACTTGTTCTATATGTTCTGCTTCATAGGTTGGTTTAATTTTGCATCCTGAATTTACAATTTAGGCATTTCGCTGATTTTCCAAACCAACGCGTGCAACAGCAGAAGCTTCACATAACAAGATCTCTGCATGCAATTAAGCCTGAGGCTGCAACTGCAATTATTACTTTTATGATCGATTAGTCTGCCGATCAGATTATTCATCGATTCATTGTTTACTCTGTAAGTTGTAGCAACAGTCCAAAACAAAAGCTAATCAAAATAGTATCATAATTGATTCATATTTGATAAGTTATTTGGCATTTTTGCTGAAAAAAACCTTTCATCAATTTCATCAATCATCAAAATAGTCTGTCAGTCGACTAATGCAGTAGACTAATGCAAAGTAGCAACATTGACATCACTTATATTTGTAGCATTTGTCTTTATCTAACTGTTTCTCTCCTCCCAACAGCAAATCCAGGATGCTGCCGACCAGGGGGTGATGTTCGTGGGATTCGTTCAGGAACCCTACGGGGCCCCGTGCACCAGGATCCGACAACCAGACACCCCCTCCCTCTCCCTGCACTCCAGCCCCAGCTCTGTGCTCGGTTCCCTGGGCAGCTGCAGCCCCTCGAACCCCTCGAGCCCCAAAAACCACGCAGCACCAGGAGCTCAAGCGGACGCAGTGGACAAAGACGGGAACGAGGAGGCCTCCTGTGAGGCCGGGGGAGGAGCGCCGAGTGGGGAGAAGAGTCACAGTGGGAACACTGGGAACCATTCAGTGGAGGGCAGTCAGGCCGGAGTCTCGCCCGTGGCGTCTCCAACACCGGAGGGAGATCTGGAGCACAGTGAGGAGCTGACGGAGGAGGTGACGGAGGAGGAGTCGCCGTGTCATAACAACAACGCAAATGAGAGGCCGAGATACCGCCTGCGGAGGGGCGACGGTGAGTGGTCGCTATGGTTACCATCATAAACTCAAACTAAACAGGATGTGTGAAGCAAAAAAAAACGTGAAAATTAGGACTATAATAGTTCTATGCTATGAATCTGCGGGAAGAGAAGACAGTTATCGCAACAGGAAGTGAATGACGTGTTGACAAATGTTGGGTGCTGCAGTTACACTTAAAAAATATCAAGAACAACAACTTTATAAAAATATCAAGAGGCAGGCATGCATATACCTGCACAGGTTGGTCTCGTCCAGCATTCGTAGCTACACCTCTGACAAATGATGAGTCTCAATTCGTGGATATCCCACAGAATCATTTTGGATGTTATCCACGTAATCATGAACGAGGCCGTTTAAAGGCCGCAAAAGCTCACACATGAAGGCCACGTGTGAAACGAGGGGCCATCATTGATTTATTTGTCAGGTAAATTGAGTCCTGTGACGTTTCCTGTGAAGGCAGAAGTTGATCAAAAAAGGCTGTATGCGCGAAATGGACGCATGTTGCTGGCTTTTGTAAGAAAACGCACAACAAATGAGGAGGAGCTTTGCCTCGGATATCTGAGGACACGTTGACCTACGCAGAAGTGCAGACATGTCGTACCTCAAGTGCTGTTTTTGCAGTGAGCGCCAAAAACAAAATTTGGATCAGCACCAATGCTCTGGGGTGGAGGCTGATATTTAAAAATGTGGGCGTATAAGACCTCAAGCTTTTGCATGGCTAAATATCACTGGGGATGAGTGAGTAAATATGTTATCTCGTCACTTGTGTAATTAAGGAAATTACAATAAGTTATTATAATAACTCATTGGCCCAGCGGGGGCTCTAAAAGTAAATGTCAAAAGTGTACAAACAAAGCTTTAAATGGCACGAGACCTGCCACACAGCCATCCCAATGTACACAGGCCTTTGAACTATTAAGATAATTAAAAAGGTCTAAACTGAAAGGCTCAGTGTTTCTGTTTGGACATCAGCTGAATGTTGTCTTAACTTAACTGCATGCATTCCAGTGTAACGTTTTTTATGCTGCATGTTTCTACACATTCACACCTGTGAGCTCCTTCCTCTGCTGGTCCCAGAGCAGCTGAAGCAGGCGGGGGTTCAATCCTGCACTCGGGGGGGAGCAACTATAAACTGGAGCTACTTTGTCGCACATTCACAGATATTCAAATTGGTAGCTTCAAATCTTCGGCCAATATCGGTCTCGACAACTTTGGTGTTTAGGTCTCGTTTGAAGCCGTACCTTTTGGCTGTTTGACTAAAGAACAGCGTGGCGCCCCAGATCCCTCTTGAAACACTTGGCAACCGTGGAGGTGTCATTTCTTGGTGTTGCCTCGATGTTACAAAACAATGTGCTGCCTTGGGATATAATCCTCTCTCTCCGTTACACAAAGGGAATCGTCTTATGGCGTGTGGCGCATACAAATTCACACTCACGCTCAGCTGATGAAGCCAAGTCTATGAAATTCACCAGCAGGAGCTTCGTCAGGGTTTTTTAGTTTTCTTCCCGGGAAAACGCACATTTCACGGCTCGCTTTCCCGTCTTCCCAGAAAGTGAGGCCTGCGTAGCCGAGTTATTCACGGCAGCCCCCCTTTTTATTCTGTGGGAACGCTGTTGAAATTAACACAGACATTTATAGTTTGGGCTTTATTTGAGCATTTCGTGTTGACAGATGGAGACTCCCACCACTGCACCCCTCTCTAGTCCCACCCTCTTCCTCCCTCCTACAGCCTCTCCTCCTCTCGCCAAACCTATTTTTGATTTGAGTCGGCGCAATGTGCAAACTGTGCTTTGGACACACATCCCAGCGGGAGTGTTAACGCCTGTGTGTTTGTGTAAATACTGTATATTTGTATGTAAAACCGATTAATGGTTCAAAGCACCTAATACCGGGTGTCGTATAATGAACGCACATGCTTTGAGCTTCCTGCGTGTGTCTTCATGTGCGTATGTGTGCGGGAAAACAAAATTGGCATCGCAGCAGACCACAGCCCACTGGTCCATCTGGGCCTCCCTACAGTGCATTTTGCTGTGAGATAATCCCCCACTGCCTCGTCCTCTACCTCCCTCAGCTTCACAGCTCTCTCTCCATCCCCCCCACCCTGAATCCCTGCGACAACGCCAGCAGCTCTGCTGTCGCAGCCAGCCGGGGTGGCACGGGGAGCCTGCCAAGCTCCCATGTCCCTCTTTCTACTAATGCCCAGTCTGCCGAGGAGGCCCAAGAGTCTCGGCTACCGCTGGCTTGTCCCTCGCTAATCCTCAGATCTCGAGGTGAACGTCGAAGTGTTGGCGAAAGTCTGTGGCTTAAAAGACGATCGCCTTCCCCGAGACTGGAGCTCTGGATAGAAACTGAGCCCGTAAGTTTTAGGAATCAAACGCTTGGAAGGTTTGAAGGAAAGAGATTCTGGTGTAAAGACACACGGAAAGCATAACATGGTAGAGACAGCTGTACAATTATGTCTGGATAAGACAACCCTGCGTCTGCTTTCAGATACGGCTAATTTGCATGAGTGAAAACATTTTGTAGGGAATTAAATGCCACCTGGGTTGTTTATTTGTTATTTTTTTATGAACATTTCAATTTACCATATTTTATCTCTTTTCCAGACTTCTCTCTTCCCAACGACTAATGCACATTACAACAAGGTCATCTTCCATGGATTCCAAAAAACATAAGCGGCAATGCAAATCAGCAGTATATTTAAATGTGTTTTGTAGGAAGAGTTGGGATAAGAAGTTCTGCAGGAAATCACGCTACTGAAGTGAGAAGCTTCAGTAGCGTAGTAGAAGCCCCCCCCTCCTCCCTTGTGTTTAATTGAGATTCCTGTTCCTCTGTTGCATTGATTGAGTTTCTTGGCATGCTATTAGTTTATCAGCTGCACACAGACACACACACATAACGATCTTCAAACACAGCGTAAAATGAAAACAAATTAAGAGCTTTATCATGAATGTGTAATCCTGAGGAATATCAGTCTGAAATCATCTTAGTCAACGTGCTCAGCAAGTCTTTTCAGCTGCTTGCTTTTACCCCCGAGATCAGCGTTATCTCTGCTCTGAGGGGATCAGTGTCCAGCTTCTCAGATGTTGCAATGACAACATGTCAGGCAGCAAAGACACGCGGCGGAGATCACTTGCAGGGTTACTGCGGTCCAACCTCGTCATTTGGACAGCGGGGCCGCCGTCAGATAAGCCTTTGAACGACATGCTTTCAACATCCCAATGCAAATCATGTGCTCCCTTTCTTGTGAGACGGACTGCCAGAGTCAGGTTGGCTGCACAGACTTTATGCCGAAAGGCTCAGCGGTCATCTGTTGATGTAATTAATTTGCTCGATTAGGTACAAAGGACTCTTTGAGTCATACTCTTTGGTGTGTCTGTGTGTGTGTATGTGGTACGCAAGTATAGCTATAAATATCAAATCATTTGGGCATTAGGTAAGATTTTACTGCCCTATAGCACAAAAATGAGCATAATAATTCTCAGAAAAAGCAATAAAGTTATTGATCGGGACAGCGTCTGGCTTTCAAATCTTGTTCTTGTTACACGGCCAAAAAAGCAAACGAGTCTGCACCACCGTTTCTATTATTTATACACTCGTATGTACACATAACACGGTAATGTTTGCTCGTGTCATTTAAAGGCCACGGTAGAACAGGGAGAAAGGGGAGCGGCGAGCTTGGCAACAGACTCGTTTTAGAGATTTATGTTGGTCACTAATGGAGTTTAGTAAAGATCAAAGAACCGTAACCTCGTGTTCTTCCTCACAATAAAGTATCTGCTCTCCTCACAGGAATTATAGGATGTTGTTGTTGCGGCTAAAGCCCGTCATAGTGAATATGTAACTGCTGGGTCACAGGTTTGAGTCCTGGCTGGTAAAATCACAGAGGGAGAAAATCTATCTAAAAGCCTTTTAATACAATTTCATGGAATTCTCAGCCACGATTTTGTTGAATAAATAAACAAAAGCCATTCCTAATACTTGCAGACATTTAACACATTGCAGACTGCAAATCCAAAATATTAGAAATGCTTTTCATGCAGATTTAACTTGCGAAGCTCCGCCACTTTTATACTTAAATTTGCAGCTGAAAAATAACAAAATATGTTTCTTTTCCCTGTATGATTCATTGCATAGATGCAACTCTTCAATCACAGAGATCATCGAGAGTCAGATTTCTAGGTCTGCACCCGAATCATATATATATCAAATGGTGCATCAATAATAATATAGGTAGTGACTTAAGTGACAAAATGTGAGTAGACTCAGGTGCTTTCTGACTGATTATTTCATGGACGTTTAGAGGGCAGCCCTACAGATGTCTATCAAAATATTTTCTTAAATATTAACAACGCCGGCGGAAAGCACATCACCAGTTTGACTTATTATTATCCTGCAGTCCACAGTGATGGATATCAGCAGGATAGATTTTTTGGGTTATGCCTACATATAAATATAAAATAGTTCCCATATCTTATGGTACTACCCCCCGTTCTGTTTTGCCCTGCTGAAGTTTTGAACACAGCTCAGCTAAAAAGTTGTTTGTGCTATTTCCTGAGCACATCACATTTAGAAAATGAGCTACTTGCCATAATCACAGCGTTATTAGACAGTAATGGAATATAATGCATGGAAAACTCTCAGCCATGATACAGAAAACATCCAATATTGTGAGTGAAGGAGGCCAGGCAGCATGTTTCTTGCTAGTGGCTGTTATTTTGTGTCAAGCTGTTGTAAATGAACAGTCCCATCACTAGCGAAGGAGTCATCTGTTTCTAATGTGGCTTAATTTTGCCATGTGTCTAATTACACCACAATTACAGAAAATAAGAGCCGTGACCCAAAGCGTGACCCTATTTTTCAAAAAGCACTCATCTTCATGACTTGCCCGAAGCTCACCGACACACAGAAAGGATTCGTGGGACAAAACTGTAGCGATACATCAACCCAGGACCGTAAACCAGTTTATGTGATGCAGATCGCTACAAAAATCATTCCCAACGTGTTGTTTTGGCAGGTTGGAGGCCCGTTGAATGGGAAGTCATTTCGTTGTTGTGTGTCGTCCAAGACTTGGTTTGCCATATTGTCCTCGTTGGAACATGGGGGTAACATAGGGGAGGGACGAGGGGAGAACGGGCGGATACTCTGCTGTGATTCAACTTTTCTCAAGAGTGGCAAATGACAAGATTTAGGGAATTTGGTGGCCAGCTGTCACATCAGTCAGACGAGCCAGACAAGAAATGGTTATAAATGATTCATACGTCCTGGGTGTCTGCCGGACGGATGGATGGACGGAAGAACCAAAGCGACTGAGCCATGACTCCCCTTGCCATCGACACACACACACACACACACACACACACACACACACACACACACACACACACACACACACACACACACACACACACAGTGTCACAGTGTCACAGTGTGTGGGTGGACGGGTGGGTGGCAGTGCCGCACATTCTGCTCATCCATCTGGTTCACTTGTGGATTGACAGTCGGACATTTGCATTCAAAAGAAAAGGGGGAAAATGTGACCAGACTCAATTTGAATTGCCAGATTGAAACCCCACTCTCCTCTCACGTTTTGTGTTTTTTTCAAAGAGCCAATATTTCACTCCCTCACAACAAATAAAACTCTTTCCACTTTGATGTAGTATGATACAGTACGAGCGAGGAGCAGCGACATACGTACTGTGGGCATATTACCAAGCCCGTTTCCCCCGTCCTGCATTATGTATATTTCTGCTTGATGTAAACAACAGCTAGCTGGAGTGCTTTTAATGCATTATTCAAGGTTATACTACGAATTAACTCAGTTACAATGGAATGGTGCCTTTCAAGTTCTGCGTCAGCAGGGTAACATCACTTCTGGAAAGCATTAAAAGGAAAATGAGAAGAACTTGTAGGATAAATGTGATAAAATTGCTTTTGATTCACTTCACGTTTGTTGTTGAAAAATAAGCCAGTGAAAAAAGGAGACAGCAACCTTGAAAAAGATTTTCACCGTATTTGTGAGTTCAGCTTTTGGCAACACAAATCTAATCTTGTATTACTTTTTCATTTTTCGTCTATTTTGCACCTGTCAGGTGGAGTTTTGCTCATGATATTGAGGTTTGTATTATAGTATCTTGCATACAAATTTGGCCTGCCCACATGGGTTTACAAAACTCCAGAAATTGGCATAAAACCACTTCAGGATGCAATTTAAATACTTTCAAATGATACAAGAAGTCCTATAATTAAAGAACACATGTTTCACATATGTATTGTATGATCACAACAAGGTCTCTCTCCAAAGCGGTCAAATACCGCAACTTCATCAGCACCCCTCGGTGTTTGATACCAACGCTTTGAGGCACCCAGTGGCATCTGTATGAGACGCTCCGGGCTGACAACTAACTCCAATGTTAACCCATCCACATCATTATTAGACTTCAGAGCAACAGACGTAGTTTAAATAGAGAATACATCTGAAGGAGGCAGGGAGCGGAGGTGTCACACAAACAAAGGACTTTCACTCAGGAGGCCACTGTTATAAACTGTGTCCACTTATTTTACCGCATTGTGTTACCTAATGTTCAGACTTTGCCAGCTGCAGTTACGTTGAAGCGTGACGTGATAATGTGTTGATAATAATTAGATACAAGAAAAGTCAAGATTGGCGATCTTGACATTTCAAGACAAAAGGCAGCAAATAAAAACATCACATGACACATCCCAATAAAACCACAAATCAAGGTCAAATTTGTTAGGAGGGTCTCAGCTACTTTTGGGGTATTTTTGCTTTAAGTGGACTAAGTTCAGTGTCGATGCTGCCCTTTTTTCAGTGTGCAAAATACATGGTGGCCACAGGGGGTCCCGTCTCCCCCGATATCTCATTGTTGTCCTAGTATCCAAGAAGAGGAGAGACAATGTCCTTCATCAATCCCAGTTCTCATAACAAGCACTGGATAAAAACATTTCAAAAGGGGGTCCAATTAGGTCCACAAACAGACGTGGCCGGCTGTGTAATTTAGGGCGGATAATTGTTTCCAACGCTCACTATTCATATTTGTGAATAGATGTTTTGCAGTTTAAATAACGCAAACTGCTGGCGATTAGTACGCTTTTAAAAATACATTTTAGTGACAATTGCAATTGACAAATCATTGTCATATGATTTGAAAGACCCCTCCCCCCTCATAATGTTGCAATTAATGCTTTCAGAGGGTCTCATGTGTCAATCAAGGGGTCTCCTGCAGTGACATATTTTTACCAAAAAATCTAACTGGTTTGAAAACAAGAAAGCACACAAATTGTTAATGGCTGTTGACTACCGGGAACACAGTGGCCAACTTTTTCTTGGCCAAGAAGCTTTTTGACTGTCCCCACGTTGGCCGAGTTTCTTTATCTCATAGGAAATAAATGTCCTTCCAATTGGTTATTGCCACATTGCGGTTGTGTGGTTAGCGATGTAAAGTCACAGGAACGTAAGTTCACCCAAATAAAGAAGTCTTTTAAGATTTTAAAGAAGTAGTTTATGATGAAATACTGCAAGTAGTTGTTTGCATTGCCACAGAAGTTGTATATTTCAAAGCAAAGCACTGCTGTCTCTCCGCCAACCGTTTATCGGACCATTTCTTAAAACCTCTGGCAGCTGAAGAGGAAAAGTGGTCCTGCAGACGGTGCCAAATTGCACTTTGGATTGTGGCCAATGTACAGCGGTAGTTCAATAATCATGCAGTAAAACGTGGGACTTCCACAGAGGCTACATCTGTATTGTCACAACCCGTATGAAGTTAAACCATTTGCGTTTTTTGTTTTTGTTCTCAACAGGCGCGGAACTGCTGGCTTTGTACAACCACCCGCCGGTGCGAGAGGGCCAGATGAAGTACTACACTGTCAAGGTGCCGCTGCGGGTTCAAAACTGTGATGAGGGGGTCAAAGGCGTGGAGGCCAACTGGCTGGATCACATGACTCAGCACTTCAACAATGGAGCCTCACTGGTCGACGGATACTTCCACCTGGGCAATGGGAACGGTAAGCCAGCTGTCACTGCCGTACACTGATTGTTACCAGCAAAAGATGTGGGATGAAAAGTCTCATGGAGAACATAACCACATTTTATTACTCACACACTAAAATATTCATTAAGCTTTAAACTTTGGACTTGGCTTCGTACATTCTCCTGAATTGTTCCTCTCCACGTTCTCTCAAAGCGCGACAATTACAATTTAAAAAAACTGTCCAAAAGCTGCGGCGGAAGCTCAAAGCTCAGCGAGCTGCAGACGTTTGATTCTGCAGCCAAATTAAATGTTAGGGTTAGTTTAACTTTTGTCTCATGTGACATGTTGGCCCATGTTACAAAGGATTTCTTCCCGCTTGAGACACACAAAAACACCGTCCCGCAGCAGGAAATGTAACAACGACGCCTTGAAAGATCGACACATGTATGTACTGTATGTTAACGAGAGGGACGGGACATGAAACAACTATGCAGGTGCTGAAAACAAGGGTTATAATATTATTATTGGGGAAAACTGTCACACTTCGGCAGTGACTTTTATAAACTGGAACATTTGAGTATTTCACAGATATTTCACTGAACTTGGGGCATGTTGCTTGAAACTGGGACAAACCGGGACATCTGGTGACTGTATGCTGGAGGTTTTAAGGGAAGCTGACACACCGCTATGGTGTCTTCCAAATTGTGGAAGGATGGAGTCTGTTTTCACCAGTGGAAGACACTTTAGAAGCTCGAGTTCATGTCTAGCATCCTCTTTTAAACTATTTCCTGTTTGGGTTTTCCTCTTCCATCAGACCCCGGCGGCTCTGCGGTTCACTGTGACACTGGAGAAATCAGCCAGTCAGAGTAAATAAGAGTCATAATTCATTAATCTGGGAAAGTGAACGCCTCAGCAACTCTGAAACATAGATAATTAACCTGATAACAAATTAGTGCCTCCCTGCATATTTCATGTCGTGAGAATGGAGTAATGAAGTGTGTTATTATGATTCCATTTTTTCTTCTTCTGCTTATTAGGGTCCTCTAACATATTTTGCATTTTTCATGCATCGCTAAGATATGCGTCTCTTGAACAGTGGATTTACTGGGTGGGATTGAAAGCAGATCGGCTGCATTATGAAACAGTCTGCCTTCGTGAACTCAACCGACAGCTTGGGCTCAGCCACTTTAGAAAACAGACAACTTTACATAGGTGAACGCTGTACTTTGTGGATGTTGGTCTCTTGAGAGGAGCTGGCAGTGTGACATCAAAGCGACAGCACCCCGTTTGTTGTTCGCAGCTAATTACATAAAACAGCCGTGCGGCTCGGCTTTTGAATCCGTATCCTTTCCTGCCGTTTCCATATTTAGCAACTCTTCTTTGAGACTACTTTCTGAATTCGAGATGAGACGCTCGACGCGATGCCGGAGGCCATCTCAACCTCGTGAACATCAAGGACACGTGTGACAGCAAAGCAGGCACTCTAAAGGACGTGGACTGACAGCGAGAGACGCCTGCAATCGGGTGATCGCAGTGACAGTGACGGCCTTGTTTTGAGATAAAGAGCAAACCACTGCGCTTCGTGCTTTCATGTAGCGACAGAAACACGTGCAGTCTAATGAGCGCAATTGTGTGTGTTTTTTTCTCAAAGACTGACCTTCCTCGGGCCTTTTTTTTTTGCTTTTATCCTGTTGGACTAATATTGATTTTACACTATTTCTCTAAGAGAAAGATGTGTTGCTGAGCCTGCCTGCTTCATATTATGGATGGCAATGGTTTGATGGTTGGTACGTCAGTTAACTACTTTGGTCCAAACTGAAATATCTCAACAACAAACTGCTGGACAGATTGTCCATTGAATGTGGTGCAGATATAATTGGTGCCAAGAAGGTGACTCCTGATGACCCCTGACATTTTCTCTTGCACCACCGTGAGGTTGACATTTGTGGTTTTTGAGTGAAATGCCTCCACATCTATTCGACGGAGAGCCATGAAATGCAGTACAGATATTCCTGTTGCCCTCCAGAGGAATTGTAATATCAGTGGTAGTCTCTCCCCTTTTATCTTGTGCCATTAAGTTGAAACTATCTGCAAAATGCATGACATTCCCAACAGCTGCAGTTGAACTCTAGTTGAATAAAATAGGGAAAAAATTGCCAACCTGCTCAACATCAGCATGTTAGCAAGCTCGTGTTAGCGTTTAGTTCAAACGGCCTGAGAAAGCTTCAAGCATGGCTGGAGACTCTTATTCCTGTTGAGGGATGTACTTCCACATTTTATTCTGAAGAGCCGTGGGCAGGACAAAGTGCACAAAATAAAATAGCCTGAAGAATGGGAGAGATCAGAGAAATGCTGGTGCTCGTTGAAACCAGAGACTCTCGTTTTAGATTGTAAAGTTTTAAGCAGTTGTAATGCTGTAATCTGAGATGGATTGTAAAGTTAAATTTGGCTATTTTGGAAGTGCAACAGATTTCCCATCACCCATGACTCATCCACCCAAATACAATAAAGATATATTTCAAAGCCAACACTGTGAGTCAACAGTAACCATTAAAAATAAACCACATTAACAATTGTTCATGAATGCGTTATTGTGAAGCAAAGCCCATCGTTCAGTCATTGATTAAAATAAAGTATCCATGCAACTTTGAGCATCTGATGAATGAATTCTAAAGAGTAATATGATTTATAGTCGACTTGAAAGCACTTAAAGAGCTGCATACTTTAATCATGGAGGGTGTGAAGAGGGAATGCAAGGTGACTGAAATGACAATATCCAATATTAATAAATATCAGCATATAGTGTGTGACCCTATATAAAGTGGTTTATTCTCCTAAATTGTTTGCTGTTTCTATATAATTCCATCTCACTGATTGTTATGCTTTCACCCTGCTTAATTAGGAGAATAAGCACAGTTCAGAGGATTTATTCACTATTTTGAAGACTTTTTATACCTAAAACACATTTGTAGAAATCCCATGAAACTGATACAAGTTAAAAGTAACTTTAATGTTGTGTTGATTCGACGGTCCCTGCATGAGGTTTCTGAGCACCAGAGTCCCTTTTGAAAACCTCTCATTTTACTGCAGCTGGGTCCCCTGCCTTGCTTCCCTCCAGTGGGCCAATGAGAAAATATATTACTCTGAAAACGCAAAAATCGCTGCACATGTTCCTGCAGTCGGTCTCTGGTCTCTTCCTAAAAAACTGTGCTGCCTTTCTATCGCCTCCGACAGTCGGCTGCGGCTCGGTCCAGAGGGATGCACATTTACACACAAAAAAGGCACCGCGTTGGTCCCTGTGCTCCTTCTAAAGATGGGTTTCCATGGTGACGCCGGATAAGAAAGCATTCGGGGGACATTGTTTGCGTTCACGTGTGTATTTGTTTGTGGATCGCTCAGACGGTGCGAGTGCTGTCTGGTGCGGCAGGATTGTTTGCAGAGCGTGGAGACCTCGCCCGAGCCACAGGGTACGATATTATAGCAATATTGAATTTACGGATCCTTCAGCTCCACGCAGGCCATAAGGCGCGCATTAAATATGCATACATACTGTGGCTGCAAACACACACACGTATGCAGTATGCCCGCATGCATCCACATATACCTTCAGACAAAATACACATACGCTCACACTGCCTCCTTGAGTTGGGAGCAGGGTGGGGGGTGAGTTTGTTTACTGGAGAACTGACAGTTATGGTGTCTATGGGGAGTTTTCCGGTGTTACTCGTATAGCCTAAGCTATCTCCAGAGCCACAATGAGGATCCGTAGCCCGGTTGTGAGACATTGAGCTATTCATATGCATGACAGCCCTCACTGGTTTCTAAATGTAGGCAAAGAGGGCGAGCAAGAGAGACACAGGGAAATGAAATTCCAATAAGGATTTATTTTTGTATTATTATTCCGGAAAAAGAAATTCCGTAAAAGAGAAACTGCAACAAAAGTTGCAATGTTTGTGCATGTGTGTGTACACTTATGTGCACACAGGATGCACATGTGGCTTTCTATGCGGTTGTAGTTTATGTGTAGATGTTTCTCAGCACAGCACGTGTCACGAGTTTCTTTGTGTTCATTTAAGACTGGAATTTAAACCAAGCAGTTTAGTTCAGGTCAATTTCTGCTTGTTACCGTTTTTTCAAAATAAACTTACGTTTTCACAGGAAGCAACTAGAAGTCTAGGTTTAGGCAGCAAAAGTACTTGGGTGTGTTTGGGAAAAGATCGTGATCTGGTGAAAATAAGACCATTCGTCTCATAGTTAGCAGCAGTGTACGTCAACTTTTGGTCTCACACAGGGCACAAACGTCGGTCTGGTTGTCCTGTTCCCTACGCAGACTTCATCGCTCTTCATACAGAACCAGACTTCCTACTTTGCTAACGCCATAAGTACGGTCGAGTAGAGCGTCATAGTGTGACACGTAGGGCCAAGCTGCCGTATTTGACCAGTTGGGAGTGAGAGCTGGTCTAAACACGAGCACCACTATCGCACAAACTGGTGGAATAAAAAAGTAGATCATGTTCCCGATTGTATTGCTTAAAAGAGTGCTGTGAAGAAAGGAGGTGCCATTTATTTATTGAGATTCCCATGAGCACTGTGACAATCCATATACCTCGGCAGGCACAAATCCAACCAAGGGTTTTGACAGCATTGGCGATGATCCGCAAATGTTAACGATGCCGTTTATTTTTTACATTAAAAGCCAGTCCTCTGTGCCTCGTGGAGGAAAACGGCGCTCTAACAAAATTATTATGACACAAAAATATAGTTATATTGAAGTTTTACCATGTTAAAAGTGTAAGAACTTAGGTGTGTAATTGCCAGAGCATGTATTTTCAGAGTGGATGGAGGATGAATCCCCAAAAGCTAATTTCTCAGATACATATCAGGAAGGAAATTAATGAATATTACTACAGATTATTAATGGGGTTGTTCACCCCTGTATTAAAACAAACCGATAACACATTTGCAAACACTCTGGAATCCTCTGTCCTCTCTCTACCAGCTAAATTCTACCTGGTGACATACAGGTACCAGCCTGCCAGCTGCTAAACATTTTGGCTCTGCGGGAAAGAGCCACATCCAATCCACACACACACACACACACACACACACACACACACACACACACACACACATATACACATATACACATACACACGCACACATACACACACACACTGGTCACCCTGGTTCTTTTCCCTCTCTGGATGTCCACTCATCCTGCTTGAAATATAGATAAGCTGTCAGATGCCTGTCTCCAGCTCTCTGAGGCAGCGTCGGGCATGCATGTTTAAATCATGTCAGCAGACGTGACCTTGGGCAGGGTCACTTTCCGGCTCGGCGACGGGCAGCTGGATTGAACGCATATACACGCCGATATGTGAAGGCGCATGGACTTGTGAGCGCGAAGATGCACATGTTGGGAATGCCTTATTGGATTCCACTAGATTACTCAATGAATATTATGCTCATTTTCAGGTTCATGTATTTGGGATTTCTGCTAGAATATGTCAACACGCTTTAATGTTCAAAAACACTTTATTTTTCTCCTCCTGTCAGTCTGGATATACCTGACAGAAACATCTTTAAGGCCCCCCTCCCAATGAAGCCCAGTCTGCCAATCTTAACTTGCAAGAAGGATAAGGAGTACTTTTCTATAAAATCATGTATTATCACTATTATCATCTTTGCTTCTCATACTCAGAAGGGGGGCTGTATATTCTAGGACTAACCTAATGCCGCTGTAGCTTTCACACTGCAGAGGCTCAGGTGAGTTTGAGGGCATTTAAGGACACAGAGAGAATCCCCTCGGCTTCAGTCTGCAGTCTGAGCTCACAGACCTGCCTCTTCCTCTTCCATCTTGACACAGGCAGACGTCTGTCAAAGGCCCCATATTGCTTTGCAGTGTGTTTTAGTGTCTTTAAAAACGTGTTTGCCAGGTAGGGAAAATGGAAACCAGATCAACTTCCACTGTGGCAGTAAATCCATATATCTTTCTTTTTTTATGTTTGTGGTAGTAATTGCAAAAATAAATTGTTAAAAACACTTTTTTTTTATTGTGGGTCATATACAGAAAAATATCAGGACTCACAGATGAAATATTAGTAGGTTCAATCTCAAGTGGTGGTTTATTTAAAAAAGGCTTTAGCTACTTGGAACCACAACTGATTGACAACAAATTCATCAAGTACATTCTGAAGATCAATTAATCGTCAAAGACAATTTTCAATCAAAACCGATAGACGCTTGATGGTTTTAGCTTCTCAAATGTGATAAACGGTATCTTAACGTGATAGTAGATTACATCTTGCTTCTGGACTGCAACCTCACGCTTTTGGACATTATGATGTGCACTTTTCTCGTTGTTTTATGATGTTTTAAGGACTGAATGATTCATCGAGAATGGTTGTGAAAATAATCGTGAGCTGCAGCCCCAGCTGGAATCATAACTAATTCTGAGGCCAGACACACTTCAGTAGGGGATGCAAAGATGCACACGGCTTCGTTGGAACAACTTCCTGTACACTCGCTCTGGCGTTTCCTCGTTTCAGAAACACTGTGTGCTAGAAATCCATGCACAACAGCAGGTTGGCGAACATGCCCATGAATATTAGGAACAAACTGCTTCCAAACTCACTTGATATGTGCAGCCAAAGACCTCATGTCCACATTCATACACCCACACACCACAGAAACTTTGAGTTTCCCTCTGTGTGTGTCAGTTTACGCACACTGGGTTGGTGACACCCCACACACACACACAATCCGTCATTTGGGTGCTGATTTCAGCTGCTATGTGTCACTATGCTGTCACTCCAGCTATCCGACTCTCCTCTTCCATTTGCCTCCATGTCTCTCAGTCCCAATGCTGTCACTCCCCGTGTTTTAGTGCGACTGTATTTGCATGCCTCGCCCCGCGACCTTGAGTCACGGGGGGGATGGAGAGCAATTTTACGGAGGGCGCACGCACAGTGTTTTTTTTTGTGTGTAAACAACTTATTCTCAGTCGGCCTGCCGGCTGCTCGACTCAGCTCAGTCAATAGGCGCGAGATAATGTTTATTCGTGCACGCAACCGGTGCATTCCCCAGACGGACTCGACGCCCCCAGCAACCGACTCCTTCTCATCCACTTCTCCCCCTTTCTCTGCTCAGCCTCTGTCTGCATTATCACCAGAGACAGGCTGCTCCCTCTAGAGCAGCGAGACAGAAACCCTGTGTCGATGTCACCCGAGTGATCCCTGTCGCGCCGGCGGGGGAACCGATGGTGGGCCTCGGTGCCTCGCGTTTCTCCGCAAAAGGCTTCCTTCCAATTACATGCCAAGGATTGAGGAATGAGACTGAGAAGCGTTGGACTGGGGGGTGGAAGGAGGAGATAGAGAGAGTGAAGGAAGAGGGAAAAAAGGTGAAAAGGTGGATGGGGTAAACAGCGACAATGTCCGTATTTGAGAGGGTAGATGTCTGAGAGATGTCTTCAATTGAGCGTGCGCGGGTCCTAAATAGGTTTTCAGGGTGGGGGGTAATAAAAGAGCCTGTCATCCCTCCGCTCCCTCCCTCCTTCTCTTTCTTCCCTTTCTCCAGCAGCCTCTCATCCCCTTACTATTAGAGCCCAGTAATGAAATGTGGAGTGTCTCATATTGGTGCCTGGGCCCCTGCAAACTGCATTAGTGTGTAAATGGTGTGGGAGTAATGAGAAAGCACTCAGGCCAGCCGGGAAGACTGGACCATGGTGTTGTGTCCGTGTGCATGTGTGTGTGCCCGCATGTAACGTGCACGTACATCAAATGAATAACAAGAGACGTTAGGGGGAGTGGGGGTCCCGGCTCTCGGGGCCAGAGCACCGTTTCCGTCTCGGGTGCCAATCCTGCGATTGTTAGCTTCCAACAGGAGAGACGCTTAGAAAATCTATTTGGTCAGCGGCACACAATCTCACTCGTGGCCTAAAGCATCAATGTCTTTATGCGGCTCACTTAATTCAAGTCTTTCTAAAGGTGAATTATTCAGGCTTCACAAAAGGATTTATTCTTTAATGCCTTACGGGCTGACTTCATTAAATCAGTGGCCACATTTTGCCAGCGCTAAAATCTGTCCATCTTTCTTCTTCTTTTTTTTTTAAGCGGTGGCTTTGATCTGATCCTCTGAATACTAGCAGCTTTTGCTTTCACCTTGTTTTTCAGCCGCGATTAGGCTTTGTTTAGCTGTCGAGCACGAGAACCAGCAGGGCTCCAGGTCCCCGAAAACCACAAGCGCATAATGTCTCCTCTTCTTTTTTTAACATCCCAGAAGGGGAATACCTGCTCCTTTCTTTTACACTGTCTCCCTGCATAATGTATACATGCACATTGCTCATACAAATGGCCCACACCACCGGCTATGTAATAAAGGGTTGTGTGTGAATGGGACTGAGTGATATCATTCCATTTCCTCTGGCCTGAAGGGCCTAAAAAAGGAGCCGCAGAGACAAGACAGCCACGCTCCATCCAGTAAATACTCTCTTCACGGCTCGATTTCTTTCCTCCTTCTTCTTCTTCTCTGCAGATATGCTGCCTAAGTCGGTGGAAAGCGTCTTCATCTTCCAGGAGGCGAGCGAGGGTGAGCCGAACGCGGCAACCCCGACATACGATGCCATCGTCGTGGAGCAGTGGACCGTCATCAACGTGAGTAGATGGATTGGATTCTTCTTTTGTCCTCGAATTGCGCAAGTTTTGTGCTTTTCTCTTAAAGGTCGTATGAAAACATTTCGCTGTCCAAAAGCAACTGATAATGCAAGGAATGACACATCCACTTTACGTAATGGGGCGATTATACACCTCAGGATTTACGTCAAATGGCAACGTTCAGTTTCAATGCAGGGGGTAGAGGGAGGGGGGAAGTAAGTGGTGGTGGTGAATAGCTGTGTAACAGCCTACGGACGACCAGAGTTTATGCCCCACCACATACCTGCTGATATCAACATGTGTTATATTTTGATAAAGCTGTTGCGAATTAAAGATAAAAACCGGAATAAGTGAACAGAGAAAATTGAGGACTTCAGATGCTTTCATGTGAGGCACCAGGGCTCACTTAATGGTTCGATGAGGATGAAAATGAAAATGATGTGAATCATAAACTGTGGCCTTCGCAACCCAAACGAACACGAACGGGACATTTTTAAATGACGTGTCAGGCGCTCTCCACCACATCAAAACACAAAAATGAGGGAATATCTCTGAAATTACAGTGTCGTGTTTTTCCTTTTCGGGAACAACACCCATTTTCAAAATCCATACATGCTAAGTCTTGTGGTACAGTCCAAAGATATGAGTAAACATGAACAACTATCTCCCTAATCCATGCATGTCTTTAAGTATAAGGTCTGGAAGGGCCCCATAGACGATGAACTGGGATAGATGTTATAGGTGACATTGAGAGCACCCAGGGGAACGTTCGTAGTATACGGGGACAATTTTGTTTCAAAACTTACAACACTGCAATAGAATAACGCTCATTTGGATAAAGCGGTCAGGCTGCATTAAAGATGTTTACTGGATACACCTGCACTGACATTCGAGTCACGGGCAATACAAGGCGGTTTACAAATTCCGGAAGCAGCAGAGTGCAGTGAAACTTCAGCTTTGTTACCGTCTGCAGCCTCATAGGAATTAGTTAACATCTAGACTTCAGTGGGCTATGTAAGTGATACAGTTACTGAGCAACCACCAGCTGGTACTGGCAAAATACATGTCAAAAGAAACTTTCAAAACCAAGCTGCTAATACTCTCATTGGCAGTTACTAAGTAATTTCCTTTATATCGGTAGTTAAACAAATATATTGATACTTTATGACCCATTATTGGGTATAACTGCAGTGCACAACTCGTGCGCCAGTTCTGCACCCGTTGCATGCATAGTGTCTTTTCAAAATGAACTAAAGTTAGATTTAGGCAACAAAACTACAAAGTTTAGGAAAAGAGCATTAACTCGATCTCCTGGACAAAAGTCCTGTGTTTGTCTTTCACCTCTGTCACCAATAATTATCAGTAAAATATTCACATTGATACCATCTTATTCAACAATATGTTTAAGCCACATTGCCTCAGCTTGTTGAGAGCACAAATCCTCTGAAAAAGTTTGGACCTCCTCTATTGAAATCAGTTGTCACTCAGGTATCGTGCTCTTTCAGCCCCTCCTACAACCCCAAAGGCAAATCGGTCACATCTCAATTTATGGGACATGTGTCGTGGTCGCTTGTCTTATCAGGAGCAACCAAGCCCTTATCTGCCCACCGATTACCGTCTCTCCTCAGCACAAGTTCCAAGTTGGAAATTGATTTCTGTCTAGAGTTGAAGGGTTTGCGGCCATTTCATTGCCTTTCAACCGTGTGTGTGTGTGTGTGTGTGTGTGTGTGTATGTCCATGTTTGTGCATGCAGCTGCATGTGCATGCGTTTGAGTTTGGTTCTGTGTGTCTGTATGTGTTTGCCGATGCTATCACTGTAATTGAATTTAGACAATTTTTTTTTGTGGCCCGTGGCTGTCCAAGTGTGAAAGGAGACTTTTGTCCCCTAAAAATGTGGCTCTGTGATTGTCCAGGCCGGCGCTGATGGTCTCATGTGCCAATAAAATAAATAAAAAAAGACTCCTACAGTCGTCTGGCGGCGGCAGTAAAGCCTCCCCTCCTCCGAGATGAATGGTAATACTGTTACAGCCTAATGGATTTCAAGGCTTCCTCAGAAACGTCAACAGTGAACGACGCCGAAGCCACAGCCTGTGTTCCAGGAGATCCAATCAACTCCTCCACTGGGACTTTATCAAAAAAACTGTTTCACCCGAGCAATCTGCACCACGCCAAATCAGATTGACAGCACACTCCTTCACAAAGGGCGATCAGGGCTTCACATCATCCCCACTCACTGTGAAAACCGCCTGAAATTAATATGCAAAGTATCCTCGCAGCTCATTATTGTTTCAGTGCCGGGATAATTACAATGAAAAATAAGATAGAATATTGATTGCGTGGGGTTTCTTCCTCTTTTTCTTTATATAATGTCATCTGGTTCTCCCCCTTAGAGCGTTTTATTTATCCAGAAGTCTGAAAGGTGGTTGGATGTATGAAGCTCAGAGAAGAAGAGGAAGCAGTTTCACTGAAGACAGAAATCATTGATATTGTCGTCAAGTGAGGGTGTATCGTCTCAGGCAGCGTGTCTGTTCATCACTGAACATATGAAAGTTGTTTTTAATTGTTCCATTTATAACGGAGAACTAATAAGAGAATTTCCATGAGAAAGAAAAAAGCTACGTTTCTAATGGCGTCACATCTACAGGTGTCTGCAGAGCAGCAGAGTGGTGAGTAGATGCAGTTCACCAGAATACGACTGAATATGGATGATTGAATACTGGTTGTAATCATGATATTAAAAAGTTGTTTTTACTTCACAATGACAAGTCCCAAATATAATTTATGTGGAGGCTCTCGAGTCGTTTAGATGCACCTTTTACAGAGTTGTGCCGAATAACATAAAAGAAGTACAAGTACCAGTAATTACATTTATTTTTGCCGTGCAAATGAGTAATATGTGATTAGAAATGTATTATATTTTTCAAGTACCTTTTCCAACACTGGTGAACAAAGACTATATACGGCCCAATTATTCTAAACGGTTCAACAACATTTGACCCTTCATAAATCCCGCCCAATTGAGCAAGCTTTGCAGCCTTTCCCCTTTCCTGTCACACTACATCTGTTCAAGGTAACGTTACTTTTTAAGTCACATTACTTTGTATACAGTCAGATACTATGAGGAACTTTCATTTAGTGTTGCTTCTGGTGGTCCCTGTGGACAAACACGGTAGTGTTTTAGAGCACCAGAGTCGCTTTAGAAAACCTCTAATTGTCCTGCCGCTGGGTCTAACAGTCGGCCCCGTTCAGTCTCTTCCTGGTGCTGGTTCTCGCCTGCCTCCCTTCCCTCCAGCAGGCCTGGCAATACGACCCGGGCCTCCAGTGCCGTGGGGTCGGTGTCGGCATCTGGTGAACCCGCATGATTTCATTCCTTCGTTTTATCTCTTTAAGGCTATGTGCCACGGCCGTGGCCCCTAATCAACTTACGGTGTCATTTATTTTGATATTTACGACGTCTAGCTTCCCAACGGGCAAAGTTGCCCGAGGAAAGTTTATCACTATAAATATATCCTTCCATCGCAGACTGTGGTCCTTCAAGACGCGGTCAGCTTCCTGGAGCTGTACTGCCTGACGCCCAGAGACTAATCTGATACACACTGCAGCTAAACGGATCCGACTTCTCCATGTTTCTTTTTGTCAAGCTCCGGCCTAGCGACAGTATCTAAGGGGAGTGGGACTTAGCATCGGTCGATTATACAGTTAAAATAAGTATAACAATGGAACGACCTTGACACTGACAATGTGACAATGACACTAAGAGGTTTCCATATGAAATTATAAAAAATACATTCATCTTATCAGGTAATTTAGAGTTTAGTAATTTTACTGTGACAAGGTATCAAAATGTACAGTGATAAAAAGCCAACAAGTTCTGACTTCAAAATAAATCATAGAGAGAAATAAAAGAAGAAAACAAAAACCTTGAACTGACAAATTAAGACTGAAGTGCAGCCGGAACAACAAAGCGCATAACATGAGCAGCAACAGAGTCATATGTACGTGCAGCGTGTCCAGCATGTAAAAGTGCTTAAGAGCCGCTACAGACATTCTCTAATAGCTTCATCATGAAAAGCAAAACAACACAGATTTTTGACAGATGTTCTGAATACATCTGAAGACGTGACAATGACCTCAATAGGAACCACATGGATGGGGGTGAAGCACTGAAAATGAATAACTCATCAAGGGTCTCCGCTACGAAACTCCAATTAGGACCAGCTTCACATCTCTTGTGTCCAGAGGGAAAATCCATTTAGGAGCTGCCTTGAAACTAATGTACTGAAAGGCCTCTTTCCTCTCACTGAGTTTTGAAGGAGCAACAACCAAACAAAAACAAGGCCTCCTTTAGACCTCGGCTAGGGTCGGTCTTATGTTTGCTCCTATTGAGGTGCTGCGGTGAAAATCAGTTCATCCTTCAAAAGAAAAGAACAAAAAAAAAACATGTTTGTGGTGTTTTATTGAAGAATGAACTGATTTTCACCTGCACTACCTGTGAGGGGTCTGATGTTTCTTAGAAGCTTCTTATCCTGTCTTTTCATACCTTCCTTATATGTTGTTTAAAGCGGCATTATCCACTTCAGCTCAGCCAGGGTCCATTGGGACAAACTGGATGTTGTGCAACGAGCGGTATTTTAAAATTCTCAAGATGCTAATAAAAGTTTTGAAATATATCTAACATGGCATGCTTCTGTAAGCGAACCGTTTACAAGACGTAGAATATTTGCATCTGATCTGACGGTGCAGCCTTAAAAAACATTGCATCCCCGGGTTGAACATTTTACTCAGTGTAACATCATGAGCTTCAAAGACCTCTTTGATTTTACCAGACCTCTTTAGAACGCTACTCATCTCTGCTTGAGGCAGGCGGCTCGAGGCTACAATACCCCCTATAGCATAACATTGCGATCAAGTTGCATTGTGGGTAGTGTAGGTGCCAGAATTACACAAGGAAGAAGAATGTGTGAAGCAAAGGAGACAATATCTCTGGTTCTGTTGAGGCCATTTCTATCCTCTTTTTTTCAACCGTTCATTGTAAATCTGACAGTGTTGTAGGAGTGCAAAGCCAAAAGTGTACTACCAACAATTTAGTATTACATTTCCATCTACAGTCCTCAAAAAATAAAAAAGGAACAGATATTAATGAAATGATAATATTGTATTACCAAAAATGGTCAGGTGTATGTTTGCGTGTTTTAAATTTGAGATATTATCCAAGAATTAATGAAACATTAACATAATTTGAGCCTTGACGAAATAAAAATGACATTCATTCGCCTCAAATGTCAACATCGCTCCCCCCGGCGTCTAAACCCCAACGCGCCCAGTTGAGATGGTAAACGTTCTCTCGTCTGTGAAGAGTGTCGGTTTCCAGCGACGAAGCGGCTGCTTCTTGTGTTCAGGTGCGACTTCAATTTGTGCCGTGCGTGTTCTGCGGTGAGAAACATGGCCATGACCGGCAGTCGTGTTGGACGAGCGAACTCCTCCAAGGATCGAAATGTACACATACTCCTAAGATTTTGGCGACACAAGGTGACAAGATAGTACTTGTATACTGTACTTGGCAGGTGACTGAAAGAACTGTCAGTCAATCAAACCTTTGTCAAGTCATCTGGGAGACGGACATAAACATTCAAACAGTCCCCTCTCCGTGTGGTCTCGCCCTTCTATATCTAGTAATGCCAAGTCTTCCTCCCTGACTCTTTAGGCCCATGTTTTTTCACTTTTTCTATTTAAAAATAACACAACTCAAGTGTTCTCAGACTTGACAAAGCTCCTCCAAAGCCACAGAGGACATTATACAACATGTCTACGGGTTGTGTAGTACTCCCTACAACTAGTCAATTGACTTTGACATGTAATCCTGGTGAGGTGCCCCCAAGAGGAAAATCAGCTGGGATAAAGAAGTCAAAAATCAATGTACAGCCAGTGTATTTATCTATGGGTCTGAAAGGCATCACCCTTAAAAAGGAAGTTTTTAAACTTCCACCCAGTGGTATCCATCTGTGCACAAGATCTCAGTGTGCCACCTCCCCAAAATAGAGAGGGGGAAGGAATTCTGAGCAGCACAAACAAAAGTCAATTCACCTCCATTTTCAGGAGCAGCACAAATCTCCCAACCGCAGCACATAAAACAGAAATGATCCTGCAAGGCCACTGGAGGTAAATGAGAAAGTTTTTTTGGGGGTTCTTTTTGTTACCAACCCTTTAAAATATTCCTTTCCAGAGCAATAAAACTGGCATGGGTGTTTATTACACTAATTAGGTACAGCAGCGATGCACCTTGGTTCTGCTACTGAACGTATATTCCCAGTAAAAATATATATATAAAAAACAAACCTGCAAGAAAATTATTGCAGTGCTTTATGCATAACTTAGAAAAATGGCAGATAGCAAGACAGATTGCTCAGTCGCTCCCTTGTTACCACCAGACAAGCTGTGTTTATGGGTATTATTAGTGTAGCTAGAACATAAAAAATAACTGTTGTTTTATGACTCTGGTGTTCGCGAAATAATTTACAGCTGAAATAACAGTTTTCTCTCTGACTTCAGATGGCTAGAGGATCTAAAGGTCGATTTAATAAGACGCTGTGTGTGCTTTACCGTCTGCACACAGTTTTAGATATCCTAGCGTGATTGTCAGGAAGTAAAATGTTCTCTCAACCACTTCAAGCACTGCACTGTGACGATGTTGGCAGGCAGTCACTCCTTGATCTTGACAACTTGTAACCCAAAAGACACACCGGAAGAGTTTAGAGAGCGTGTGTGTGTGTGTGTGTGTGTGTGTGTGTGTGTGTGTGTCTACTCCTGCAAAAAAAGACACCCTAAAAGTTAATATCAGTGGAGTTCAAATTTAAGAAATGGCAGTCCAAAGTCAAAGCAAGCGAAAGGAGCTTAACAGCGCCGACATTGTTGTCACTCATTCCCAGAATTCACTTGCATCCGCGGCTTTGAAGAGTAGCACTCCCAGGAAACTAAAGAAACGGGATTAGGGCCCCACATCACAGAATCGGTGTGGCAGGGAGGACGCTTTGAAGAAATACTTTAGGACATAGACAAGGACACCTCAGTCATATATATATATTCACAGTGTGTGTGTGTGTTCTGTCACTCAGATCTGCTTGAAATCAGGTTCACACAAAAAGGTAGTGTCTTCCTCTGGGTTCACTGTCACTGCAGATTAGCCCCCCCCCCCCCCCCCCAACATCAAGCCTGGTGCATTATTTATAACATACAGTATATTCTTACAGTATTATACATTTCTTATGAGTCCCGTTTCTCTGCGTGTGCATGCCGAGGCCTGCATGTTGTGCAGAGGGCCGATCGTTACCTCGCGTCGCCTGTCCGTGATACCTCTATCCGTTTTGACTGAGGCGAGAGGAGAGGTGACCTAGATAGCAGGAGAGTAATTTGCACCGTCCCTGCAAGTGAGAGATCGGGCCCGCTCTGTCCGACAACGTGACGATGATGTTGATAGGTCCGGGCTGGAGGCGGAGGTTTTGGTTTGCAGGGCGTGAGGTTGTTTATCAGGTGTATCAGAAACAACGTGACGGACTAGAGGCTTAGTAGTGGTGAGAAGTAACTGAGTACATTTACTTTAGTGTTACTTTATACTTCTACTGCACTGCACTTCAGAGGGAAATATTACCCTTCATTTCCAAACTGAGAGGTCATTTTCAGATAAAGACTTGACATTAAAAAAAAATATCCATCCATCCATCCATTTTCGGCCGCTTATCCGGGGTCGGGTCGCGGTGGCAGCAGGTTCAGCAGGCCGACCCAGGCTTCCCTCTCACCCGCAACACTTTCCAGCTCATCCTGGGGGATCCCGAGGCGTTCCAAGGCCAGCCGGGAGATATAATCCCTCCAGCGTGTCCTTGGTCTTCCCCGGGGTCTCCTACCAGTTGGACGTGCCTGGAAAACCTCTAATGGGAGGCGTCCAGGAGGCATCCTGACTAGATGCCCGAACCACCTCAGCTAACTCCTTTCGACACGAAGGAGCAGCGACTCGACTCCAAGCTCCCCCCTGATGTCCGAGCTCCTTACCCTATCTCAAAGGCTGAACCTGGCCACCCTACGGAGGAAGCTCATTTCGGCCGCTTGTATCCGAGACCTCGTTCTTTCAGTCACGACCCAGAGTTCGTGACCATAGGTGAGGGTTGGAACGTAGACCGACCTCTTCACCAAGACGGACCGGTACAGCGCCTGTTTTACTGCTACAGCCGCACCGATCCGCCTATCGATCTCACGCTCCACCTTACCCTCACTCGTGAACAAGACCCCGAGGTACTTGAACTCCTTCGCTTGGGGTAGGCAGTTTGTCCCCACCTGGAGGGAGCAGTCCACCGGTTTCCGGCAGAGCACCATGGCCTCAGATTTGGAGGTGCTAACTCTCATCCCTGCCGCTTCACACTCGGCTGCAAAACGCCCCAGTGAATGCTGGAGGTCACGGTCCGAGGAGGCAAACAGGACCACATCATCTGCGAACAGCAGAGATGCGATCCCGAGACTCCCGAACCAGATCTTCTCCGTCCCCTGGCTGCGCCTAGATATCCTGTCCATGAAAGTCACGAACAGGACCGGTGATAAAGGGCAGCCCTGGCGGAGACCAACACCCACTGGGAACGTGTCTGACTTACTCCCGAGATACGAACACAGCTCCTACTGCAGGCGTACAGAGACCGGATGGCCCGTGCCAACGGGTCCGGCACCCCATACTCCCGCAGCACCCCCCACAAAACCCCCCGAGGGACCCGGTCGAAAGCCTTCTCCAAGTCTACAAAGCACATGTAGACTGGTTGGGTGAACTCCCAGGACCCCTCCAGTAGTCTTGCGAGGGTAAAGAGCTGGTCCACTGTTCCATGGCCGGGACGGAATCCACACTGTTCGTCTTGAATCTGAGGTTCGACAAGCGGTCGGAGCCTCCTTTCCAGCATCCTGGCATAAGCTTTTCCCGGGAGGCTGAGCAGTGTGATACCACAATAGTTCGAGCACACTCTCCGGTCCCCCTTCTTGAAGATGGGAACCACCACCCCGGTCTGCCAGTCCATGGGTACTGTTCCCGACCCCCATGCGACACTGCAAAGGCGTGTCAGCCAAGACAGCCCAACAATGTCCAGCGCCTTCAGCATCTCAGGGCGGATCTCATCCACCCCCGGCGCCTTGCCACCAAGGAGCTTTTTGACTACCTTAGTGACCTCTGCCAGGGATATGGGTGCAACCACCCCAAGGACTTCAGGCGCTGCCCCCTCTCAGGGGACATGTTGGCCGGGTTTAGGAGTTCCTCAAAGTGCTCTTTCCACCGCCCGACGATGTCTACAGTCCGGGTCAGCAGTTTCCCCCCCCCCCCACGCTGAGAACAGCCTGGGGTAGGCCCTGCTTTCCCTTCCTGAGCCGCCGAATGGTTTGCCAGAACCTCCTTGAGGCCAACCGAAAGTCCTTCTCCATGGCCTCCCCGTACTCCTACCATGCCCGAGTTTTAGCATCCGCGACAACCACAGCTGCAGCCCTTCTGGCCTGCCGGTACCCGTCAGCTGCTTCAGGAGACCCCTGGGCCAACCAGGCCCGAAAGGCCTCCTTCTTCAGCTTGACGGCTTCCCTCAACCCCGGTGTCCACCACCGGGTTCTCGGGTTGCCGCCACGACAGGCACCGATGACCTTCTGACCACAGCTCCTGGCGGCCGCATCCACAATAGAGGCTTTGAACATGGTCCACTCGGATTCCATGTCCCCAGCCTCCCTCGGGATGTGTGAGAAGCTCTTCCGGAGGTGAGAGTTGAGGACCTCCCGGACAGGATCCTCCGCCAGACGTTCCCAGTTCACCCTCACCACACGTTTGGGCTTGCCAGGTCTTTCTAGCCGACTCCCCCGCCATCTGATCCAACTCATCACCAGGTGGTGATCAGTTGACAGCTCTGCTCCTCTCTTCACCCGAGTGTCCAAGACATACGGCCGCAAATCAGATGATACGATTACAAAGTCGATCATTGATCTCCGGCCTAAGGTGCTCTGGTACCAAGTACACTTATGAGCCGCCTTATGCTCGAACATGGTGTTCATTATGGACAAACCGTGGCTAGCACAGAAGTCCAACAACAAAACACCGTTCGGGTTCAGATCAGGCAAGCTGTTCCTCCCAATCACGCCCCGCCAGGTTTCTCTATCATTGCCCACGTGAGCGTTGAAGTCCCCCAGGAGAACTATGGAGTCGGCAGGCGGCGCCCTTTCCAGGACCCCTCCCACCGACTCCAAGAAGGCCGGATACTCCGAAATGCTGTTCGGTGCATAAGCACAGACAACAGTCAGAGCCTTAAGCTTAATTTATGGTTCTGCGTCAAGTCGACGGCGTACCTACGCCGTCGCATTCAAAGTTCTGCGTCGAGGGACTGCGTTGCTCTGCAATTAACCGCCATGCCGCCAGGGGGGTGTGCCTGTGTGGCTGTGTGGTTTCAGGGGTTATAGCCGAATCCTTGCTTTTTCTTCCGGTCACAGTAAACAATGGCGACCAAGTTGGAGCGGCTGCATTTGGAGTTGGAGCTCATCAATATTGAAGAGCAAATGCTTATATTGCAAATGTTGAAGCGCAGGCGACAGAGAAGACGTTTGCGGAGGTGGTCTGTACGACCACTAAACCGGTGTAGGAAGACAGACCGGAAAAAGCAACTGCCGGAAATTACGTTCTGAGCGGACCAATCACAGTGCTTGCGGTCCACGTCAACGCGACGCGTAGTTAGGATTTTTTGGAGGTGCACGTCAGGCTACGGCGTAGGGGTCTCCGTCGACGGCGTAGGTACGCCGTCGACCTGACGGAGAACCATAAATTAGGCTTTACTCCCCGCAACCCGTAGGCGCAGGGAGGCGACCCTCTCGTTCCCTGGGGAAAACTCCAACATAGCGGCGCTCAGCCGGGGGCTCGTGAGTATCCCCACTCCCGCCCGGCGCCTCTCACCCTGGGCAACTCCAGAAAAGGACAAAGTCCAACCCTTCTCCAGGATCTTGGTTCCTGAGCCTGTGCTGTGCGTGGAGGTGAGCCCAACTATATCTAGCTGATAGCGCTCCACCTCCTGCACCAGCTCCGGCTCTTTCCCCGCTAGCGAGGTGACGTTCCACGTCCCTAGAGCTAGTCTATGCTGCCGGCGATCGGCTCGCCCAGGTCTCCTGCCTGGTCCGCCGCCCGGTCTGCATAGCACCCGACCCCGATGCTTCCCCCTGCGGGTGGTGAGTCCACAGGGGACAGAACATATCTAAAAAGGTAATTAAGAGAATAACATAGCATGCCTGTCTTATTGCTCCACTGCTTTTACAGCAGTAGAACACTGCTCAAGCATCAGTAACAAAATAATAATGCAATGTAACATATCGGGTGGCGTGATGAGCAAAAGTTAACCGTCTGAGGCAGATTTGAGTCTAAATTGAGGTTAACATGACACAGAAACTGCCGTCTCTTTATCGCTTGTTCCTCTCTTCACCAAACTAGGTTACGGTGAAAAGAATCAGAACAGCTAAAAAATAAAACATCTGGTTTCTTACCTAATTTAACAAAGCAGTAAACAGAGACACCGGGAAGAACTCTGGGCTCCCCTGTCACGATTTGGCTCCGGGGCCTCTCTCTTTATAAAATAAAGTAATTAGGGCTGTTGCTTTAAAGCGGATGATTTGTCTGTTGATCTGTCTCAGAACCCACATTTCAGTCATCAGTTTTAAACATCAAATGCTAATATTTCTCTTCCCCCTGCAAGAGTACTTGCTAAAAGCTTTTACTGAGAGCGGCGGAGGAACAAGAAACTCTGTGCGCTGACTCATATTGTTATCAGGCTGCATAGTTTAGTCTTGACTCAACCAGTAGACCATGTAAAACTCTGAAGTTTGGATACACTTTGGAGGTATTTATTTAGCTGTGTTACTTATGCAGCAATGCGATTTTAAGCATGGAAAGGGTGCGGAGGTGTAACCAAACTATTGGACAAATTAATTTATTGCGTCACTTCCGGTTCCACCGTGTGTGTTGATAACGTACTTGTCTCAGCTCCAGCTAAACCGAGCTAATTGTGTGATATTCTCCAGTACAAGCGCCTGATCACCTGTTGTACATCTTTCACATCTAAACACTCGACTCTCTTCTTCTTTTAGCGGCTCACCGCCTGCATCTAACTGTCCTGTTTTCACTTTGCTTGTTCTGCTAATCGTTAGCTACCTCACTTAGCCTAGCAGCTAGCGATGTCTTCCTCCTCTCCCTCTTCTGCTCTCTCCTGCTCAGCGTGTCACATGTTTAGCTATTCCCCTGCCTTCTTTAATGATAACGATACATGTAAGAAGTGTAGTTTATTTGCTAGGTTGGAGGCAGGTCTCAGTGGGTTAGATGCACGGCTCCGCACCATTGAAGCTCAGACGTTAGCTACGTTAGCCATCCCAACTCCCATAGTCGGTGCGGACCAACTAGCTTTAGCTTCTGATAACGTTAACTGTTCCCCGGCAGCCCCCGAGCAGCCGGGGGACTGGGTGACTGTACGAAGGAGGCAGAAGCCGGGATCTAAGCAGTCCTCTGGACACCGCCACCCTCTTCCCGTTTCTAGCCTCTCGCCACTCAGCGGCACTGAGAAACCAACCTTGGTTGTCGGGAGCTCAATTGTTAGAAACGTGAAGATTGCGAAACCAGGGACCACAGTCAAATGTATTTCTGGGGCCAGGGCGGGCGACGTTGAGTCCTATTTAAAACTGTTGGCTAAAGACAAACGTAAATACAGTGAGATTGTAATACACGTCGGCTTTAATGACTCCCGGCTTCGCCACTCGGAAGTCACTAAAATCGGCGTGGAGTCGGTGTGTGCTTACGCCAAAACAATGGCGGACTCGGTAGTCTTCTCTGGCCCGCTCCCAAACACGGTGACTGATGAGATGTATAGCCGCATGTCAACTTTCCACCGTTGGTTGTCACGGTGGTGTCCAGCAAACAATGTGGGCTTCGTAGATAACTGGCGGTCTTTCCGGGGAAACCCAGGTCTGATTAGGGGTGACGGCATCCATCCCACTTCGGGTGGAGCGGATCTCCTTTCTGCAAACATGACCAAGCTTATTGGTCGACTTCGTGCATGACAGACCAGGAAGCAGAATCAGAGTTGTAGTCTTACACCCTTCTCTGCACTTCCTGCATTTTCTTTAGGGCAGCTGCCCATCTTTAACTCTATAGAGACTGTGTCTGTCCCACGGCCACTTAAATTAATTAAATCAAAAGTAACCAAAAGAGGAGTTATAGAAAACAACCTCATAAAGGTTAACACCACTACTGCAATAGTGCAACACGATAGGATAATTAAATGTGGACTCCTAAATATTAGATCTTTGTCTTCTAAAGCTGTATTAGTAAATGAATTAATATCTGACAACCATATTGATGTATTTTGTCTTACTGAAACCTGGCTGAGACATGAGGAATATGTCAGCCTAAATGAATCTACTCCTCCAAGTCATGTTAATATGCACATTCCTCGAGACACCGGCCGAGGAGGTGGAGTAGCTGCCATCTTTGACTCGGGTCTGCTGATGGGTCCTAAACCTGGATTGAGCTGCAACTCATTTGAAAGCCTCGTTCTTAGTATTTCACATCCAACCTGGAAAACAGTACAGCCGATTCTGTTTGTCGTGGTATACCGAGCACCAGGTTTGTACTCCGAATTTATATCTGAATTTTCTGAGTTTTTGTCAAGTTTGGTCCTTAAGACTGATAAGGTTATTATTGTAGGTGATTTTAATATTCATGTGGATGTTAGCAATGATAGCCTTAGTGTTGCATTTAGCTTATTGTTAGATTCGATTGGCTTCTGTCAGAGAGTACAGGAACCGACTCACTGCTTTAACCACACCCTCGACCTTGTTCTTACATATGGCATTGATGTGGAGCATTTAGTAGTGTTTCCACAGAACCCTCTTTTATCAGACCATTGCCTTATAACTTTTGAGTTCATGCTACCAGATTGTACAGCGTTAGGCAAGAGTTTTTACACCAGATGTCTAACTGACGGTGCTGTTGCTAGATTTAAGGAAGCGATTCCTTCTGTATTTAATTCATTACCATGTCTCAATATAACAGATGACTCCTGTGCTAACTTTACTCCCTCCCAGATTGATCAGCTCGTCGATAGTGCTACTGGCTCACTGAGAGTGACGCTGGACTCGATAGCCCCTCTAAAAAAGAGGATCATTAAGCAAAGGAGGCTCGCTCCATGGTACAACCCTCAGACCCGCATATTGAAGCAAGCATCACGGAAGCTTGAGGGCATATGGCGCTCCAACGGTCTGGAGGAGTCCCGGTTGGTTTGGCGGGATAGTCTGAGAACATATAAGAAGGCCCTCCGTAATGCCAGAGGAGCCTACTACTCATCACTAATAGAGAAAAACAAGAGCAACCCTAGGTTTCTCTTTAGCACTGTGGCCAGGCTGGCTGAGAGTCATAGCTCGGTGGATCCGTGTATTCCTATAGACCTCAGTAGTAATGACTTTATGAACTTCTTCAATGATAAGATTATGGCCATTAGAGACAGGATCGGTGATCTCCTGCCCTCGACTACTGCCGGTCCATCCTCAGGTGGGATGACCATGGAGGAGGCTGTGGGCCCTGTTGTGCGTCTGGATGGATTTTTTACCATCAACCTCGACCAACTGTCTTCAATGGTTTCTACTTCTAAATCTTCTACCTGTCTCCTAGACCCTGTTCCGACAAAGCTGTTTAAAGAAGTTTTACCCTTAATTTGTGCCTCTGTACTAGATATTATCAATGGGTCTTTACTAATGGGTCATGTACCACAGTCTTTTAAAGTAGCTGTAATTAAACCTCTTCTTAAAAAGCCCACCCTGGATCCAGAGGTGTTGGCTAACTACAGACCTATCTCTAACCTTCCCTTCCTCTCTAAGATACTGGAGAAGGTAGTCGCAAATCAGTTGTGCGACTTTTTACATAACAATAGTTTATTTGAGGAATTTCAGTCAGGATTTAGAAAGCATCATAGCACAGAGACAGCACTAGTGACAATTACTAATGACCTTCTAGTTGCATCAGATAGGGGACTTGTCTCTGTACTTGTCCTGTTAGACCTTAGTGCAGCATTTGACACCATTGACCATGGCATCTTATTACAGAGACTAGACCAGTCAATTGGTATTAAAGGTACAGCATTAAGCTGGTTTAAGTCGTATTTATCAGATCGATCTCAGTTTGTATTAGTAAACGATGAGGCCTCGATGACCACCGCCGTTCGTCATGGAGTTCCACAAGGTTCTGTGCTTGGACCAATTTTATTCACCTTGTATATGCTTCCTTTAGGCAATATTATCAGAAAACACTCCATAAACTTTCACTGTTATGCCGATGATACTCAACTATATCTGTCAATCAAGCCAGATGAAATCCACCAGGTCACTAAACTTCAAGCGTGTCTTAAAGACATCAAAACCTGGATGACCTGCAACTTCCTGTTGCTGAACTCTGACAAGACTGAAGTTATTCTACTCGGCCCAGAACACCTCAGAAATCAACTATCTGACGATATGGTTTCCCTGGATGGCATCGCTCTGGCATCCACCACCACCGTAAGGAATCTCGGAGTTATTTTTGACCAGGACCTATCCTTTGGCTCCCACGTGAAACAGATCTCAAGGACTGCCTTTTTTCACCTACGGAACATCTCAAAGATCCGGCACATCCTGTCTCAAAGCGATGCAGAAACATTGATCCACGCATTTGTTACTTCAAGACTGGATTACTGTAACTCCGTATTATCAGGCTGCTCCGGAAAGTCCCTTGGGTCTCTCCAGCTGATCCAGAATGCTGCAGCTCGTGTACTAACAAGGACTCGGAAGAGAGATCACATTACTCCTGTACTAGCTGCTCTCCACTGGCTTCCTGTAAGATCGAGAATCATATTTAAAATCCTCCTCCTCACCTATAAAGCCTTAGCTGGTGATGCACCATCATATCTTAAAGAGCTTATAGTGCCATATTACCCCACCAGAGCGTTACGCTCACTGAATGCAGGGTTACTTGTGGTTCCCAGAGTCTTAAAAAGTAGGTTGGGGGCTAGAGCTTTCAGTTATCGTGCTCCTCTTCTGTGGAATCAGCTTCCACTTTCAGTCCGGGGGGCAGACACAGTCACCTCATTTAAGAGTAGACTTAAGACTTTCCTCTTTGATAGCGCTTATACTTAGGGCTGTTTCAGGCTTATAGTTAGGGCTGGCTCAGGTTTGCCCTGGTCCAGCCCCTAGATATGCTGCTATAGGCCTAGACTGCTGGGGGACATCTTAGGATACACTGAGCTCCTCTTCTCTTCCTCTTTCGCTCCTCTTCTCTTCCTCTTTCACTCCTCCTCTCCTCTTCTTTCTCTCCATCTGGATAAACTATTGTCTCTTCAATGCACATTACTAACTCTACTTTCTTTTTCCATGGATTCATGGCTGCCTGGAACCGGTCCTGCCCCGGGTCCTACCCCGGGTCCTGGCCCGGGTCCTGCCGCCCCCCCACCCACCCCTCCTGCCATGGATCCATGGCTGCCTGGAACCGGTCCTGCCTGCTGCCATGGCCCTGCTGATGGAACCGGCCTGGAACTGGTCCTGCCTGCTGCCATGGCCCTTCTGATGCCCCCCTCCTCTCTACCGCCTTCTGCTTCATGGATTATCAGGATCATGGACCATGCCTAATACTCATTATATGAATAATTTCTGTCATATTCATTGAATGTGCTGTAACTACGCTATTCATTCTGGCCACATGACATCTATTGCTTCTGTCCATCCGGGGAGAGGGATCCTCCTCTGTTGCTCTCCCTCAGGTTTCTTCCCTTTTTTCCCTGTGAAAGGGTTTTTACTATCTTTCTAGGGGAGTTTTTCCTGATCCGATGTGAGGTCCCGGGACAGGGATGTTATGTGTACAGATTGTAAAGCCCTCCGAGGCAAACTTGTATTTGTGATGTTGGGCTATATAAAATAAACTGAATTGAATTGAATTGAAATTAAAAAAGTTGACCTGATGATGGATACTTGAAAGGTCGAGGGATCAAAGTTTTTACAATTCTGAGCACCATAGAGGTCCAAGTTTCAGGGCAGTCCATCAGATATGTATTGACACTCTGACTCATAAATGTCAACCTCATAGTGGCGCCGAGAGGAAAATTAAATCACTAATTGACAACTGACTGAATAAATAAAAAAAGATTAAATAAAATCACAGTCATTCTGAATGCATGTCCTCGATGCTACAGGGTTAGATTATGCTCACAAATCTGATGAAATCATGCAAGAAAAACAACTCACAGAAAACAGCTACAAAGATGGACCTGGTGATGAGATTTCTCTCAGCTACCAATCTCAGCAAGGTCAAGGATAAACTTTCACTCTCAATTTATAAGCCAACATGGACAAGAAGTCCTTAACGTGCTCAGAATAATGGAACTTTGGACATTATTACGTGACAGTTGGACAAATTCATCTGTTGATCATGTGATGCGATTGAAAGCTACAGAACAGCACATGAGTGGACTTTGCGGTGAGCTTGTTCCGTCAAACTTGTTTCACGCATCTAGTGTTCAGACTGGTGCAGACAGCTGGATCGCACAATTTCAGCAATTGCAACTGTGTGCGGAGGGTTCACAAATCACAAATCAGACTCATATTAAAAGACATGGCCAATAAGATGATATCTAATTCAAACGCAGAACTGATCAACACCATATCCTCATGTAAAAGTGAGGAAAAGCACAAATATTGCAGTGCTTTAAAACATGGTGCATGCTGAATTTCCTGTTGCTGTGACAACGCTCCATCAGGAACAGTATCTGATGCCCTTTTTTAAAAGGTATTTGCTTCATCATTACTGGACTGTGTCTGCAAACCTGTTGACCCCAGTTGTCTGCAAAATTACAGCCACATTCAGAGCTGGTGCAAAACAGAATTATGGTTTGTTATGTCTGCCTTGTCGGTGAAGGTGGTGGGGGGGTTAACGAAAGACAATATTCTGGTGTTTTTGTTAAGCGGCAGGTCTGAACCTCCAGTTGACCTGCAGCTTCCTCCTCCCCGACCACAGGGCTGAAAACAGACTTTGTCTCAGGTGCAAGTCCCGAAACACTGGATAATGTCACCATCTCGTAAAAAACGATAGACTGGAGGTTTAGCATACAAAATGTTGAAGGTTAGCTGCGGGTTATTGCCTTAGCGCTTGTTGCTTTAGCTCCCATCATCAGCTGGAGGAGACATATTCGGCTCTTCATGCTGAGATGCCCTTCAGCAAGGCGGTTGGAGCCCCGTCGCTCCAAGGTACAAATGTGTTTCTGTGTGACGAGATGATCTCAGGAAAGAAAAAGAAAAGAAAAAACAACAACCTGGGTTTAATTTAAAGTATAGCTTCAACTGAGGTTGTTGAACTGCAGCTCCTCGCTCCTCTGGCCGTGTGGTCCTTCTTTATAGTCGCACAGATAACATCGGAGACAAAGATGGCGCCGTGATTGCTTTGTTTTTTAGGCTCGGAGGAGTGCTGATGCAGCGAGGTGGCCCTGCATAATAAGTCAGGGAGAGAGGGGAGCCAGACTCCGGGGACTGTGATTAACTCTCACCTACTCCGAAGAACAGCAAGCCATTACAGAAAAAAAATATTTCTCAATTTACTTTCTGGGCAAGGCTTTGAAAAGAGAGCCCGTTTCTGGGAGTGGTTCCAACGTAAACCTCCGAAAAAGTAATGTAGATGCGCCGCTCCCTGCAGGAACTGAGAAAGTAATGCTTGTGTAAATAATGTCAGGAGCAGTGTCTCGTATTCTAACGATTAGGTCTTCGCTAAAACCTACAACTTGATATGTGACGGCTTTCGGTCCGTTTGTTCATGTTCTGACGTCCTGATCAATAAGAATTTGTGGGAGAAAAATGAGGCGATGTGCGGTGGAGTGGGTTTAAGTGTTTGGACTTGAGGTCTGTCTGATGGCAGACAATGAGCACTGCATGCTGATGTGTCTCTCTCTCTCTCTCTCTCTCTCTCTCTCTCTCTCTCTCTCTCTCCTTTATTCTCTCTGTGTGACCACAAACTGGACCCTGACGCAGAATTAGAAGAGGCAATAGTAGCAGGAAAGTACTGCAGTCATGGTAGTAGTCATACTTGTAATAGTAGCGGCACTAGAGGTAGTAGTTACAGATCGAGGGATAGCTGTATGTAGTTGTACTACTTGGCTATAGCTGGGGATAGTAATTATAATTGCAGTAGTATTTATTGTAATGTTACTACCGCTATAGATGGAGGATTCTACTCAATTAGTAGTAACTGAAATTAGAGATTGTTCTGATGGAAGTACAAGAGGCATTAACAGTAGTAGAGCAGTACACTTTTTTTAAATATATATATATACAGTATGTTTTAATTTATTTATTACCAACAGTAAAAGCAGTAGTGGTATTAGTTGTGATAATAGTGGTAGTTGTTACCAAGTAGATGTTGTTATACACTGCACATTTAGTCAGATAAACACTACGTTTTAGGCAAAGTGGGAAGCAAAAGTACTACTACCATTGAGGCACAACAAATACTATGTGTAAAATATACACATAGTATTTGTTGTGTCTCAATGGTAGTACCTATAGTTTTTGTTTAGTGAGTTGTGGTGAACAGTTCTTAGTAATAGTACAATATGGTAGTAGTTTATCCCACACTAGTCTATTATTGAGCTCCATCCCCCCCATGTGTAATTATATCACATGTGATTCGGGCAAACTGGCCTTTTAAAGTGTTATTTCCAAGAACGTTAATACTGTAAAAAATACAGAAGAATGTGTGAAAGAAAATTGGGCCGGGGTTACCGGAGCATGAAGGCGTTTATGTTAAAGCATTATATAAACAATTGGTAAGACTGGTTAGACCAACCACAATAAAAGTGTTTCTGATCTGCGATACTTTCTCCGAAAAGACAGAAAAGAGCAGAAAAATGAGGATGGGTCCTGCTTTGCTTTTGAATTTCACCATCTGAAGTTATTAATCTGTCACCCGATTTATAAAAAAAAATTGTATATGAATCTGTGGCGCCAACTCAACAGGGACACTTTTCTAATGCAGCCTCTCTGTGGTTCACTGATGAATGTACAGTACATTTACATGAAAACCTGCCTGGTGCAGCTTTAATTAGACAAGATTCTTCACAGTACAGTGAAGGCTAATGTAGCGCGTGTAGGTGTGATGTATTCTCATGTATTCTACAGTTGATCGGTGTACTATGAATAGACTCTGTGAAGTTCTGCGTTCATGTTCGCCGCCTTCCTGAGTCATATCAGTACCCCCGCTGCACATCCGGGCCTAACGGTCTGAAACTTATGTAAAAAAATAAAGGGTAACGGCCTGAATACTGAGACTTTTGTTTTACTCTTGTCTTTTAATATATTTTCCACAGTCCATAACTTCAGGCATCCTATTGGAGAATATGAAGCCAGTCAGCTCTGTGTGTGTGTGTGTGTGTGTGTGTGTGTGTGTGTGTGTGTGTGTGTGTGTGTGTGTGTGTGTGTGTGTGTGTGTGTGTGTGTGTGTGTGTTGTTGTTGGTTTCGACCAATCTTAACTGACACGCGTTGCGGTTTTGCATTTTCGGCAGGTGCCCTACCTAACATGACAAGAATGGCAAACCACACGCACGCTTCTTCTCCGAACAGGGGGTGGGTGTGTGTGTGTGTGTGTGTGTGTGTCTACTGAAAGTACATGAAGTAATCTGTGTGCATTTCAGTTTGAATTACTAACAGGCTCCTTGTCCCCTAAGTCAAAACAATCATATCCATGTTTGTGTTTTGGCCAGTCTTGGTTTAAATCCGTCACTGAGACAACAGCTCATTTCTATCGAGCATTCCAACAGCACAAACAGAGTTTAAATGTTCACCACAAAGTGAGCAGTTTCACATGAGCAGTCTATTTGCTCAAGGACTCACTGTGCTGACAAACGCTCGTCCTAAATAGAGACGGTTGCCATGTTGACTCATGCCAACCAGGGAGTTTGTGCAGCAGTTTATGTCTCGATTATTTTAATTCTTTGCCGTGTACATGGCTCTGAAAACGAGCTCCATGGCTGCACACATTCAGTGTATTAAAGCAATCACATGCGAGAGGAAGGGTTTTGTTAACCGAGATTTGAAGGGACGCCGATGGCGCTTGATTGCGTCTCGTACCTGGATGCTTCACAGCTGTAATCAGAGCAGCGAATGCGCTCTGCTCCATAAAATGCATGCTGTGTGTGTGTGTGTGTGTGTGTGTGTGTGTGTGTGTGTGTGTGTGTGTGTGTGTGTGTGTTTAAGGGGAGAATGATGGGGATTGTGTGTAGTCTGAAGGTGGTTTGGGCTGATTGCAGGCTGTAATGGACGTCTTGTTTCCTCCGCAGGGTTTGCAGGTGAAGGCAGATTATGTTCCCCTGCTACAGTCCTTGGCCACGTATGGATGGAGGCTCACCTGTGTGCTGCCAACTCCTGTAATCAAGACCAACAGGTAATGACCCTCACCTGGCCATTAAAGGGACATGAGGTAATCTGTGACCTCCAACGACCCCTGTTGGCAACCAGGAGGAATTGCAACAGCAGCAACTACAAGCCTCCGTGTTACTTTTTCATTATTAACAACTAATAAGTATTCAGAACACACAGCTGATCATGTTAGTTATTAAACCAATTAGCTGGACCACTGATAATGTATGCGTCTCCTCTGACCTAAGGGGTGAGCACTCGCACGTCTACTTTGCATTTTATATTTTTAACTAATTTAGAAGATTACGTTATGAAAGAAAAGATACATGGAAATAGGATTTTAAAATAATGAAGAAAAAAATAAGTAAGATTTTAAATAGAATGCAGTGAGACGTCTGAATAAATAGCCCGACCTCAAGGTTTTACTTGAGTAGTACGTCTACTGCTCCTGAATCATTTAAAAAAACACACATCATCCCAAAAGTGCATTGGCGTTGAGCTTGAAACAAGACATGTTTCTCAGTACATAAGAAATTTGACATTTGGGAGTTTTCTCAAGATAACAATAAAGTAGATTTTTATTAGTAACAGCTCTTTGTCACTGCAGTGTTTACAAAGAATACACACTTTGATTATTTATTTTTCTGTGAATAAAAATGGAAAATGTCACTAGTGCCATCTTTTAGTTTTGTTGCTGGGAGGCAACTCTGAAGTTCTCCAAAAAAAACTACAACGTGTTTCTTGAGAAACTAAAGATATCGTACAACTTTAAATCCAAAATACAACTTGTAGCAGGCACTACCAACCGTATGCCACAGTATTCCTGTGAAAACTGTAGCACGCACACCATATCTGTTTAAAGTTATTGTTCAAAGAAATAAGACGGCTTTTATAAGAAATTGACCTAAATCTGTGCCAATTTAGGCTGAGCTTCATGCTGAGAAGCAGCAGCAGCAGCTGTGAAAGTGTAAAAGCAGCAGCTCTGACTGTTGGTGGAAAATCTCCCCACTTAAACGCAACGGTTCCTCTGCTAAGCCTCCTGCGCTGACTCATCACTCATGGCTTCTATATGAGTGCACATCCGCTTATGGTCAGAGGCCTCGCATGTTTCTTCAGGCACCCCGAGGAGCTTCATTTCCAGAGACATTTTGTCCTTCAACATGCTGATGATGTACCGCACCAGTCAAATATGTCTCTGCAGTATGGTCGAGTCTCTGCAAATCCCTCATAGTATACGTACCAAAAAAAAAAAGCTTTCAGAATTTTCCCCTCGTAGACCATTTGTCGGAAATTGTCGTAATTAGCATTTTAATTCTTGAGTAATGGACAAAAGCAATATGAAGGCAAAAGTGATCTTGATATTTCACCACCAAATTCTAATCACTTCATGCTTGTGATAACTTTAAAGAAATTCATTCAAGGTGAGACGGTAAAACATAACGATTCCAGCCACGGCTGTCGCAGAGGTATACAAAGAGGAGATAACGGAAACAATAGTTAAACCATACGTATTGCAACAAGAAAATTTGTAAAGTGAAGAGACTGTACTCACTAAGTACAGTCTAGCTAGCAGTCACATTAGTTGCATTGTCCCATGTTCCAGTACAAGATCAACATATGAAGAAGGCCTACAAAGTTCACACAGTCAAAGTAAACACAAAGGCCAACAGTAATGTGTCGTGTTAGCCCTGCACTGCTAATTGCTAGCTTCGTTAGCGGTAAACAATGAATACTACTAAATTCTCCCGCTAACATAGGGTGACCAGACGTCCTCTTTTTCCCGGACATGTCCTCTTTTCGAGACCTAAAAAAAGCGTCCGGCAGGGATTCCAAAAACGTCCGGGATTTTGCTACGTTCGGGAAAATAGTTCTTACCCCCTTACAAGTTTTGGAAATGGTATCTCCCTCACGTTCCACCTTCTTGCGCAAGCTCTGACTGTAGAGAGAACTGTCATTGGTCGACCAATCTCAACGTAAATGTAAGTTCACGGCATGCTACACACTACTGCTACCCCCCCCCCCCCCCCCCCCCCCCCCCCCGCGACGAAGTGTCCTCCTCCTCCTCCTCTCTCTCTCTCTGTCCTCCACCCCCCCCCCCCCCCCCCCCCCCCCCCCCGGAACGTAGTGTCCTCTTTTTCACAAACTCAAATCTGGTCACCCTAGCTAACATAACATAACAATCCAACAAGTCTGTGGAGTATGAAACACATTTGTTTGGCAACAGAATGTTCAACTTGTATGTATGTAATAACATATAATGTATGTAATAACATATAGTAAGCCATATAGTAAGCCATAGTGGACATGCCATTCTTAGTATGCAACCATTATTTTAAATTAAAAAGATGGGTTCACATTTTATTCATTCCCAATACTCACACACACTTTGGAAGGGTAATTCGTCACTGTAATGGTTCCAGTTTTCCATAATGGACACAAAGTACAGTAAAAGCAATTTGGGTGTACAGTGATGGGAGCTAAAATTGCTGCTAAAGTTGAGCTGCATCGGTGACATTAGTGACATTAGTGTCACTCAGCCCCTCTGCTGCAGCAAGGAAACAACGTCCAGGAAAGTACAAGAAGGAATTATATTTTACTTTGGAGGACCTCAAACTCTCCTTGCAAAGAACGAGGACTGGAAAGGGATCCTTTGTACTATACTATCCTATTGTACAGTACGGATAGGAGGAATGATCAAAACAACAAATAATAATTTGAATATAGATACAGGCACATTAGCGTCATTCTAAGAAGGGCTTTAAAAATGTAAAACTATCATTTAACATAAGGCTGCGTTGCGCTGATGAAGTGTACATGCAGTATTTCCATCAGTACACTGACCGAGTGCTCTGCCCCCACCTTGGCTGGTCATGTTTACTGCTCTTTCACAGCATAGCTGATTAATTACCTCTCTATTTTCATGCTTTGTTTCCCCCCCCTCTCTGCTCTCTCTCAAAATGCCACAACACAACAGCACAACATGGCTAATTAATCTGAGTCGGCCTAGATACAGTACAAGACGGAGCTCATTTCTCTCCCTGCCTTGAAAACATTTTGCGTGGCGAAACAATGGTTGATGATCTATTTCAGATTAGCAATACTCATTACACTTGTTTTTGTGCTGTTGACTCCTCCATTTTTTTCTTTTTTATTACGGCAAAATTTGCAAATGCACGCTTTTTGTTGTCTGAGGGTTTCCAGACTGCACTTCATCTGGAGGGGTCGGCTAAGTGTCAGGGATCTCAGCCGCGTCTGAAATTAATGCTAACTGGTGCTCAGTGGCTTCTCCACACAACATTAATTCATGTAGTTGTCTCAGAGCATGCATTTCTGTTTGCCCGCATTCAATTAATGCAGATGGTAATTGCATTTTAGAGCCATTAACTACAGTAAATGTGAATTTCTCAACATTAACTGTAGAACAAGAGAACATACAACAAGGGAACAAACGAGATGCAGACAAATTAGTTAATCGATGCAGGTATCTAAATTAGCTGCAGACTCAATCGTGATCAACATAGATATTATAGTCTTTTTTGAATAAAAAATATGTTTTGTGCAGCATTTGATTTATTTTTCAAGTGGCAGTTTGCAGCAGAGGTGGGCAGTAGACTGTTTCCCCTTAAAGATGAAGCTGCCATCCGGTACATTCACCCGTAAATAGACACAGGTCACTGCTGTTCTATATGGCTTCAAGTTATAATAGTGCGGCTGACACTGACAGCCGAGGGAAGGTTCAGTAAAGGCCTGTAATTTTTTAAGCCATCCACTCCTCTCTGGCTTAATGGGCCGGGGCTTTTGCTGGGAACTCCTGTTAGTCTTCTGCTTTGATTCACCAGGAAGCCGTCCAGCATTCTTGACAGCCTCGAAAATAGCTTACGGATAAATGGTGGGAGGAAGAAGGTAATGGAAAAAAAAGTTGTGGTGGGCTTTGGATGGTTTAGATAGTAAGCCTTCTGCTGGAGGAGCCTCAAGTCCATTTGATGTTGAGAAAGGGAAGATTTGTAGCAGGCTTTTAGGGTTCTGCAGCGATCATAAACCTGCCATCTTTCTTCATGTGCAAGGTTGAGCTGCCAGCTTAACTTTAGACAGCACCTAACCTTTGTGTGTGTGTGTGTGTGTGTGTGTGTGCGTGTGCGTGTGTGTGGGCGTGGGCGTGGGCGTGCGCGTTATTGAACTTGTGTCAGATAGCGGCGCTGGACAACATATCTGCTTTTTAAGCCGTGTCCAATAACAGCACGAGATAAATAGAAGGAATAAAGCACAAACAAACAATAAAACTGTCAAAAAGGAGTCTGTCTCGGGGAGATAAAAGCAGAGTGGTAAAAGTAAGCAGTCAGCTAGTTGGAGAGAGCGAGAGCACATAAAAAGGGATGCGAGTTGACTAAGACGAGCAGACGAACGAGTGAGAGTGAGACAAGAAAGCCCACTCAGAAATGAATCTGCATTTCCTGCCGCGACTAATCTGTCAGCGCGAGTACTTGTGCAGATTATCCCGCTCGAGACACAGGAGTGTGACTTGTGCACGGGATGGAGGATTATATTCGGGGAATTGAGGAAAAGAGAAGTAATGCATGTTCTGAGAAGTTGAAGATAATCAGGCTTTTTTTTTTTTAAATCTGCAACCTTGCGTGTGAAAAATTGGTTTCCTTGCAAGACTCAAACATAAATATGTTGGGGGATGGATAACAGCGGTGAAGCCTATATCCTTGAACTGTCAGATAAGAGTGTAAAGCATGAGCAGCGGCCAGCAATCGTTTGACTATCTTGATGCGTTTTCTCAGGATTTAATGCAAATTAATTATACATATTTATCTTAGAGTTCCGCTGTGATTTTTCAAGCAAGGAATCTGGCAGTGTTTTTGTTAATAAATGTTGAAAATGTTGAAGAGCAAGTGAGAAAAGTTTGCTCCAAACCCCCTACTCATTTTATGTTTAATCGCTTATAAATAAATTAGTGCCAAAAAGTTTTCTAATTATAGAAATAAACTTATTGAATTGCCAACATTTACAGCTGCTCTCTCTTTCTCTCTCTCTCTCTCTCTCTCTCTCTCTCTCTCTCTCTCTCTAGTGATGGAAGTCTGTCCACCAAACAGATTGTTTTCCTGCAGAGACCCATCTTGGGCCGAAAGAAGAAGGAATCCAAGGTACACAACCTCACATTCCTCCCTGTGTTTCTTGGCTTATGTGGCTGTGGGGTCTCCCACCAATCGTTTTGTCACCTGCTCACCATTTAGCCAAGGCCAACATCACCTTTAGCCACCTCCAATTCCCCAGCTGTTTTTGTTTTAAGTAGTTCAATACACACACACACACACACACACACACACACACACACACACACACACACACACACACACACACACACACACACACACACGACTCCTCTCTGTTTGAGATATCTGGAGCTCCTCAGCAACAGACGAATGTGTTTGGAGAAGTAATGCTTTCTTGGCAACCCCGACTAGCGGCGATAACCTCTAAAGCTAACCTTTGTCGGCAGTGGAATGAAACCATGTTGGCGCTTTCTATGACCCGAATTTAAACTGCCATCACAACAACAAATTTAATAGGCCTTAAGACTCAGGGAATTGATAGCGTTAACAAGATTTTCTTTGCAGTCTATCTCAGTTATCTATATCCCTGCAGTGAGTTGAACCCTGCAGAAGTTGTTCAAGTAATTGACGACATATTGCGTTGAATTCTTGCCCGTTTGTTTGGTCAGACTGCAGACCTGGAGGCCCCCAATAACTGCCCTCCAAGTGGCCTCAATTTCCTTCTCGGCATCAACGAGACTCATTTGAATTAGCTCGTTATCCCAGTGCAATATTAGATCCTCTGTGATCCATTCCTAATTAAGTCTGAGCGCACTGCTTTGTGCCCAAAAGCATATTTAAGTCACAATGCGTTCCACTAACATGCTAATGTAAACTCTGAATGTTGCAGAAATTGATCTTCAAGCCCCGAAGCAAGTCCAACAAGAACTGCATCAAAGACACAGCAAAGAACAAGAAGAAGAAGAAAACAAAGATGGAGAAGGATGCAGACGATCCCAAGATTCTTGACGACAGAGAGAGGATTGAGAGAGAGGGAGACCAGAGTCGGGAAAAAAGGGTGAACGCAACAGATATAGAGGGAGCAAGAGAAAGTGAGACATCCAAAGAAACAGAGGTGAGGTGTGAGGAAGATAGAATGATTGATGATGGGATTGAAATAAGCATTGAAGAGAAAGATAGGGGAGCAGAGACGGAGGACAAAGGAGCAGAAAACGGCACAGAGGGAGAGGGAGAAGAAAAGATAGTGCTGGAAGGAGCAGGATCAAAAGAGAACGGAGAGCCTTTAGAAAACGGGGAGGTCCAGGAAGTGACGGAAATTGTTGCGACCGTCGAAACACAGAGCGAGACCAAAGAAAAAGAAGACGAGTGCGTGGCAGAAGTTGTGATCGAAAACGGGGTGGAGACGGACGAGGAGAAAGACGAGGGCGAAGAAGTCGCGACCAAACAAAAGGCAGAAGAGCCAGCAGGCGTGGAGGTCATCGCCAAGGAGATCACGGCAGGGTCGCAGCCCACAGCGACTATCGAAAGCCAAGATAAGGAAGAGTAGCTGCAAGTAGTTCAAGTCAAGATTTGTTATCCCCTATACCCTACCTCTCAAATTCCCCATCATAAAGAACTGGTTCACAGTTGTTGTCCCCGATCCAGATTAAAAAGGGGCTTCGATCCCCATCGCTGCAGCATTCTCCAAACCGACCAACTTTCAGGCCTCATGTATAATCACACATACTGAATGTATATATCCAAAACAGATTTCCAATGTGGAGACACTGGAATAACAGGATGAGGATCGACAAAGGGTTGAAAATCTAGAAGGATGCCGCGATCAGATTGGGCGCATTTTCTTTTTGTCTAAGAGTGAAACAGTTTAAAAGGCCTGGTCGCACCAGCATTTAAGATGGCAAAATGTATTTCCTTTCAATGGAACTGCAGAAATTATTGGGTTTGTTTGTCAGGGAACAAAGTAAATCTTTTAGTAAGTCAACCTGACTGTTAAACTCTGAGGTAACCGAGACTCGGAGAGCCAAAATGGAGGACGCTATCGTAGCTTAGCCTAGCTGTGTTGCGCCCTGAATTACACAGTGCCACTTTCTGGTGCGAACAGGCCTTGAATGGAGGAACCTTGCATGCGTCGAAATAGAATAGGAGTGGAACGGACATTCCCATTGCAATCAGTTTAGCAGGACGGTCAGAGCGGCGGCCATTTTTTTATGCGGACCGCTGCAAAGCAGGGCTACTTTGGTATAAACCGACTTGCGGCAAGTGTGTGTGCTTGCATGTTATCCCGTCTGTCCCACACATCTATTGCGTCTTAATTTACAGCCCCAACCGACGTGTGTTGTCACCGTGACAACCAACTACCTAATCACCATCATGACCACGGCCAGCAGCTCGTTGTCCGTTCTGCTCCTATTCCGTTATCATGGTTACATGATTCCCAATGAAATGTAATTGTAAGGGTGAATTTACACAAACCGAGAGAACAGCAGCGACCGTGGATCGGAGGAAGCTCTCTCGTCCGAATAGTTGTACCCAGATATAAACCACCTGTTACAAGAGGGACTTATACCGAGAGCAGCTCTTTTCCAGTTTGTGAAGCTGAGAAGAGACAAGTCACCTCCAACAATCCAAGAGACAGAATCTTGACGGGTCACATCCACACGACTGACAATTAAAGGGCATCTGTGTGTGATCACAGACTGCGTCACTGTTTCCTCCGCTCTGTGCACCGCAGTCGGTTGTGATGCGGAGGAAACTCGGGAGGAGAGCGCTGGTAGAGGTGATGGGAAAGGCGTTTGTTGCGACAGGCAATCCAAAGTAGGGTGAAGAGATAATTGTTTACGCTGAGCTCTAAGCCGTCAAGTGCTTCAAAGAGAGCCGATAATCACTCTTTGGTGTGGTGTTGCTAAGCTCACCTTGCATACAGAATGTTCCATATTCAGAGCAGAGTCCGATAAGGATGTGAAATTCAGCTGAATGTTTGCAGCCTTGGGAGGGAGGTGGGAGGGGGGGCAGAACTCGTATTCAGGAGGGAGGATCCATTTCTGCGCAAAAGTTGCATTTTTTTAATTACATTTCCAGTTAACGGCCACAAACAAAAGCTCTCATCAGTGCGGGGACGATGTTGAGCGGCGTGGTCTGGACCGAGCCTTGTCGTTTACAGGGACCAAAACAAACTGAAGCTTGAGGGAGGGAAACTGAGACGCACAGAAAGAGAGTGAGAGAGAAAGACCACAGAGGATAAGGGAGTCGAATAAAAGAAATGAATAGGCTCATTTAAAAAGTAACGGCCGCTTGCGCACGGCATTTCCCCGTTGAGACTTCCTTCATTATTTTACCTCCAGCTCTTTAAACACCTCTTTCCCGACATCATTTCTGACAATAACCAAGTCATAATGTGCGGTTTCATTGCATCGTGTAGCTTTCAATTTAAAAAAATGTGGGGGGATGACGGGGAGGGGGGTGGAAGGTGATGACGTTCACGGTGTGGAGCTCTCATTAGCTCACTAATGGGTTTTGTCAGTGGGGTATCTGTCAGGAATCATGCATTTATAATGCAGGTCTCTTATCAGGGGACGTATTGACAGCAAACCACCTCAACACGTCAAGCAAATAGCCTTCAGATTTAATGCTGATGTCACAGGGAATCATGTGCACTGAGGAGGAAGAGTGTGTGCTCAAAAGTTTGCAAAAATAAATTACACAAACACACACACTACACACTTCATCGTACAATATGCCAGAAAGCCTATTTATTCAAATGTTAGCTTTCGGTTAATCAAGAACATAAACTACCTGCTGTCCTGCTTCACACAGAGTATCATTAGTCACAATTTGGATCTTTTGTTTTACGAGAATAGATGATACTTTTGTCAAGAAAAACGTCTCCGTTTGGGAGATGAAACTCGAGTAAGATCGATTATGCTGAATAAGTGCTCTCCTTATTAACGAATACACCCGCCGCTGAGATTTTCAATGTAAAATGGCAAGTGATTTTGTGTAGAGTAGAATATAAAAACTGTGACCAGCTTAGCCTTATTACTATACTGTAAATGCCCCACGAACTGCTTTTTAGAAATGTCCTTTAGAGGCACAAGTGATTTAAGTGTTATATGTTTGTTATAGTCGAACAGGAAAGATCTGCTACAGTCCGTGTTGGTATTTTTTAAGCTGTTGTTCCCTATTTTATTACTGGAATTCAGAGTGAGGGGATACAAAGTATTGGTCTATATGAAGGTAATAGGATTCATCTTTAAGATGTTTTGAATTTCTTTTTTTTCTTTTCATTATCATTATTGTGAATGTTCCGTTTTTGAGTCCAGAGATTTCATCGTGGGCTCTGTGTTGCCTCTGCTGTTCCGCTAAAGCTTGCTAAAAGATGTATTTCTGACTGACGCGTCGAGCTACCTCCCGTGGGCTGTTGTTTGGTTTTAAACCCAGGGGTCGCGGTGCGCGTGACCCCCACAAACATATGCTCCCTGCCCTCTCGCCCTCCACTATGACGGAGTCCAGACCCGTGGGTGTGATCGCTAATGGCAGACAAGGTCAAGGGTCATATTTGAGCCCGAATGGATTTCCCACAGCTGCGCACAGGAGTTTGTAGGAGCACGTGACAAATGACCACTCTGATGATATTGAATGAAGGTATGAAGTCATACTATGATATTCTCTGTGGTGTTTTTTTTTTCTTCTCATCTTTGTTGATTTCTAAACTTCATTCTCTCAGCTGCTTTTAGCTTCCGGCTGTGTGAGCTTTAATACGCACTTATTGTATTCAAGGAATATTTGATGCTCCCTCTTGCATCAGAGCTGCTGGGGGAGCAAATGAGACTCAGTTGTCACTTTCACACGTTTATCAGAATGTGACAAATAGGAATTATGAAAGGCAATACCAAAAGACGCCTTTTGATAGCTGACGAGATCGTTGTGAATATTTTGACGAATGTCTCCACTGGATCCGGGTCAACTTATTTCGTCAGATTTAATCAATTTCTTCAGTTTCCCCGGCGTCGAGATAAACATTTTAACTGTCATCTACTGTATCTGCTTCATGAATTTGTTTTAGTATTCCTCTTTTTATTTTATTTTGTATTATCTGAAACTGTGACATTTATTCCCTTTTGGCATCCTGTGAAAACAGACAGATCATATTCCACTATATCTAGAAGAGCAGAGTTTGGAAAAAACAAATCAGTTAAGCGGCGATGTCATGTGACATCACCGTGTTTTCCACTCCCACCACGTTCCAGTTGGACATCCCCAAAACAAGGATGGTCGTAACCTTGACACAAGTTACAACCGGCCCTGCATCCGCCCGTCCTACCTGAGGCCGCGGCCTCCCTGATAAGGGCTGATTGGTGGCGGTGCAGTCTAACCTCTGACATGAGTACACTTCAGGGACTGTGGGTAATTGTGATTTTCTTTTTTTTTCCTGGTAAAAGAAAAACACAGATGACAGGGAGAGAAAAGCGAGGCCGGATCTCACACTTCATCAGTTAAATGATGCTGAACCGTGCTCGTGAAAAGGAGGAGACCTTTGACTAATGTTAGACTTAAATATACATTTGCAGCTGCTCATTTGTGTAAAAAAAATATAAATGCTAATATACAGTTTTCCTGTCTTCTATCAGCATAATTGTCTCTGAGCCTCAATAGTGGCGCTGGTGCAATCGTTATTGGTGATGCTGTAAAGAAAAATAAAAACGCAATGGTTCATTTCCTGTGTGCTGCTATGATGTGAAATGGGCAGAGTAGAAACGACAGAACATGATACAATAGGACGCCGTCATTTTTTTCTTTCTTCTTCTTCTTGTTCTTCTTGTTCTTCTTCTTCTGCGTTGTCACTTTAGCTTGCTCACAGCCTCTGGAAATGTATTCTTAGGTTTTGGTCTCTGATGTGTTTTTTTTTATCACCTCGGCTGCCATCTTGAATGTTGAGTATCTTTGATCATGTGCTGTTGTCACTTGCAGAGCAGTGTTTGCTATCAAGGAGGAAAAAGTACTCTTTATCTTTGCTATCCTGAGTATGTCCACATTCCTATTGTTCATGACATCTGTACAATTTGTATATTATAAAATGATTTATATTTAATGTGTACACTTGTCGTCGCTTCTTTTTGTACATTATAAATGCAGCGTCTGTTTGTTGAGGCAGCTTTAAAAGCAACAGAGGTGCTTAAGAGCAAAGCTTTCTCAGGAATTATAGTTTGGCTCATGAACTTATAAATATCGTTTCATTTTTTTCCAGTTGGAAGACATTAATATACCTCCTGCAAGAAAAAAAAGAAGAAAAAAGGGCCATTTAATATTCGCCATACTGTTGTTCTAATTTGTTGTTCCTCAGTAGTATAAATACCCTTGCAGTACTTTCTTCTGCAAGTAAGATATTTTTACAAACATTTGTGCGTAAAACTACAGCGCTTGAATGAGGTCGCTACATAGCAAAGCAACATTAACATAAGTAAAATGATTTGGCATCATTATGGGCAACTGACTACAGAGCTGCCTCTCCAGTCAGCGAGACACTTACAATACAGAGACTGAGCTTATAGAATAAAAATATAATAAAACATCAAGAGAAGACAGCGCGGATTTGAGCACTACAGCTTTACCTAAAACCTTGAGAATCAGCAGACACAATGGGTAGTGTTGAAGCGACCTCTGTGCCATTAACCAGCAAAATCTAGAAATGCTGTGTTCTGGTGTCACACAAGGACAGTCCCCGCCGTCCTTGGAGAAAGAAAACTGGGGGGGAAAAGGATGAAATGGGAACTTCAGTTCACAGTGAAGATTCTTATTTTTTTGTTGTGTTTTTTTTTTTTGGAGGGGGTGCTAAAATCTGTTCCATCTGGTTATTACCTTCATTACTGTGGAGACCTTAGAATAGATCAACTTTATAGTTATTACGCCCTCACCCAAACAGTACGACACAGCAATACCATTTGTCATGCCCTTACATCAAAACAATGCCATTCTGCCCCAAAACTGTCCCTCATGCGTCAATATTTCACATAAAAGCCGAGGCCGGCAGCCGTGATAATAACCCTACGGTGTTTTATGAACAGAGTATATTTACAGTTGAGTCAACACAGCCGGTGTGATCTATAAGTCATGAGCTGGGAGCCCAGGGGAGCTTAAGGTCATTAAGAGGAGGGCTTTGCCTTGGACTAAAACCACCAGCCCCACATCCATTATGTTCAGTACAGGAGGCGTTAATTGCTCTGGAGGCAGATTGGGGACCGCTGGTGAGCCGCTAAGCTGGTCAGAACCACTCTGAGGCTGCGGTTTGGACGTAGACGTGTGACCCGGGGCGTTACATCCTTGAGGTTCCTCGCTATAGGACCCAGAGGTAACGCTACGCAAAAACTTGCTGAAACTGCAGCATGTTTTTGAATAATGAAGTTCCTCTTGAGAGTTGGAGAAAATGTTGCTTTTTGTGATTGTGGCTAGAAGATGTCATCACAGCATTCAGGCCAGGTTTGATGCTGATTCAATGCAGGTTTTGGCCCTCTGTGCCAGAGGGCCTCTGTGGTTCAGTAAGAGGGGGAGCTGTACGGCTGTGCCAGGTGTTCAACGGAGAATGGATTGATCCAGAATTCATTACACCCATGAAATAAATCTAAGATGTTTGTATTGGATGTCAAAAGTTTTTTTGCCTTTTACTGGCGAGATGTAGGTGCAAGTTCCCCATTGACACTGCACTGCCATCTAGTGGCTGCCCAAGGCCTTGTGCATAAAATACAGTAGACTCACATTAGTGCATCATCTTTAATTTATCAAATAAAATAAGACAAGGTTTCAGCTTCTCCAGTGAGACAATTTGCAACTTTTCTCAATCCCATTGGGTTTGGGAAAAAAGTTTTCATAACTAGCTTTTACCTTTTATTAAGTGGAACCTCCGGCTCGGCCTATTTTACACATAGCATGGCAGGGATGTAAAAACTAGAATATTATACACAAGTAAAAGTACAACTAACACACTTTTAATAAAAAAGTACTGCTCTATAAGTACTTGAGTAAAAACGTATTCAGATAAGAATAAAAAGTAAGTCAGCTAAAATGCCCTTATGTCCAAACAACAATAAATTCCACACAACTGATTTTAACTGTTTAATATGCAGCCGCCTCTCTTTATAGTCTTAGAATTAACCAACAAAGAAACAAAGCAACAAGCATATTAGGCTACATATTGTATAACCAATGGTAGAATAAAGCATCGCCAAAGCAAACAACACACAGATCTTTAAACAATATTAACTCCCCAGCCGCTGCAGCCGTAAACACACATCACAAGGAGAGCCTGCACAGTTAGTTTGTTCTCACCGTGCAGTGTGACAGACACACACACTGCTGTGTTTCTAGGCAACGCAATGGATGTAAATGTCCTCCTCTGTGCGGTGTGTAGCTGCAACAGAAGTGTGTTGTTGTACCCACCTGTCTGGACCTCATCCTGCGAGTCCTGCGCACTGCAGAGTCCCCACAACGTGCTCCAGTTAACGTCTAAAGCTTGTTTATTCTTAATCCTAAACCTGTCCACCTGTTCATATAAATTATATTAAATTACTTTGTTCCACTCTCATACACTTTAGCATGACTATGTCATGTGACCTTTTGTTATAGACCTACTCTAGATGTTACTTGAATGTAGGCTACTATACATGTTATAAATAATTTCTTAAGTAAAAGTAAAATTACAAAATTTGGAATAAATACAAAAAAGTACAAGTACACAAAAAGCATGTGTTACAGTAATCGTACTAATATTTATTATAACAAGGTGTTCACAAGGAATTTGCCTTGTTGTTTGGGGCATACAAGAAACGTAGCAGAAGGAAATAGAAATAAAAGCAAAATACTGCAAAGAAGTCAAGAAACATGAATATAGAATAGAAGAAATACAATAAAAATGTGAAAAAAGATCCACCTCTTAATAAAGGTCAGTTGACTTGTGATGGAGAGGTCCACTGTGAAACTAGCAGTATAATGAAAGTAACCCTGACGACGTCATAGTGATGTCATCAGGGTTATCTCGAGTTAGGGTTGAGACTGATCTCAAACTAACGGCGATATAAACTGTAAAGTGTGAAAGATTTAACAGGCAGGGAAGGTCAAAAGAAAAACGAGATGCACTGTGGGAAATGTAGGACCCATACTGAAAGTAAAGGATATCTCACTTCTGCTGTTTCGATTTACACCAATTCATTTCTGTCTGACAGTATCATATATTTAGTGTGCCAGCTTATTTCAACCCTCTATTAAGACTATATAGATTATATGTATATATCTGACCCCTGACTCCATGTTTTAATGTTTTTTACTGGCTATATGCTCGATTCCTTGTGCATTATTTCATAGATGTGTTTAACATTTCAAACTTGAAGTAAGCTCACTCCTCACACACACGTTTTCCTCGTCAACCCCATATCCGCTTTTTCAAGCGGAACCAATTGAGTGCACTGAGCATCCGACTCCAGTAAGCACACTTTGAACTTCCGATATGAGGTCAGTTTGAGTGGATTCATTAATACAACAGAGAAGCACTCTGGCGCTGTGTGTTAAAGACTATAATCACTTTTCCTTGACTTGCAAAATCTTCTGAAAACCATTACCGCAGTGTTTGATAACGTCCTCCAGTTCCCTCCCCAACCCTCCGCACACTGTGTTAGCAGATTAACTACCCGCCGATTAATTAACACAATTACCTCTGTGTGTCTTATCAACTTTTGTCAGGCCTTAAACTGTAAATTAATTAATAACCACTCTCTTGTCATTTCTTAATTACCTACATTCCAGAAGGAATTCTGGGAAAGGCCTGCGTCAGCCGCTCTGTTTTGTGCTCGCGCTTAGTACGACTGTGCTGTGAGCTCATTGGTTCATGAGACAGGATGTGAAAACACGCTGCTCTCACGCTGATGAGGTGAGGGACGACACGATGTAAGAAGAGGCTTTTCAGACGAGGGCTTGGTTTTGAAGCGGCGCTCCTTCACCCCGCTGAAGGTGACACTCAACTTTGTTTCGAGAGCTGAATGTTCTGACAAATAACTTATTGGAGACTGCTGCTCGAAACCCTGATCTCAGTCGTATTTGACTTCCGAAAGAAAAGGAAGGAACTGACAAAATACACAACAGGACCTTCAAGTTCAGGCAAATCATGAGAGAGGCGGCAGCAGTTCAAACGAGCATTTTATTATTTGTCAGCTTTGAGGGCGTCGGAGATGGACTGAATCAAACTGATCAGACCGGATTGATGTTCACCTGCCAATCACAAGTTGATAAACAGCCATGAAATGCTCTGTATGTACCAAATATATTACATTTGAATCGTTTCACATTCCTGCAAACTTCCCATACCTTAAAATAAAATAAAAAGATCTCTAAACCATTTAGTAACCGTTCAGTACCCAGAGTTAACACACATTTCTACCAATACATTTCCAATGACTTTATGAAAATGTTCATGAACAACCTCATGTCAAGTGGCATAACTGATCTGTAGTTTAAAATCTTCTTAGCCCCAGCCAATTTAATGGCGAAAATTGCGAATGGTTTGCATTCAACTAAATATCACCTAAACCCCAAGGTCTATTGCAATAATTTAAAAAGCTATAATATACAGAAAACCCTTGTGAATATAGATAATAAGTTCATATATGTGTTAGTGGTATATTAGTTTATGATAGTACACAGAAAAGGAAAAAGATAAAAAAGATATTTTTAATTAAATTAAAAATAAAAGTTATTTTATTATATCGTAACTGTATTAATCATGGCGGGCCGTGGATTTGGTACCTACGCATGATGTTTAGTTTAACAGCTGATCGCGGCGTATTTTTTATAATTATTTTAGTTCAGGATTTTCGAGCGATCGTGTCTAACTCGACCGACACTGAAAGTTCCCCCTCCCTGCCTGGTCCCTGAACGGTCCTTGTTTCACTCTAGCCGTGTGCAGCAGGCTGAGAGGAAGCTAGAGGATCCAAACAAGGTCTGATCAATCTTATTTCAACCATAAGTAAGTCCATTTATTTTTTTGTTCAGGACATAAATGCCAATGTTGTGGTTGGTTGGTTGGTTTCTCAGCAGATTTGGAGTTATTGGTGGATTCAGTAGGCTGTAAAGATTCCCAAACTATATGGTAATCCTGTGTAGCTTCATGCTATCAATATGAAATGGAATATTTTCACAACTATGGGAGCTTTCCCAAGTCACTCTCGAGTCCCTTCGAGTCATACTTATGGTTTATGTTCAAATTTATTGTGGAATAGTGTCATAAACGTGAACAATGGACTTATATTGACTTGTAAGGCCAGGAAGACCAGGATTTGCCGTTTTTTTTTGCTGTATGACACCAGAGGCCCTACTTGGACTGGTTGGGCTTGGGAGATCGACGAAGAGATCGACGAAGGGCTCGACGAAGGGCTGAGCCCCCATTTATGGGTGCTCAGGGGTTGAGAAGGTTAAGATTGTTCTAAATCGATCTGAACCACCTATAATCAGTCAATTATACAGGTGTCTGTGGGGCAGATAAACATAACTTTTCAAAAACCTTCTGGGTGTATTTATTCTTCGCAAACTTCTCCAGGCCTGGACATTGCTATTTTCAAGGTTTCTCATGACCAAATAAACCCATATAACCTTTAAGCCAACATGGACATAAAGTCCTTATTAAAAAGGCTCAGAGCCTTTTTAATAAGGACTTTATGTCCATGTTGGCTTAAAGGCTTTATTACTTTTATTACTACTTTATTACTTTTATTATTACTTTATTACTTTTACTTTATTACTTTTACTTTATTACTTTTTTTAAACATTTTACTGCTGAATATTCTTGCATCTTGCGGCAGGTTATGGTTCGGGTAAGAGTGTTGGGTTATGGCAATCCTGTCTGGAATCAAAACTGATCTCACTTCTTCAAATAAATCAAAAATAATTCCACCCAGAAATCCTGCTGTTCATTGTGTGAATGTGGCATTAACCCTTACCTGCTGGGGCTTGGCACAGCAATGAAAGCGCACATCGTTGAGGCTGGAGTCGTCCAGGCCGTACTGGTATTCCTCCACCTTGGTCTCGATGCCACAGATTCCTCCGTTGCGACACTCCTGGCTCCAGAGGCCGTACTCCCCCCAGTCCGTGCCGGGCCCCTCCAGCGTCGGGTTGCTGCTGCAGCGGAACTTGATGTTGTTGACGGCCGTGTCGTCGCCGAACAGACCCTGATGGGGCTCCACGCGGACCTGGAAGGAGGTGAGCACGCCGCTGGGGCAGTACTGGGGCTGGGTCCAGTCACCGAAGCTGGACAGGAGAGGAGAAGAGTGGTCGGGGGGGACAAAACAAATATCAGGATGAGATCCAATGGCTTCCGCCAAAAGCTGGAGCGAAGTCAGGACATTTCAACATCTGAACACTAAATTTGCAATCCAGGCTTTCATTTCCCCTCTGATCATGATGTGAAACTGCCAGCAGCTTCCTACTTCATCTATCTAATTCTTATTGAACCATTATAGTGCAGCCAGGTAGGTCCCACAGATCTCTTTCACAAGAAGAGAGATCTGGCTACAGCAACACACAGCTGCATGTTTAAAGACATCTGTAACCAACATCTTAGTTGTAGTAGTATTATTATTATAGAATAGGGCTACAGATAATCTGGACTGATCAAAAATCTGCAACAATGATTTATAACATTTATAACTGATGACTTATTTGCTTATTAGAATGTGACAAACCCATAAGCATCTATTAAAGGGTTCCTAATATTTATGAACGCAAAAAAGGATAACAATCCATCAATGGGATTTAGTAATGTCATACAACTGATCTATAAAGCTTTAACCAATGATTTCTTAACCACTAATCAGCCCTTTATAAAGGGTTCTTCATTAGAAGAAGCTACTTACTAGCCCGTGTGGGATTCAACCGAGTACAGGAAGCTTCGCTTGTCGTCCTGGGCGCAGATGAGGCGGATCCCATTCAGAGCAGTGTCGTCCGACGCGTACTGGTTTGGCTCCACCTGGGGAAACAGAGAACAGTTCCCAGAACAGCTCTGGTCAAACCAGCTTGTTTTCTTACGCTGGTGAAGCTGCTGCCAAATCTGATGTGAAGGCTCATATGTGCCAGCTGTGTGTGTTCCTATTGGTGCCGCTGCTGAAGGACTTAAACACTCTAAAGAATACTACTTTGGAAGATACAAGAATGTGTTTGTGCACAGAACAAATACTGGGAATTGTAAACCACCATCTCTTACACTGACATCTTCTTAGCGAGAGATAGGAGGAACAACTGCAGCAACAGAAAGCTAATGTTCATACGGGCAAGTGGCCCATCACAGTATCCACGTTATCCAGAACACAAATCAAACAGAAACATGGCAAAAGTCAAAATATCAACAGTCAAGTCATTGAGAGAATTCACAAAAGACAAATCTATATATGCACAAAATAAAACCTCAATTCAATATAAAAAAAAAAAAGGTAAAATGAAGAAAGTCAAATTGTAATATTACAAGCCACATTTACAATATTATATTTCAACAAGTGCCATTATTCCCGTATGTTTGTGTCTGTTGTTGTGTTTTGGTAGTGTTTTCATTGCGATGCCATCTGTCCATGTTTGTACTCGCATTTTAAACTTTTTACTTGCTGCCCATCTTGACCAGGACTCCCAGAAGAGATATTGTAACTTAATGGGACCTTTCTGGTTGAATAAAGGATCGATACAATTAGAAATGAGAAAAAAAATTAGGCAAAAGTTACAAGATAGAAAGTCATTGGTACCTGTATATAAACAAGACCTAATACAGTATATATGAAAATATAAAAATATCATCTCCATTAATTATTACAGTGGACATTGTGGTCCTCGTTAGTACAAATGCTGGTCAGCTGACCAATGCATTGGCGTTATGAATGTGTCACTCTCCATTCTGTCTTTTCAGTGTGTTTCCCTCCTTTGTTCTTTGAAATACAATGTGTGTGTAATACGTGACAGAGCCGGTGTCTTTACCCTGAGACTGAAGCCAACAGCAAAGAACTTGTCGGGGCACATCTCGGGCCAGGTCCAGTTTCCAAACATCTCTCCGTTGCTCACGGTGAGCAGAGATCTGTACTCTCTGCTGCTGAAGGCCTCGCCGGCTCGCTGCAGGAAGACTTTCTCCACACACAGCCCACCGGACAGCACCGCCAGCAAGGCCACCGTGGTGAAGAGACTCGCCATGTTGACAGCAGTGAGTCAGTGATGCCAGCTAACAAGTGCAGAGGGGGTTCAGGCTCAAAGCTCTTATAGCCTCCCAGTCAATTCGGAAATAGACCACTCGTATCAGGCTGAATCATTGACAGAGTGGCGTGGGATTGAACAGCTGGTGTTGGAGAAAAAAAGAGGGGTTTATTCTCACCGAAGTTATTCTACTGAAAACATGTTGCATCACAACATGCAGTGAATCTAATGGGGATTTAGCATTTCTACATTGCAATTTTTTTAAATAATTCAGCCGCAACAGAACCTTACACACTTGTAATCGAGGTTGCAAAGATTGTCCAAGAGTAACAGATTATAGATTGAGATCCATACATCTATACACACGGAGATGAAAAAAATACAAATTCTCTGACAACCCATGCATAGAACAATTATTAGCAAGGTATTAGCACACAGTACACAAACAGGGTCATAGCGGCCCCTGAGTGCATGTCCTCGGTTTGGATTCTGACGAGGCTGTAGCTCGTGGGTACCTTGGGGGCAGCAGTAACACCTTTCTGGTTGATATGGAGCACTTGTTAGCAAACAGCAATTGTTTACACAACAAGTAGATCCAGAAATGGTCTATGTGCAGTTTTGAATAGACATCACAACTCTACAGAAATCTTCACGGCTCATTTAAAAAAATGCACAGTTTCTGAACTGTGTGTACGCGTTTCGAGACTTTCACACTATTCGTATAGCATATATTTACCTGCTTTTTACAATATGGTACCTTTAAATGTCTGTGTCGTTGAGTTTAAGTTGAGTTTTCAATGAAACATTTCATTTTTGTATTAATCCAATCAAAAAATTATCCTGTTATACACATATATAAACATACACACAAGTCTTATCCCAACCTGAGACAGTCATCGTAAGTGATCTGACACCTTAATCCTACAAAATGATCATCACACAACGTTGGAACAATTTATGTTATGTTGATAAAGGGGGCGGTCTGTCATGTCAGGAGGGAGTTCCAGAATAAACTAACAGCATTTGATCTTCCCACAATGCCGTTTTTTCCTTCAGTTGTAGGTCATGTTGAGAGGGACTTTTTACTGTTTTTTGGGCAATAATCAGTGGTGTATAAAGTACCCAAAAGCCGTACTTGAGTAAAAGTAAAGATACCTTACTGGAAAATTACTCCAGTAAAAGTAAAAGTCACCTAATAAAATACTACTTGAGTAAAAGTCTTAAAGTATCTAATATTTTCTGTACTTAAGTATCAAAAGTATTTTTCTGATATAAAATGTACTTAACTATTGAAAGTAAAAGTAGAAGTACATGCTTTTAATAAAAAAGCAAAGGGTCAGAATTTTGAGAATTATGAAGTTTATTCTTTTAAGTGCTGTGGTCACCGTGACCAAGGACAAGGAGTTGTGTTGAAAATAACTGGGTTGGCTGTGATCCATCCATATATATTATGTTCAACATAATATATTGTACCTAAATATACTTTTGCATCTACTATGAACTTATCATCATAATTCTCCAAAAAGCAATATGACACTAAGGAGTTGTAACAGTGTGGTTATAAGTATGCTCATTCCGCCCGGTACCGGGCTGTGGGTCCCTTGGTACCGGGCCGCACAGAAAGAATGAATGGAAAATTAAAATTAAATTAAAAAAATAAAGGCCGGAACGATGTTTTATTGTGAAAAAAGACCGCATACATCCGTCTGTGGTAACCTCAGACATAACCTCTTGACACATGTCTAGAGGTTACTCTGAAACGTAAAAAAGTCTGTTTAACTTTGCCGGTGTTCTGGATTAAAACCAAGGCAGAGTATCCTGAGATCGCCAAAAAAGCATGAAAACCTGCTTCCATTCCAACATCCTGTCTTTGTGCAGCGCGTTATAAGTTAAGCAGTAGACTGGACTAAAGGTTTAGTTAGGAGTAGAGTCAGTAGACTGGACTAAAGGTTTAGTTAGCAGTAGAGTCAGTAGACTGGACATAACGAACACACACGTCAGGTGTCGTTGTCTCCCGTCTCTCCGAGGTCTGACCCGGTCCGTGAAAATATTGTCTTCACGTAACCGGTCTGTGGCGCATAAAGGTTTGGGAGTGCTGGACGAGAGGATGTAGAGGACTAATGCATAATATTGTGATTCGCAAAACCTGCTTGGTGGAGTCTGTGTTCTGTGTTTTTTTTCTTCTAAAGATAGATTTGATTTTGTAGCGAGTAACGAAGGTTTCAGGGGAAATGTATCGGAGTAAAAGTACCAGTTTTCTTTGCAAAATGTAGTGAAGTAAAAGTAAAAGTAAACAGAAATATAAATAGTAAAGTAGAGTACAGATATCCCAAAAAACTACTTAAGTACAGTAACGAAGTATTTCTACTTCGTTACTATACACCACTGGCAATAATTTATAACAAAACATAGTTCTCAGCTGAGCTTTATTATGTCTTATTATGTTAGAAAGTCAATAATTCTGAGCGAGGACTTGGAGATGTTTGTCAATGTGCTGAAGTCAAACCCGGAACAGGATAAGACCTGTTTCATTTCACAACTTCATTTCACAACTTCACTGCGGCAGTTTGACAGTCTGACAATAAAGAAAAGAGAAGTTTCATAACACGGACACTGACATGAACACACCTCTGTTTCCACCAGTAGTAAGCTGCTCCACCAGCGGCTGCAGTGAAGCTCGGCCAAGAAGAAGATGATCCCCATGGTCATCTTCAGGTGTTTAGCGTCCAGTGAAGAGGTGTCTAAGTGAGAAAAATAATGACAGTGAATCTGCTCACAGAGCATTTAAGCACATTTAGCTACTTATCCAATACCTTTCAAGAGCCAAATGTTGTCGGGTGACATGAAGATGAAGTTATCTCCATCTGAAAGAACGGCTGAGGGACGAAGACCTTTAAAAAAAAAGAGGTTGAAATGCTTTATAATCCATTATTTCTGTTTGAGTAATATTTAGTAAACATACTATACCATAATATAATAAGGCTAAATGCCAAAACATTTGTTCTCATTGATCTAAAGTCTTGAAATCTGGTACCGACATTCTTTGGGCAAGTCAGTAAAAATGTTAGATCATATGAAAAAAACTGTAGCTTCTAAATGAGCTTAATAATATGGTCGTGCCTGAAAACCATGCAAACGTGCATGAGCCAAAGTCTATCGTTTAATATAATTAAACCCGAATGGATGTATTGTAATTTTGTGAACGTGGGAATCTTTCCCATCTGTAATCCCATAAGACATGAACACGGCATTATCTTCAGATGTTCCAGGAGATTTAACCTGTTGGCTCTTCTCCACCACCAGAGTCTGGAGGGGGAGGCTGTGCTACATCTTCTTTCCATCACACTGCATTGTTTGCAAAGGAAACTCAAATCTATAAATAGCGTTATTCATTTCAAATGAATCTATCCTTGTGGGATCTAAAAGCCATCACTGCTTTGTGAGTCCACCTCCAGGCTCTTTCTCAGGCTGCTGTGGTCCACCCTGCGTGCGATCCAGGTAAGAGTGAAGCTGGAAGCTCCAGTCAGTCCCCGTTGACCACGGCGTCTGTGGACGACACGTCCACGTCCCCGTTGACCTCGACCCCATCCCTCCGCCATGTCACCCTCACTTCCCGGGGGGGAAAACCCACGGCGCTGCCCTCCAGCATGGACCGCTCCCTGTAGTCAGCCGACTTGGCTGGATGGACCTTGACGACCGGAGGCACTGGAGTGTAGAAATGATTAGAGCGAAAGATTAGCTGAATGACCTGCTGGATGTGGAGGCTGCTTTCAAGGCAGAGTGCAGGAGAGCGATGCCGGGGCTAAATAGTTTTCTTCAGGCCATTTAATTAAAGAACGGGGACAGAACAATTGTTTCCGTTTTCCAATGAAGGAAATTAAGCCAAATGAATCGGCACTGTTAGGCCTTAATATCCTGTTTCAAAACCTCCTCCAAAGACCGAGTAGAAGTCACAAAAACACTTACCGGATCTATCCAGTGTGCTCCTTCTGCGTTGTTTCTGCAAAGAGTCTCCACTTTCTTTTTCTTTCTTTCATTTTCCAAGCCTGGCTGTTATAATGGTCGGCGTTCTTCATGCCATATTCTCCAAAGCCAACCATACATACAGGGTGTTCATCACAAAGAAGACCACGTCCGTGATGTTGTCACTGTACTCAGTCATATATCATCTCAAAAACATGGCCACCTAACGGACACAAAAAAATCAGTCAGTAAAAGACAACGGTGGCAATCATTCGTTTTGCTGCACATTTGCTGAACAAAAGACCTTTTGTTCTATTTCAAAGACGAAAGAATTTTGCAGACAAATTATACGTCAACTCAAGTCTAGTGGATGGATCGCAGCTTTCATTCCCTCTTCAGGATGAGTGACAATGATCCTGACTTTTCATGCTTCATCAAGTAAAAATCCTACTTATGTCCAACACTTTAGTTTATGGCTAAATACCTGCAAAATGAATGGCCTTCCCATGAGCCTCTGCTGTGCATTGTGCTTAGAGCTAAATTAACAAACGTCGGCATGCCAATGGGCGATAGGAAGTTGGTGAACAATAGACCTGCTGAGTTGCTTCCAAGTCTGTAAACTCTTAGTCTTGTTGTTTGGTTGCGAAACAACACTGATTGCAATCTACACTTATATCAAAGGATATTATTATCTCTGTGAAGTTTGAACTCTGACTAACCAATATTAACGCACCGGTGTGGGAAGAGACACACCTGGAGCTGATTTCCTCATCATGGGAGGTGAACAAGCAGGGCAGCTGATCTGGTAAAAGCATGCGGAGAGGAGCAGAGTCTCTTCGGGCGGGAAAGCGTGGCTAGCAACTTACCGGCTAGCAACTAGGCTGGGATAGCTTCTAGTTGAGTTAGTTTAATGAAAGAACCTGGTAAACTTGGCCTTTGATTGCTGTGCTGCCAATTTCGTGAAAACATTCAAAATAATTGACTAATGTTAAGCTTTAAATACAGATCTGACATTCACAATTATTCACAGTCTGTAACTTCTTCTGAATAACAACAACAACATCATCGTTTTTAAAGGTAAAATGTAGTTTAACAGTAAAAGACAACTTCTGTCTTAACAGAACTGAGTGTAAGCAAGTCAGTTTTACAGTAGAATGTAACTATTACAAATATAATCATTATACATAACTATAAGCTAAAATAAATAAGTATGAAGAAGCACTTCCACTCCGAGGTATGAACTGCTTCTTCCCCACGGAATATATACTTTTTTTTTATTGCAAAATCAAAGCGGCAGTATTTTTGTGTGCGTTTTGAGGTCTCAAATTCATCCTTCAGAAGCTCCACACACTTTGATATTAAAAAAATAAAAAGAATGTGGCAGCTATCTTATCAATCACTGTGAAAATAATTAGATTCCGGGCCGAGCCAAATGAATCCAGCAGAGAAAAAAGAGAGGCAGTTTGGAGCGTCGCCACTCTGGGTCCGCATTAACACACAAGCAGGCAGACGTGACACACATTATTGACTGATTATTTCTGTCAGGCAGCACTGCAGGAGCTGCAATATGCCCAAAAGCTGAGGCGGTGCGCTGATAATTGATGGTGGCTTTGTGAGTGTGCCAGTGCTCACACAGGCTGCTGTGATGGAGGGTTAATGAACACACAAGTAACACTGTGAAGGAATAGTTCCCTTTCATTTCAATGTGGTTTGCATGCAATTTGACACGCAATACGTTACACTTATACGGACACCTTCAACTTCCCCTTCAATAAGCTACAAACATGATACTTGTGGTACAATGTGGGATAGATGTGGGATTAGATAGAGCTCCGACATTTTCATATATATTATTAGAAAGACACCTCAAATAAAAGACAATGTGTCTGAAGCCTAAACGATGGATTCTTCTTTTTCTTAAAGGCATAGTTTGACATTTTGGGACTTTTGCTATGTGGCAGAGACTTTGATGCCAATAAATGAAACCACTGTTAAATCTGTCTGTGGAATATAATAAACAGCTAGCTCACTGACAAACCTTTTATATATCTTCTGTTTAATCAAAATAAAAACTAAAGCATAAAAATACAGCTATTTGCTGCTTTATGGGGGGTAATGTGCCAGAATATTTATTTTAAATTAGAGCGTTTTAGAGGTGCTGGTCAGTGGATTGTCACTGACAGAGGCAGTCCAGCTGTTTGCACCTGTTCCCAGTCTTTGTGCTAAGCTAAGCTAACCATCTCCTGATTGTAGCCTTTAGTTTACAGTACAGATACCCGAGAGTCAAAATGTTGCATTTAACTGATTAACCGTTTTTAGCCCAGGTTTAGTTTCATTGTTTTTGCAGAAATGGACAAAGACAACATATCAAATTTTGGTGGGAACATCTCACTCCCATGGGGAAAAACACAAGGTGGGAAAGATCGAGGTGATTCACGCATCTGACATCGTAATTCAGGCGTTTGTGTTGATGCGTTTCACGTCTGGCAGGACTTGTTGGCTTTTACGATAAACCCGAGACCTGTGACAACTCCAATCAGCCCCCGGATCACGCCACCAACACACACACCCTGCTGGTCCGTGTGTAGCTTAACCACTGAGGAAGAAAAACACACAGAAAGCATAAGACTTTTACTGATCGGGAGTTCTTGCAGGCTGATTCCAGTCTTTACTAAAATATCCTGCCAAATATCACTTGCTGATATTTGATATACGACAAAAGTTACCATCTGTTACCTGAAGCCTTACTTTCTACTACAGATGAAGAATAATTGTAAAAGAATGTTTAACACACTCAATAATGTAATTTGTCTGACTTGTGAATTCCTCGTTGGATAGAGTGGACGGATTGGATGGATAAATGTGTGGATGATGGCGTTGATGGACGGATGGCCATTTTTCTCTTCTTCTAATTTTCCCTTTTTCTAAATTTGACTTGACATAGTTTGTGCTCATCTATATGTATCTATACATTTCTTCATCTATGTACTATAGCAGCCATTACAGATCAGTAGTGGCTGCAATACCCATGGAAAGGAGTGGTTATTAAATATATATATATATTTATTTACACCCACTGACTCGTCACATTACGACTGACCTACCCCACAACTTGGTGAGAGGCTCCTGCAGGCTGATGTGGCCACGCTGCAGGAGTAGATGTCGCTCTCCTGCGGAGTGAAGTCCAGGCAGGACGAGATGCGGAAGCTGAAGTCGCTGTTGAAGTAGTACTCCGGCTGACCGAACTGGGGTCCACCGGCTGCACGTTCCTGGTCCACGTGATGTCCACTGTGGGCGGATGGAAGTCCGCCATGAAGCAGCTGAGTGTGTTGGGGGTCTCCAGTTCCATCTCCTGCTTGGGGTAGATCATGGCGGTGGGACTGACTGCAGGGTTGACGTTCAGCAGAGGAAGTTACACGACACGGCCAAAAACAGCCTCCACTCTAAACTCTTCTTTATGGGCCTCACTTTGTGCACAGGGACACAAACTGTTGCCTTAGTATGCAAGCCCAGTATTGTCTTCTGCATTTAGATTTTCCCTCTAGATTCCAACCTTGATAATGGGTCAAATGTCAAATTACTGGCTGTGGCTTTGATAATCCCAAAGCAACATTTTATTGGGGGGGGGGGATTTCTGTTCCACGACAAAGTCTTAAATTAACTAAAATCATAGACATAAAGGAATACACGCATTTGCATTCATTTTGTGTAATTAAATCCTGAAAAGGAGGGAGATCTGTCATGATACACACACCAGTGTCACAAAATACTAATTAAGGAAAACTCACCAGTGCAGAGCGACACAATAAACAATGGCTTTAACCTGCACTGACAATACAAGCATGATTAAACACCCAGAGAGGTTAATTGCACCTCGCAGAGATTGTCCCTGCTGGTTCCCCGGTTCTCCTCTTAAGAACACACACCAGAGCACTCGTCTCATTAACTTGTGTTTAACAACACAGCTTACGGTCGCTCCCATTACAGCTGTTTCACTGACTTTTGTTCTGATGATGAGGCTATGATCTAGTTTTTGGGAAAGACGAACCGCTTGGCCGCTTTTTTTGTTGTTGTTTTTTTGGCATTTAACAACTTTTATTAGCAGCTTCAGAGGCTCAGACAGATCATCTGACTATTCCTGTGAAGGAACTAAAGGAAGTGGACTTAATTAAGTATGATTGAGGTATTTTTTATTTTACGTATTTCTAATTTATGTTAAAAGGAAAACTTTTTACCCTCCTACATTTAGCTGCAGTTACTAGTTACTTTTCAGATTAAGATTTTACATGAACAAAAACACAGTCAAATATTAAACCAGTGGTTTCTAACCTTCTTTGCTTGTGGCCTCTCACAAGAAAAAGCAAAGTTGGGGCCCTTTGCTACAATTCAGATGTTGACAGTTTCACCGAAGAGACATTAACCCGCGAAACTCATCACATGATTTCATTTAAATCAAACTGTCTGTGGGCCTAACCAGCCCAAATTATCCAATATTTTCAAAACATATATATAAATTGAAAACATGAAATTGTGTGGCAGAAATTAGTTTGATCTTTCTTTCCCATGAATCATCTTATTCGCCCTAAGATGTATCTGCTGGCCCTTAGGAAGGGGCCCACCCCTACATTGAAACTACTGAACTAAACTGTATATAAAGTAGTTAATTCTGTAAAACTCACATTGACACTTCACCGTTAACATTATCTTGCCGTCGCTAATATATCAATGACGGGACATTATAAAGAAATTGTATTTTTTGATTTTTGACACTATCATTAGATTGTTCTATTTAATAATAAGTAGGATTTACAATGCATGACTTTTATTTGAAATGTAGTATTCTTACATTGTTGTATTGGTACTTTTACTTAATTTAATACATTTTATTACTTAGGCTCTAACATCTTTTTCGGCACAATCAGTTTCAACTCCCTCACAGTATGACCTCTTCAGGGTCATTTTCTCCCTTCATGGCCCTCGGGATGTTGTACAGGCAGCTGCCCAGGGACACGTACGTGCCGGGACCCAGTCCAGGATCAGGGACCCAGTCCAGGATCAGGGCCCCAGTCCAGGATCAGGGCCCAGCCACTGCTCTGCAAACTGGCAGACGCTGAACTGTCTCAAAGGTGGCGGACGCGGGTCAACGTAGAGGAGCTGGTCGCCGTCGTACTCAATTTCATACTGTGTGCCGCCCATCAGGTTCCTTTGACAGAAGGTGGGAAAACGAAGCAGGTGTTTCCTGCAGTTTGTGGGAAAAGATTGAAAACATGTGACATGATGGAAACCTGGTGTCTTTAGATAATAAACACCAGACGTCCTCCAAGCTGCTCCCAATATGTTGGCCATGTCTCCATCAGACTGAGGATTTCTATTGTGAACTAAAGTTCCTATATTGGAAGAAAATCGTGAGATTTATAATGTAGAGGCAGACTAGTTTTATAAACTAGTTAGCGTACATGGCTGATCAAACTGAAATGCTACTTCTTGAACGACCAAAGCATTCTCATAACATACTGCATCCTCAATGTAGTAGTGAACTCACTTTGCTTGATATTTAGAAACCAAGTGTCTTTAATAAAAGCTTACCTCGACTGTATTGTGGGAGACAAATAACCAGCAGCACTGGGAACAGATCCATCGCCATGTTGCCTTTCACACCAAAGTGAGCCGGTTTCAGCTGGTTCCCTACCAAACATTAAACCGACCGGATTCACATGCTGAGATGACATCCTGACAACACATGCCAATCAATGCGTGTCACTCAGTCACAACAATGTTTCCACCTTGACAACACTGGGCGGACATCGAAATCTGACTTTAGGACACAAGTAACTGCTGCCATCTAGTGGAGGGAAATTAAACTCACAATATGTGCAGCTGTCTGGAGAAAATAGAACAAGTTGGGTGCATCTTTTTTACAAAACGCATCCAAGCCTTGTTAATTATGTCATATCATACTTCAGTATATTGCCATGTAATACTTTTTTTTGTATAGCAGTCGAATTAAAGAAATTAGTTTTTCAAACTTCCAATCTCGTCTTGATACATTTTTCTTCAATTAATCACATCTTTTCAGGAAAAAAACAACAACAGTGAAAACAAATCGGATATATTCAAATTAGGTGAACAAAAAATATAAGGAGATTATCTTCATATTTCAGCCAGACAAAAATCCAATGGTTTCTACAGAAGAGAATATTTTAATAAACACACTTGTCAAATGAAAGGTATGCTTGAGAGACAGTAAACTGGAATGAGAAGTGTAAAAAAAGAGAAAAGAAAAGGCAAACAAGAGAATTGAAAGAGGAAAGGAAAGCCGGAACAGCAGAAATACAATAGTTTGTGCAACAGCAAATACAGTTTAAGTATATACAAGCATATATTCTTTCACTGAACATTCAACAATAGCTTCAACTATGCATGGGGCTAAGAGGACTCAGTCGTCTCTTTGTGGGGAAACTTGTGGCGCTACTCCGTCGACACCATCTGTTCCAGTGAGTGCAGAGCAGCCGAGATTTCCTCAAGAAACCGTCACCGAGTTTTCTAAGTGCTACAGATGCAACACAACACACCATCAGGAGATTAATGTGGAAATTAGAAAACCCTGCACGACAATCTGCTAACATTCAGAAGCCCAGAAGTGTTCAGCTCTCATGAAACAAACGCACACTTCAGTTACAGTCCGACATATTGAAGAGGAATGCGGAGAGCAATATCCAAGTTGAACAGTACAGAGCTGATTTCAAAATACTGAAGACTTGCAAGTAGTGTCACATTTATAAGACTGGCAGTTGGACTTAAAGATCAGTGCAGCCGACCAAATCATTACAAACTGAATGATTATGTTACGTCATTGCAAACTTTATAATTACAGTACGTAAAGCCGTCTATACTGTACTATGAACCCACTTTGTTTTCAAAACCACAAGAACTACATGCTGTAAAAACAGAATGAAGCTCAAACTGAGATTTAACTGCAAGAACATGTGTAAACAGAAAAAGAGGAATGATCCAGAACTCAAACTGTAACAGACTTCAAACTTTGACCTGAAGATGGCAAATACCAGAGGTTTGCTTTACTAAATGGCTTCTTTTTTTTTTCTTGAAATAATTTTTTCAAATAATCTAACCCTTATCAACAATCCGGAAGATTAAGGCCGAGTTTAGGGGTGGATCTAAAAATGAAGTGTGTGGCAGGAGGCCAGATGATAGAAAAGCAAGGCTTGTGACCAAAAAGGTTGCTGGTTCAAACTCCAGTAACGTCCGAGGAAATGTTGGTGAAGAACACAAATAAATACACACTCTTCCTTTCGCTCACCACAGAGGACACAGCGTAAGGCCAGCCAAATCAGATCTGGAGTAAGGCCCGTCTTTCCACATCCTTTTTTTTTTTTTTTTTTTTCTTCGCTTCCCTCTTTGGGGGATCACCATAAAATTCTTCTTTATAAAAGAAACATAAATATGTACAAGTATTTACAAAAGGGGAGAAGGGGGAAACCAAGGCATTTAGTGTTTTTTTTTCTTAAATTATCCACAGAGATGTGGTTTCACATCCCTCAGTCCCACATTCAAAACATTTTATGAGTCCACTTGGAGTGTTTTTTTTCGCCACGGCATCTAATATCTCAGCCCACTATTGTTTCAGGGTGTGTTGTGTCCTGGGCCAGCCCAAGTCCCTGAGTTATTAGTGTGTTCTCTCTTAGCTCGTGGTGAGGATCTCAACCGGAGTCTGAATCACTGGTGTCTGAGGACGAGGACGAGGACGAGGAGGAAGAGGAGTCGGAGCTGGAGCTGCTGCCGCTGAGGCGCGAGGGCTGGGTGTGCGTCTCCACAGCGCTGGGCTTCTCCACTGAGGACAGAACAACAACTAAGGGTAAATAAATACAGACACACCAGGTAGAGATTAAAAAGGAGGATAACTATTAACCCTCTGATCCCCAGCAAGTAAGAAAGGCAAGCATTTTTTTTTTTATGCACAACCCACATCCTATAAAACATTCTGCGCTCCTCAAGCGCAACTGGGAAGCCGTGAATGACTCTGCTGATAACAATGGTCACGTGACAAAGACTCAGTGAAACTTCGACTGAGCTGCAGGCTGCCGAGGACACAGGAGGACAAGAGAGGTTGTAAGTAGAATTTGTATAAATGTAAATAGTTCAATATGTGTAGCATGAGGAGTGTCCATTTTATTCAGTATTGCTAACACTTGAGGCACTTGGCAACATATTTAAAAAAAAAAAAATTATTAAAACATTTATTAAAAATATAATCCTCATAGAAAATGACGTTTTTTTTCCTTCTATTTTATAATAAGACAAACAATAATCAAACATAAATGACATCTAAAAAGTGACATCGAAGGTGCACGTGGTGCGCATGAGAAGAATAAGGACGTGTGGGCTCACCTTTAGGTTTCGTAGGTTTCTTGACAGAATTGAGTTGCCCGCTGACATCTTGCAGCCTCTTCTCCAGCTCCCTCCTCTTCTCCAGAGTCAGCTCCTCTTTGGACTTCCCAGCGCCGCCTTTCTTTCCTGCTGCGCCTGAAAAGATGACGGTCATGCAGTTGCTCGTTGGATATATATTTTTTTCACTTACATTTTTATTCATTTAAATATATTAACATTAGTGCTGTCAAACGATTAAAATATTTAATCGCATTTATGTCATAGTTAACTTGCGATTAATCCCAATTAATCCCAATTTCTTTCTTTTTTTCATTTTAATGCTCTTATCAACATGAAAAAGTGGATTGGCTTGCTTTATGCAAATGTTTTATTTTATTGAAAAACAACTGCCAAACAGGGTGGTACAAAATAAAATTATAAAGTGCACATTTCAGGTAAACAAGGGTTTACAAAATAAAATTATAAAGTGCACATTTCAGGTAAACAAGGGCATACAAAGGGACGTCCAGTAATCACCAGTGAGCGCGACTGCTTTTGTCTTCTCCAATGCCTGCTGTACCTTAGCCTTCTCAGTTTCGTGCAACTTCTGAACGTGGCTTCTAATGGTGGCTCTCGAAGGCAATTCGTAGGTCCTGTCGTTGGATGCGATGCGTATTATATCAGCTAGACCCTCGTCCTCCACAACATTAACAGGCCTACACGGCGTAGCCACCCATTTAGCTATGGCTGCAATACGTTTGTTCTTCGTTGTGGTGTCCATGCGTTTCTGTCCGAAGTCATCCATTCTTGTCTGCTATGTGCTATGACGAGGGGGCGCAGAGTTAGCATCAGCTGTGTGCTTGGCCATCAAGTGGTATTTCAGACTGGATAGGCTACGATGATAGCTCAGTTCACAATGACAAAAGGCACATACCACTTTGGTCTTGTCAAGGGAACCATCTGACAACTTTTTAAAAGTAAACTTTCCATTCATTAGCGTCTTATCATTTATTTTGCCGTATCGCGCTCACCATTCATTCATTTCAAACCGTAACTTTAGCCTAGCTTCCAAGCCCAAACGGCGTGCCTATTGTTTTGCTTCCGGTTGAGCTACATCCGGCGTGGTGCTCGCGAGAACAAAATTGAAAAATGAAAATGCGTTAACACCGTTAATAAAATTGACGGCGTTAAAATTGGTTTGCGTTTAACGCCGTTAATAACGCGCTAATATGACAGCACTAATTAACATTAAACATAAATTTAAAAAATGTACAGGAAAAAAAAAAGAAGAAAAAAACACAGCAGACAAACACTTGCTCGTTGGATTTAACAAACCTCAGAGAGCACCGGGTTCGAGTACCCAAATCACAGAAACCTCCCAGACATGTCATTCATTAACCGCTTTGCGCATCGAGCGATGTGCTGCCATACTTTACACGCCGACTTAGCAAATGCATAATCAACTTTCCACATCGCTGTATTGCCTCAAGGAGCTTATCCATCAATGTTTACTCAGGAGGAAAATCATTCCTTCTCTCCCTTCTGTGTGTCACTGAGATGCACAGAGGAAACCAAGTCAGGTGCATTAACTGGCTGACAAAAAACAAACATTGCACGCCTGTCAATTTGTTGTAACACTAATGGTGTTTGTTTTTTTAAGAAGAAAAAAAACAATCAAACATTTTTTATCAAAGTGCATATCCTTTGCATGTAACCAGAGCTGCCTTCATGCCAAGCCGTTGCATGTTCGCCTCCTCTGTCTCTTACGTTTGGCTCGTCCTTTGCGCATGTGTAAACCAACAAACAAAAGCCAAGTGTCGATCATTATTGTGCGTCTTACAGCTATAACCGTACAACGCTGCTTTGATTTGCATTGTTGCTTGAGCTGAACCAAACATCCATGTTGTGTTGCAACCAGGGTCTGAAATTAAGTTTGGTTCTTACCTGTAACTGAACATTTCTATCGGCCTCTCACTTCTGAAATCTACGTAGAAAGCTTTAGAACTGTGAACACTGAGTCAGTGGAATTAATATAAGGAGAACATATCTGACCTGAAGTGACCTGAAATCTTTACCTGCCTCAGCCAATGTTTACGCTGGATTTGGCAGGCGAAAGGGGCTAACTTCATTCCAACGGTCGAAACGAGCTAATCAATCGCAGAGAAATTCATTTTAGCTGCAAAAGTCTGCACCCAAGTTAATGTCTTCCCTCCAAACCAGCCTAAAAAAGCACAGCTGCATCACATGCTAGATATTGATTTAAATGGCAGCAATGCTAATAGCTCGTCAATGGCAGCAAAGCAACACACCTTGTTCGGTGTACGGCTTACGGGGCTTCTTCCTCAGGCAGGTCATGACGTAGCGCTCCAGCTCCTTCAGTGTCGACGGCTTGAGCGTTTCAAAGTCAATCTCAATCTCCTCGGGGTTGGTGTCCCGCAGCGACGGCTCCCTGGACTGAATGATGTGGACCACGCGACCCAGCTTCTCCCCCGGCAGCTTGTTGATGTCGAGGCTCAGCTGACGCTTCTCGTCGTAAGACATGGGCACGATCTCCTCCTCTTCCTCGGAGTCGTAGTGCGGCAGCATGGAGGTGGGCGGAGGAGGGTAGAACGGCTTCTTTGCGGCCCTGCAGAATCAAGAGGAAGTGATAATAAAAAGACCATTAATGTCGGCTGCTTGATATATTCCTATTAAAGATAAACAACTATGTTTGCGTGTTATTTTACATTGAGAAGCTTTAAAAACTCTCAATGTGAAGAGGAGAAACAGTTTGATGGTGATTTTGGGTAACTACTAACTTGCTGTTCTTGTTACTCTTCTTCCCCTGGCTCTTCTTGGGCTGGGAGCCACCTGCTCTGGCAGACTTTGTTTTCAGGATCTTGCCAGGCATCTTCCATTCCTCAGAGTCAGCTCTGCTTTTGACATCTCGACTTCGCTTCTCCAGCTTCTTCTTTTTCTTCTTCTCCTTTTTCTCCTTCTTCTCTTTCTTCTTTTTGGCCTTGATGATGGGGCCTTTGGAGAGGGCCGCCAGCTGCTCGTGCATGACTCTGAGCTGTTTGGAAAAATTAATTAATTGATGATCATTGTGGAAAAACTTTTTTTGGAGACCTGGATGAATAAAAAGCACCAGGGGACTTACTTGTGTGCACACCTGGTCCTGTAACTCAGCTAGGCGATGTGCTCGCTCTTCCTCGCTGTCCGAGTTGGGGCTGCTCTCGCTCTCCTCACTCTCACTGCTGGGCTCACTCTCGGAGGTGGACGAGGACGAGGACGAGGAGGAGGAAGAAGAGGACGACGAGGATGTTGGATGGCCACTCAGTGACATGGCCGTGTGATCCATGTGTGGTACGTCCGGCATCTTGGCAAAACGGAACTCAAACACATCCTGGGACACACACAGACGCAAAGAAAAAAAAATCCCAAATCAAAGAGAAATTAACCGTCACAGAAAAGAGTTTCTGCAGTCTGCTGCACTTTTGTTTCAGTCCGATTGTCCTTAAAAGTAGGATTGGAGAGCTGGGCTCACCTGCAGCTTTCGTGCCATGCCCACGACATCGTGGTCAGGTGGGTTGTACTTGTAGCAGTTGGAGAACATGAGTCTGATGTCGCTAGCAAACTGTTGAGCGTCCCTGTATTCACGACAGTCCATCTTCCTCTGATAAAGAGATAGGAGGGGACAATTTTAGAGCTTCAACCGCACCTTTAGCAGGTTTATATATATTTTTTATATAATTTGCAATACGTTGCATATCTTCAGCCCCAATGTCTCCGTGTTCATCATCACAGTGCGTTAGATTATTATCTTAAAGGACATTAAGAGATCTGAAACAACATAACATTACTGCGTAATCAGCAACACAATAGGAGCTATAACAATGGTCTATTACTCTTTCCACAAGTTAGAAGCATATGAGGAGTCACCTTGATGTTGTTGAGGTCCATGGGACACTTAATGATGTCGTGATAGTCATGAAGTCCCAGCGCAGCGGCGTCCACAGGTGTGTAGAAAGGCCAGGCATACGCAGCGTGTTTCTTTGACAACATGTCCTTCAGCAGCCCACTGCAGTACCTCAGCTGAGGGCTTAGCTTGCCCTTCTTAGAGGGCTGAGCCTGGACAGAGTCAGGCAAGTCCTTCTTTGGGGGTTTGATGGGGCGTCCGCTGCCCACTCTGCGTCCGCCGCCTGCCATCATTGGCTGGAGCAGGACAGGACCTCCGGGGCTCCTGACCAGGCCCATCCCAGGTGGAGTCTCCAAGCCCATGTTCCCCATGGAGGAGATGGTGTGCATGGAGGTGTCGTGGACCTGGCCCCCGTGGCCTCCTTTCCCCAAGCCCACCATGTGCGTTGGTCCCGACAAGCCCATGGTGGAGGGGGGTGGTGGTGTCTGCCTTACGTTTTACACCTTTTTTCTTCAAATAAAGAGGTTGGCAGTCACAATAAACTCAATATTGTGGCTTTATTCCAATCACTTTAATGCTTGTAGTTCAACACATTGTTTCTTACAACAAAAATGGTGAATACGCGGAAATATTTTGCAATAGGCACTCAAATCTGTATTACTTCTGCTTTTCAAGATGCCTAAATGTTTCCAGACATTTGTGTTTTTCTAGACAAAATGAATTGAATATACTAAATCCTCACTTACTAGTCTTGTTTGACCTTTCTTTTTTTATATACATATACATATATACATATATACATACATATATATACACACACACACACACACATACATACACACACACACACACCTTCACTAATTATGCATTTCTTCACTAATTATGCAAATTAGCATGTTTTTTTGTGGGGCTGTACCGAACATCTTTTTTTTTTTATACATACAAAGCTTTTATTGAGGTTTCCGAATGAAGCTTTGAATATCTGTAGTCATAATTAATGACATCATCACCCTTTAAAAAAAAAAAATCCTCGAACGAAATCCTCAATTTGAAAAAAATGACTCAACAAAATAAATAGTCTTTATTTTATTATTTTTTTCAAAATCAACTTTCTTTAATGAATAAAATCCGTCAGTTTTGCCAACATAAAAACAACTAGATGCAGAATGAATGAATGAATGAATGAATGAATAGACAGAAGGGGGGGTAAAAAAAAAAAAAAAAAAAAAAAAATAGAAAAGAAGAAAAAAAAAAAAAAAAAAAAAAAAGAAGCTGCGCAGCATTCGAATGTGAACGGTATGGATGAAGCTTCAAACTATTCAGTGCAGCACTAGACTGTTCTATCTACCTTGGTTGTGGGCTGTGTAGGGGGCAGGCCCATGATGTTGGCCGGAGGCAGGCTTTTGGTCAGCACGGTCTGGGGAGAGTTGGCCAGCATGGACTCCCCAGTGTCCGAGGAAGACGGGGAGTAAGCTGACTGGGACACGGCTGGCACCTGCTGAGCCCTCGCTGATGAGAGATGAATATTCAACATTAGTGATGGAATTCAGCTACAGAATGACAGGTGACAAAAGTTCTGTCAATCACTGGAGACATGCACGGCTTTCTGTGTGGCTTCAACTATAAACGTTACTTTTGCATGATGCTTCTCTGCAAAAAGGAGACATTTAGTAGAATCGCTGAGCTGTATAGGGAGGCTGGAAGTCAGACAAAAGGTTTCTTCTAGTAGTGAACAAAAAACAACTACAACAACAAATATAGAAACAGCTTCATTCAGATTCTGCAACTTACAGTGAGATTTGCGACCTCGTCCCCTGCTGTTCTTGCTTCGAGGAACTGGAGGAGGCAGCTCAACTTCGTCCTCGGGCATCTGGGCCACCTTCTGGAGAAAGATCTTCTCTAAGGGCTGAGCCATCAGCACAATGTCATCCGTTGGCTAGTAAAGAAAAGAAAAAAACATTAGCAAAGATGCCATTACACTAAATAAAAAACAGTTCTTTTGACATTCATTTGATTTAATTTCAATATACTTTTATTAGTTTTGATGATTAGCTGATAAATTCAGTAGCAGAGTGAAAACATCAATAGTTATGCCATGTTCGACAACATTTTACAAATACTTGCAGCCTGTCATAGCTTCTGATATATTACAAATGAAATAAATAACAAAAGTAAAAACAGTGATGTATGGATGAAGCTTATGGTGAAAATGAGCTTCGGTGTCCACCCCTTGATGCTAAGATAGAATCAACTACCACTTAAAACACCCATAGACCAAAACACCTGGATTTACATCTCCAGAGATATTGCCCGATTTGTAAAAAAATATTTGGTGATGGATCTCCACTAAATCTGCAACGGCAGCACTTTCATTTTCCCTCTTTTGTTATTACGTGAGATAACATTCCCAGGTAGGTTTGCAAAGTGTTGAATGACCTTTTTCTCGTGGGCAATCAAGAAAAAAGGTGGACTTTTTTTTTCCCTCTCTCACAATGTTAAGAAAATCCCTGAGAGAACACCTGGGTCTGGATCTGTCCCGAGAGCCTTGAGCTTTACATAATCCTGTATAACTCCTGCTGTGAGAGAGGTCGACCTGAAATGTAATCATTAGAGTGGTCCCTACTGTTTAAGGTTGCAACGAAAGGGGAATGAAATGGGACAAAAGCACGATGGATGAAGATCAGTTTTTTACCTTTTAACATACCTTGTTGTAGATGTAGCAGTTGGTGAACATTGTGTTGAAGTCCTGTATACATTCACAAGCACTGCGGTAGAAGTTGTTCTCCAGACGCTTTTTGATGGTCCCCATGTCCATGGGTTGTTTGATTATTTTATGGTAATCCTGAAAGAAATGCAGAACATTAGACAGAAGTGAAACATGCGAAGATTTTTATTTTGAATTTAATGAAACCATGACTTGTGGAGCATGTTGAACTCGGGCTGAGCTATTGACTGTATTCAATTCGACATTGTGATGGTGTCGAATGCGATTTTAAAATTGCAAAAGCCACAATAAGGAATGTTTTTTTGTTTAGAGAAAGAGAGAGACAAAAAGAGACAGAGACAAAGAGAGACGTTCAGAGCAGCCAGCTGGTGGCGATCGGTGCAGAGTAGAATTTAAAGGTAAAGCTGTCAAGCGGTAAATGTACAGTGTAGCTTTTCAGTTGGTCCATGAATCAACGCTGCAGCTCCTCAACACCTTGAAGGCTTTCAGTTTAAAGTTTTAAAATTATACTGTGAGGTATTAAAAGGTTTTACAACTCAATAGCTAAATAAGAGATATATTATTCACATCACTTCAATCGTAACACGTAGGACTGGTCCACTTGAAAGAGCAGTTATTTTGTTTACTGCAGCCAATATTGTGGTCGTCACACTTTAGAAGGATTTATTGCTTGTGTATAGTGAATAATGCGCGGGGGGAGGGGGGAGAACTACAGGCACAACAATGAGTTGCAGAAAAATAACTCAAACTCGACAAAATTAAAGTGAAAGTGGAAAGTGAAAATGTTTCCTGTTGAAACGCACCGGTAAGTTAAGCCTGTAGGCATCCACTGGCTCACGGAAAGGCCAGGAGAACTGATGCCTCCACAGGTACTTCATCAGGGTCCTCTGGAGAAACTGCAGCTGGTTGGTCATGCGGCCCGGCCGGCTGGCATCCTTCACTGGGGGCTGTGGTGGGACAGGAGGGCCCTGGGGCATCGCGTGCGGCAGAGACGGGCTCTCAAAGTCCTCGTAAAGCAGGGAGGGCTTGCGAATGCGTTTGCCTGAACTACTGTGTTGGTCCATTCCACCACTGGACAAGCCGACCAGGGAGCTGGAGGCGAGGAAACAGAGAGAGGAGGGGAGGAGACAGAGAGAGGATGGGGAAAATATGACATGGATTGATAAAGACAAACTGCAGGAACTGAAACGCTACCTTACGATAAAAGTGGTGAGAATGAAAGTACAAACAGAGAGAGATGCCTGCTGGTAAAGAAAATGGCACTCTTATCTAAGTTGACTGTGCTGCATGACCTTTTCCTGCACCTTTGATGATTGATTCACCGAACTTCGACCCGCTCCCATGACCGCACTCACTCGTGGAAATCTGCTAATGTTAAAAGGCGCAGGCTATACATGCTTCATTCACGCAACCCCTGACCTATGAAAATATTGCTCTGCCCTCCCAGTCGGCGAAACCGTCATCTAGGAAACAGGGATTCCATCAATAGGCTGCTACATTTAGCACAGTCATGGGAACCACCATCGCATGGCTTCTCACCAGCAAAAACACATATAATCAAAACTTTGGCGCTAATAAATAAACACTTAAAAATTCATAACTAATACACAAATACTAAAAGACAGGGCCTGGTAAGCATGGAGCAACTGGGTTGAAATCTCAACTCTGCTTTGCTCTCTTATGTATGACATTTGTGAGCTCTGATTTCCAACTATTTCCAAAGAAATGAATGTCAGGGATGTTCCTGCAAATACCCTTGACTGAGGCACTGTGGTCTCAAAATTGGAGTTGGTCCCTTGGCAGTACATCTTCCCAGTACTCCTAGTTACTATTAAGAACTGTTTTAAATGAAAAGGGACACATTTCAGAATATGAATTACTAAAGTTAAGTAAAAGAAAAGAAAGATCTCAGAATGCTCTGCAACTCACTGGCATCTTCAGTCTTTGATGTCTGAAGTCTGGTGAGGCCACCATGTCACCATAAACCCTCTCCTCCCTACTTCAGCTCCTTCTAAGCAAAACACAGGGACCAGAAGGAGTTAAATCTCACCTCAGAGTTTAGGACACTTGTCCCACTGACACACAAACGCTGGCAAAGCCTGTGAGCTGATTTTCTACATCGGTCAGAATCCCAGCGACACAAAGAACGTCTGAACTGCATCAGCATTTAGCAAATATCAGGACCCATCACACAGTGAATACAGTTCAGTATCAACTTACATACAAATATAGTTGAAGACCAGTTACTTAAACCTTTTGGAATACTTATCAAGTACCGTAGCTGCAAATTAACAGAAATAATAGGAACTTAGATGTTTTGTGATATTTTACTGTAAATGCCCTAAATCTTGATCCCTATAAGTATGCACCTGTAGCACAAAACACACTATATACATTTGTTTGTTTCTCTTTTTGTTGTGGGTGTTTCGAAACAGGTTAACATTGGCTCGTGCACCAAGGAAAAAGATCTGATATGCATGATTTAGATTTTTAGTCGAACAAAGTCCAAAACAGCCATCATCATTAGATACAGATGACAGTTCACCAGACAAAAAGGTAGTAACTCTATATTACTTTTTCACCACAATATTCCAAAACAAAAAAGGAGTTTTACTTTTGAGCCACAGAGGTCACCAATGTGGCTTAAGCACGACAACAGCAACAAAATAAACATGATGATAATGAACAAGCTCTGGCAAACATCTACAGAGTCGTAAAAGCACATGCAATACATTATTTAAACATGACACTGTGAAATTATGAATATATATAATGTTCAATGAAATATAAAGTCTTTAAATTGTCAAAATTGACGAAATGCACTCTCTTTATTACATAACCTCCCGTTGTGTTATTAACACTTGCAAGTGTTGATGTGACTCTTTGTTGTGTGAAATCTGCAATGAATCGACGTCCTACTTCTACAAAAGATGCATTGACGTAATTAGCTACTGATTCAGCGGAGACTAAGCGACTTCTTTATAATTTAGTGAAAACAACTAAAGAAAAGTCTTGGATTTTGAACCCCTATAGGCGGTGATCGCGTGGTTTCGGAGGCCCCGCCCTCACTGTTTGTAAACACTGCCTCACGATGACGGACACTATAACGGAAAGAGATCTTTAGATACATCAAAACAAAGCAAAAAAAAAGACATCTTTAGTCAACGATTTAGCTTTTGGAAAAAAGGTCAAACTGTCACTTTAGTTCAACGTTTAGCGTTAATCACCGGCACAGTAGCCTTGACGCTATTCTAACAATCAGCGTCACCGGACTGCAACAATAACCGACTAAATCAATTCATTTAGAGCCGCTTTTATGTTTAATAGCACACGCTGTGTGTATATAAGCACGCTGGGGCACTAAGTTAGTTAACTAGCTAGTTATTACCAGTTAGCTAGCTAGCTAGCTACCTTGCGAGATAGTCGCGCGAGCTTCGAGGTTAGCGGAGCGATGACAGAAAGCCGGCGGGGAAGCAGCCGGCAGGGCTGCGACTGTCATGTGCCTTCCCGTTGAACCGGCTCACTAGAAAAGCTACGAGTTTTACTAATCTACGCTACACATTTAGCTGCAATTTCCTGGACATTCATCTTAGCTAACAAGGCATGCTGAAAGAGACTGCTGCGCAAGCTACCGTTAGCTACACCAGCCTGTGTTCCGAGACAAATCTTCCGTTCGGCTAACGGTAACTCACGTTAGCTAACGTTTTTGGGATGACATTTAACGTTGGTCCGTCTGCGCGGACGACGAATGTAGTCAGTTCATCGGGGGCATTGAGCAAAATGGCAGGCGGGCTTTACCTGTCGTGATGCAGGTTGACAGCCGCTTCCATCGGGCAGAAGGCGGGGTGTTATTACAATCCGATTTTTTTTTTCCTTCTCCCACGACTGTTGACGCTGCACTTCCACCGAAAGACCGCTGTGCAACTCCGCAGTGAAATGGCGCCTACCCGTTTCCGCCTGACGCTATATAAACCCGGAACGTGGCAGTGACGCGCAGTTCCAGTCACGTGACGGGTGATTCTGCGCTCTTATAGGCTGTGAACACGCGTCAGTCAAACTAAGCACACGCCCGGCACCTCCCTGGTCAGTACATATTGTCCTCTGCCATGTTTGAAAACAATGGATTTATTCAGTTTTTAGATTTGGGCTTCAACGAATTCATAATTACGGCTTTCCTTTTACAGACACACGTCCTTCTGTCTGCAGGGAATTGTGTTTTGTTGTATGTTGTCTGCAGTAACTGGGGTTGCTGATGTAGGTCCTCTGCAAAAAACAACAACTTCGGATTTGCATTGGCGGTAAATGTAACGTCATTTGTAAGGAGATTATACAAAATACTAACTATTGTTTTGGCCTGGAATATGACTGTGGGCAATCATTTAGCTGGACGTGCTTTTATGTGGCATGCTAATAGACATACCTGAGTTTATTATTTCAGGCTCTTAAACTGAGATTCTGTATTTAAAGCAACAATTTCCACAAGCTGCCAGCAGGAACCCCCACAACTCTTTTAACCATGCACTTTAGAAGCCCGTTTCTGCCACTGATAACAAAAAGTGTAAGTCATAATTATGAGATACTATCTCATCATTTCGACTTACTATCTCATAATTATGACTTAACTATCTCATAAGTTTGATTTGCTATCTCATCATTTCGACTTACTATTTCAAAATTATGACTTAACTATCTCATAAGTTTGATTTACTATCTCATCATTTCGACTTACTATCTCATAATTATGACTTAACTATCTCATAATTACCACTTACTATCTCATAATTATGAGATACTATCTCATCATTTCGACTTATATACTGACTGGGGGTGGGGCGTAACAAAGCAGAGCAGGAAAGCTATGGTGAAGAAACAGTGAACCAGGTGAAGTAAAGTTACGGTTTGAGTTAACAGCAACTACTGTACCTGCAATATAATCTTCGCAGGTAAAAGCCAAAGAGAGGAGGCTAACGGTCGTTCAACGACATGTAGAATAGCGTTATTTTCCGCTATTTTGACTGCAGTGTCTCTGTAAGTTTTGCTTTACCACAGCGCTGGTTAAGCTAGCAGCAAATCACATCTCATAATATTAAGAAACGTTTCATAGGCATGTATGTTGTTTCCTCATATGAGCCAAAGCAACAGAAGCAAATGGATGAGACCAAGCTTACCAGAACCAAATGGATACCATCATTGAAGACTACTTTAGACGTGGATTCACAAATCGTGAAATTTTAGTCGTTTTGGAGGAATCGCATGATACCATACTAAGCCTCCGAACCTAGAAAGAAAGCTACAAAAGAACCAACTTTGGCGGAGACAAAATCAGACGGACGAAGCGGAGGTAGCATCCATCATTCACCAGCAGCTACAAACGTCTGGCAAACAGCATGGCTACAGATGGATGCACCAGAAATGTTGGATGGCTGGGATTATTACAGACAGAGAAACTGTGCGTCAATTGATACAACTGATGGACTGGAATGTGGATATGCGTGCCCGCAACCATTTGAGACGGCGTATGTATGTCAGCCTTGGACCAAATTATGTATGGCATATAGATGGGTACGACAAATTAAAGCCTTATAGAATATGTATCAGTGGTTGCATTGATGGCTGCTCAAGAAAAATGATATGGCTAGAAGCATACAAAACCAACAATAGCCCTCGTATTATCGCAGGTTACTTCATCGATGCTGTGACAGAACACAATGGATGTCTGCAAAATGTCAGGTTAGATCACGGTACTGAGAATACCCACCTTGCAATAATGCAAAAGCAGATGGCTATTTTGTTGACTACTTCATTGACAAATCACTGATCCAGTTTTGCTTCCACACTACCATACAGGTACAGTATTCTAAAATCCTATTGATTACAGTATTAACACAGAGACCGGGGTCGATTGTAACACTTTTTGTCCAAGCTCTATAACTCGCCGAATTCTTCTATTAGAGCTCTCACATTTGTACACAAAATATCCTTGTTTGTCACATGACTCTTAGGTCATCCCTTCTTGGTGAAAGTTGTGTTGTTAAAACCATCCCTTTGATGCAACCATCCCTGGTCTCCCCTAACTATGAGAGATAAGGGCATAAAACGCAAATTGTCTTCCCAAAAACTGTGTCACTCTTTCTGTCCATATATAGGAGGAACTTGATGAAGTTGTAACTGCCTGGAATGACCATCGCATAAGAAGATCAAACAATCCTCGGGCTCCTAATAGTCGTCCCTCCAAATGCAGAGAAGAATTTCCCCAAGGGGATTAATAAAGGATTATTTTTTATTTATTTATGCGGTTCCCAACCTTTATGGGGCTCAGAATTTCTTGCAGCCAGCTGATCAAATGAAAATAAAAATATGCCGAGAGGACTGTGGTTTTAAAGACTATCCTTGTGATGAGGATGTGTTTCACTTATGTATGGAATTTATGGCTGAGCACAATCTGGCAATGTCTGATGATGTGTATGAAATTACGGACTTGTATCTAAGACTTCGTCAAATGATTACTGATGGGCTGGTCGAATGAAATATGTGCTATGAGAAACTGCGGACAGTGTAGTGCACAGGGACGTGCACAATGTTCCATTTATACTTTTTGGGGGAATTCCGCAGAAATGTTTAATTGGACAAAGTTGTTTTCATTTTTAGCATGCTCATGCGCAAGTGTTGCTTTTGATTGAGAGCCAATCTAGCTATTATTATTACTCTTAACTGTTACAGTTTAATTATTACAGACTAGCTGTGTGAAGATAGGTGAATCCTTGCGTCACCTGCTGTGGTGAAGGAAAACTGAATCCAAAGTTGTATTACATGACCTGTCCTCTGTCCATGGTGTTGCCGATTGTGTAGACAGTGACGGTGCATGCACAGGCAGGATGGACAATTGCTCAGTGCAAAAGAAAAGCATGAGTGGAAGTGTGCCTGGCAAGCTGATATATAAATCATTATTATTCATTAAATACATAGGCCTATAGGTTATGTTTTTCGCTGGTTACTCGCCATCCTTGTGGGTGGTCAGCTGTTATAAATCTACATGTTAGTGTTAATAGCATCCTGGTCTTAAATAGGTGACAACAATGTGAGGCGTTGTACTGTCGTTGTACTCGGTGAAATGCGCATATAGCTGCGTACCCTCGTTTTCTTGCGCGGAGCGACAGATTGCCTTCCGCATGCCCTGTATGTAAATGTAACAGATTAAGATAGACACAGTTTATGAATTTCATCAAATCATGTTGGGTTTGTATCTCTGTGTAATTTGGGGTTTGTATGTGTTCAGCTTAGCTACCTGTGTGCTCATGCACGCGTGTTCTAATTCTTTCTAACTGACAGAGACAGGAAGCCGAGCAGACACATACACAATTAAGAAGCAGGAAGCACACCTGAGACCCAGTGCTGCATCCTGCTTCTTAATTGAACGCCAAGAACACAAAGAAGAGCATTATAGGCATAACTCAGCCAGCTATATATGCATCTGTAAAAGTGTGGACCGTAACAGTAAACATTTTTCAAAACGTTGTCAATAAAAGAACATGACACAGTACTGGCTACATAAAGTTGGCACCACATTGTAACAGTAATACATGTTTCAAAACTTTGACAGTAAAGATTTTTTTTGTAAAGATTCTTCCACATATTCCTATCTTCCCTTTATAATAACAAAAACCAAAAAAAATATTGCTCGGTATCTAAACTGTGTAAGAACAAATGTACTATGTACACTAATGAGAACAATATGATGAAGATGCTGTAGGCGTCTGGATATGTCTGAGGATTTAACCAATACATTCTGAGACAAAATGTTTTTTTGAGTGACTAAACCTGAGAGGTACCAAGTGATTGGTACCATAGTGCTTTTGCAAATACATCCTTCGCGCGTGTGTGTGTGTGTGTGTGTGTTGTGTGTGCAACCTTCCTGTCCATAATTCCACTCACATCCCTTTTAATTTTTTTTAAATATGTGGATTAACGTCAATCAAGGCAACAACACATAAGATAAATATCCACTCATGCTTCCGTGATTCTTGTACAAAAAGGCATGTTTAATGCTTCGATAGACAATGCATTTTTTCTTAAACTATGATTTGAGTTTGGTCTCTCAGTTTCAGCCATAGATTCACTTGATTGCTTGTTGTTTTGATCTATGATTAAGGTTCTCAATGACATTTGGCTGTATTGCTGAAACTGATGATCCAAACTCAACAAAAGGCGAACCAGACATTTACATTTCTGATAAAAGTGTGGGAAGGGGGTTACTTTGTTTTCTGATTGAGAGCGAACCGTTCCTGGGAAATCCAAAACAAAAACAAAAAAGCACATGACTAGTATCAACATGAGACTGTATATTTAACAAAAGATCAGTAAGAGTAATAGCAGTAGTGTGTAGCATGCTGTGAACTTACATTTACGTTGAGATCGGTCGACCAATGACAGTTCTCTCTACAGTCAGAGCTTGCGCAAGAAGGTGGAACGTGAGGGAGATACCATTTCCAAAACTTGTAAGGGGGTAATAACTATTTTCCCGAACGTAGCAAAATCCCGGACGTTTTTGGAATCCCTGCCGGACGCTTTTTTTAGGTCTCGAAAAGAGGACATGTCCGGGAAAAAGAGGACGTCTGGTCACCCTACTTTAGGGGGGACATTGAGATCGGGCCTAAGATAATTTTGTGTCATGTTTTTTAAAGGAAGTGGAATGTGAGGTCTTGAACTTTCTGGAAACATTTTCATTACAGGTCCTTCTAATTTGGTGAGTCGTTTAGACCTTTTCTAATAATCCCAGTATAAAGTTTTACTCAGTTACAGTTAAAACAGTCAACATTTTTCCTCAGAATTTGTGAATCTATATGCTCCGGAGAAAAAAAATGCTTCTTTGTGATTGAAAGTACTGACTTTTTAAACCAAATTCAGTTAGCGTTACTTATCACTGTAAACTGTAAAATGTAGCATGCTAGCTAATTATCATTAAAGGTACTATGAAATCAAAACAGATGTTGTTGTTCTAGTCGTCGCCGATACACAAATATTAAATCACAAAGTCTGAGGCTAAAGCCACATAAAAAGTATCAAAAAGTTAGCATCCTCACAAGACATGGAAATAAAGAAGCAGCATTGTTCTTGTGTTGCAGGGCAGCGCTACTTCGGCCTGTGGTAGTATTATCAACATAAATGTAATTTAAATATTTTTATTGTTGGTTGAGAGGGCAAAAGAGTGAGACAGATTATTATGGTATGCTAATGTGGATGATCGAAAAGGATAGAAAGGCTTGTTGTTTAGCTAAATTGAATTATTCTTTGCTCAAATTGAATTATTCTTTGCTTGGTAATAATTTATCTCTGTTTCCCTCACTTGCATCTTTTCCAAGCGAGGAGCGAGGACACAAGGAAATATGTTTTAAGAGACATGAGACGTCCTTTCTTCTGAAGCGTCACATGAAGCGACGTCGGTTTCAGATGACTGCTGCTGCTGATCAAACTTGCGTGAGAATGGCGCGTGCACACACACACACACACACACACACACACACACACACACACACACACACACACACACACACACACACACACACACACACACACACACACACACACACACACACACACACACACACACTTACAGCAGGCCCAGACATGAGGAGGACAGACTGAAGGTACACAGGACCTACAATTTCGACACTTTTATTATCCCGGGTCCAGTGGACCCGAACACCCTGTATGTAATATAAATGTGTAGGGGGGGGGTTACGGTGTGCGGTCGATGAAAAAAATATATGTTCTTCGCAGAAAATGAGCCAAAGCCAATAAGTCTGAGTTTGAAAAAATAATGAATCATATTATTTTTGTTTTGATGAAAAATGAAAACGGGTCCCACAGACCCGAACACCATACAAGGGTTAAAGGAGCACTCCAGTAACTTATTACTGTACCCCATAAAGCTGGGAGACTCCGTGTATTACACATTTTGAGTTTCAAGACCAAACTGAGACTCTCCTCTCAAACTTTGGGAAATTAAGTGCAAACAAAATCTAACAAACATTAATACAAACACCTTTAAATAACAAACACCTTTAAATAAAAAGAAAACAAATTTAATAAAAGGTGGAAACAAACCAACAATCACCTGCAACAACTTGCAGTACATGCAGTACAACTTGCAGTACATAGTTTTTCCATCATTTGAAATTCACACAGAGTAGCGCTGAAAAGCATTGCTGTTTTGCTGCTAAGAGGTTGTAAAGAAGTATCAATACAGGAAAAAAGTACAGTAACAAGTGTGACTAAAAGATATACACTCGGATCATTTAGAAACACTCATCTTAAACATTTGAAAATAAAATATCTATAATCTATCACAGTGGTTCTCAAATGGGGGTACATGCACCCCTGGGGGTAAGTGAGATTTTTTTTAAATATATTTAAAATGAGCCTCCATTAAAAATGTTTACTTACTAAGCTTAATAAATATCCAATAAAATATAAGTGTAAGTTCGTAAACGGAATTGTATATATTCTATATTAAATCAGACACTGAAAAAAGGTTGAGTATCTATCTGACTGAACTCTCCTACATCTATGTTTGCAAAGTGTATAAAGCATTAGAGTGGGTCATTCTCATAAACTCTCTTCACATCTATCGGTATATGGGAGCTGGTCGGGCGATTTGATGATAACAACCATGGAATGATTCAAATGTTTCAACTGTCAGAGATTTTGCCATCATTTCTACCATGGGATTATCCTTTATATACCGGATCTCTGGTTGTGAACCATTGTGGGAAATGTTAACCCTTTTAACTAGCAACTCGGCTGCTTCTCTGGCCTTTAGGGAAACTCCTGTATCAGTGTGTATCGTTTCTCTCCTCTTCTTGATGGTGAAAGCCCATTTTCTGCTTATTCACCATTGTGGCATAATGACCACCTTTCTGCAGCAGCTCCGCGTGACTGCCCTCCTCCATCAGCATCCCTTCCTTGAGGTAAACTATATGGTCGGCCTTCTCTACGACATTCATCTTGTTGGATATCAGCAGCACGGAGCAGTTGTTGGTTTGGTTTAACAAAGCTTGGTGAACCTGTTTGAGTACAATTATGACTCGATGTCACATGTGGAATACAGAAATAAGTAATTAGCAAAATGTGAGAAGCGCAAGCAGACTAACCAACCTGATATTCATTCTCAGAGTCCAAGTCACTGGTGGCGTTGTCAAGTATCAGGATTTTAGGATGTCGGATTAAAGCTCTCGCGATGGCAATGCGCTGCTTCTGGCCTCCAGCCACCTGGCCTCCCTTCTCCCCAGCATCTGTCCAACAGAAGGACACACTGTTATTGACTTTATGGACATTTCTGGGGAACGATGAGCTGTTTTTGTCACAAGACCAAAGTGATGTTTGTTTCAAAAGCACTTAATCAAATCCACTTGCACTTTCACTACTGTCAGCAGGGTTTTGCAGGGTTACATTTCTGATTGTTTAGTCTATTTATATATGCATAAAATGCAATTTAATGTATGTTTCACAAAGTATGACGGAAAACCAGGAGGGACAATATTTGCTTCTGAATCACATTTGTTCAATACTTGCCAGCAGCATGTAACAATAATATTAAATAGATGGATGGATTAGCAAATTAACAATGTTAAATACATTTACGTCTTTGAGCTAAAACTTTAGACCGTGAGCTTCCTGCTACTCTAGCTGGCAGTGATGAAGTCTTTTGTAAGTTAATTTGAAGACTTTTCAATACTGTCTAAGGTGTTTATTTTAGCAAACTAAATTCTATGGTCTACAGTCTTATAACCCACGACTTGTTTATTTAGGATTCCCATCAAATTACTTTTCCCTAGAGAAGGTCCTCGAGCATGCAGCTGTAACTGGCCACACAACATATTATGCAGTTTGGTGCCGCAGAATGCCTGGATGTAGCAAGCAACCATGTGAAGCACCACTTTAGGATTCATTCTGATAGGTTGGGTTTGTGGGTCGAACCTGTGTCGTAGCCACTCGACAGCTCCATGATGAACTCGTGGGCACTTGCCCGCTTGGCAGCCGTGTGCATCTCCTCATCAGAGGCCTGCTCGTAGCCGTACTTGATGTTCTCCCGCACAGAGCGAGCAAACAGCACACAATCTTGGCTCACAACAGCAATCTATAAAGAAACAGGGTGAAAAGGCCGTGTGACTGTCACAGCTGACTCTTGAGAATGGTTTCCAATGAGGCAAGGAGAGCTAGTCAGTGTCAATACAACACCCTTGTGACGAAGATAAAACAGGAGCAAAGGAGGATTCACCATCCTTATATCATCATCATACAGCTACTTTAATATCATTTTAGTTTTATGGTCTCAGCTGCAGAATTCACTTATTCACGTCTTGATTTTTAGTCAATTTGTTTGGTACAATAACTGAAACCCTTTCAGTAACTTACTTACTCAGTCCAAATAAAGAGTGCCGTGCTGAAGCTTCTTCAACCTCAGCATCCCAAAGGAAATGTCTTGAAAGTCTAAAAAGCTCCTTGCAGTCTTTAATGTTTTGGGTTTGTTCATATCAAATCAGGATTTTTTTACTTAGAATGTGTTGTTTTTCATGGTGACAAATTGATCTATTAGCGATATAAATTTATTTTATTTTATCTTGCAACTGAGGATGTGCTTTTGGACAACAGTTTAGCAGCGTATGAGGACCTTTTCTGTGACTTTGTTTGTAAACCCTTCTGCTATCTAGTAGCCAAAAATCACTTAATGCAGTGTTAAAGGTGCCCTGTGGCGTTTTCTTACCAAATATATATGTTTTAAAACATGAAAGTTATTCTTACATTCAGTGTCTCTCACCAAAATACATAGCGTTGCCTTTGTGCTTGCGCGTTCTCGTGCAAAACACAAACAAAATGTGAACCCACTCATAGAAACATTGCTCTAGAAGCGCTGATTTCGAGTCAAATTAGTCAGCTAAACGCAGCTAAAATATTATTAAGTAGAAAAAAACACCCACCTTGTCATGTAGGTACTGGTCTTGGTAGCTTTGCAGTGGTTTCCCGTCCAGTAGGATCTCCCCGGTTTGGGGCTGGTAAAATCTCTCCAGCAGCTTGACACAGGTGGACTTCCCTGATCTGTTAGGCCCCACGAGGGCAGTGACTTGGCCCGGCTTCATCTCCAGAGAGACGTCCTGGTAGGAGACAGGAATAATAAGGTGAATCGGTAAAGAGTTGTATGCAATAAAAAAAAAAATTCAATTGTAAATACGACAAATGCACAGGAGATTAAAAAAAAAACATACATACCTTAAGCACAAGTTTGTCAGAATAGGAAAATGTAACGTTTTTGAATTGAATGTGTCCCTCAAGAGTTTTAGGGGCCAAAGACCCATTTGGGGGTATTTCCGGTTTGCGTTCCAAATATTCAAAGATCTTCTCAGAGGCCCCAATTGCTTTCTTCACCTCCGGGTAATAACGCATGACAGCCTGGAAGAGGTGGTGGAATGTGGGCTAAATTACTTATTTGATTTTGAACAAAACATCAGCCGCTTGCAATCCTGCCCCAGGGGCAATATATTCAAGCTTATTCCCTTATACCTCGGCATGTGACTCACCTCCACAGAAGAGGCAAACTGCAGCTCATAGAGGACGAATGACACCAAGTCTCCACTGCTGACGTCCCCTCTGGTCACCAGAGTTCCTCCATAGTACAGAATACACACCTTCAAGGCCATGGTAGTCATCTGGGAGGTAATGGTTTACAAATGAAAAGAAATGCATTAAATAATATTAAGCATTCATTCCCAGCTTTTCATCCAAATCACTGGCCATGGCATGGTGCAAACTAACTGTTATTAGTGTATTTCTCTGTTTTATTCTCAAGATCTTATGGCCTCAATTGAAAATGTAAATTATCCTAATGTACTTCATTCGGAGGAACCTTTGGCATAAGCAGGGGTATGTTTGCCCAACTTAAAAAAAAATAATTAAATTCTGGCCCTGTTTCCTTTTCTGTCTGTATTTTATTACATTTTCTTTTCTGTAAAAAATTGAGATTGATAAACAAATCTTCAGGCGTTAAAAGTCCTGTCGGCAACCTCTCTGTGACATCGCAGACACTGCGTGTATGTTTTGCTTTATTCTCCAGGTTCACCCCCACCGGCTCACACTCAGACTTACATTTGCTAAGAAATCATTGCACACTTAATAATCCAGATCTGGATTCAACTCACGCTGTTTGCCCAGGTGGAGGCTGCATAAGCTGCCGCTTCCTTCTTGTTCAGGGCGTAAACGTCCTCCAGCCGCCGACTGTACCTCTCCGTCTCGCCCTCCTCGTTGGCAAAGCTCCTCACTGTCTTCATGCAGGAGAAAGTCTCTGTGGCCACCTGGTTGGCCTTAGCTAGTGCCTCCTGAACATCTACAGCAATGGTCTGAAACACAGATGCAAATGAATTAAAAAAGACTATTTAAATATTTTACAAACATGACAGATGGACATGGGCCGTCATCTTAGCTGCACTGGAAATATTTTGACATGACGTTGTTACATTGTAGAAGGTACAACAGCTGTTTGTTTTTTTACAGCATCCAGAGCCTGAGGGGATGGGGTTCCTTAAACGTGAAAATCAGGAATAAAGAATATAACTTGCACTAGAATTAATTTAATTACTTACTGCTACAAAATAATTGTAAGTGTATAATGTGGATATTTATGCCAAAGGGTTTCTTGAGATGCCGCGTTCACAAGAATGGGACCGATGTGAAGTCAGTGACCTTTGACCGGCAAAATCTAATCAGTTCATCATTCAGTCCTGGTGGACGTTGCCCCCCCAGCAGCTTTAAAGATGATGGGACATTTGGGGAAGTCCTCTTTACCTTGTGGAAGCCTCCAGTGAGCTCAGGTATGACCCAGATGATGGGCAGTCCCATGCAAGTGAGCAGGGTCATTTTCCAAGACTGGCTCACCATGAAGAACAAGAGGAAGCCAAATCGTCCCGTGTACCACATCACAAGACTCAACTTCTCACTCAGCGCCTCGCTCATTTCGTTGGTATCCGTGGTAACACGGGACACCAGTTCACCTGAGAAAAGAGTAGTGCATTACACTTGACGTATATGTTGTTTTTTTACCAGCCCACAAAAATTAGTACATCTGTTTGGAAGTTCATTGCCATAAGGAAACTAGGACAGCAAAATGGGGTAAATGTAGATATAAAAAATGGTTATGAGCCAGTGGAAGGGTGTCTCTTTCCAAGAACTTCATAGAAGTAATTAATTCACATAAAAGAACAAATCTGACATTCCCTGATATTAAAGTAGAGAATTTACAAGAAAAAAAAGTCGGAAAAATAGTGCAACACCGTGTTAATGAAAAATAGAATAAATATACTATTTTTCTTTTGTAAATGTATGACTTTATAATTTAGCAAATCTGTGGTTTATTTTGTGTAAATTTGTTCTGCTATTTGAATAGAAGGGGGTTTTTTCCTCAGAATATTGCCACCCAATTTATAATTTGTTTTACCTACAATGGCCCTAATACTGCGTTGTAGGAAACTGAACTTTGCCTTGATAAAATAAGTGTGTGCCATAAGTGAAAGGATAAAAGTAGGTTTATGATTTATGATTTAATGATGACCGACTGTACTATCAGTACTCTTTCCTTTAAAGATACCTGTTGAGTCAGTCACATGCACTGTTTTCACATGAGTTACCTGTCTTAGTGGCATCGAAGAAAGCGATCTCCTGTTTCAGCACGGCCTGGAAGACGGCTCCCTGCACCGAGGTGTGGATGCGGCTCATGGTGACGTTGTACATGAGGTCGCATACTAACTCAAGCACAGCACTGAAACCAGAGGGGGAGAAAGAACTCAGATTGTTTACTTGAATAAAAGTAGTAAAACCACAGTGGAGAAATACTCTGTTACAAGTAAAGTCTTGCATTCAAATTAAGTAAAAGTGAAAGTTTATGGATGTTTTACGACGGGGAATTAAACTGAAAGTAAAACTTATGTAAACTGTTTTTGTTAATGGAGTCTGGTGGGTTCGAAGAGCGTTTAGATACGTTTTACTTTCAGTAAACGGCAAGATTAACTGGTGAAAATATTTCCATTATCGCTTGTTTTGTAGGTTTTCTACAGTAGGTGACACACATTTGTTAATGGTAACTACCTCGCACAACCACACTTAAAACATCCAAACTTTAAAGCACTTGAGTGCTCAGACTTGAGTCTGAGACTGCTGAGGCGTATGTGTCCATGCATTTATCCCCAGTAGACTCGACTACTGTAACAGTGTCTTTACAGGTTTCCCTCCGAAAGCAACTGGAGAGCTGCATCAATATACCTGTTTATACCTGTCTTATTCTGTTTTATTTAATTTTTTTATTTCATTCTCAGTTGTTATTGACTGTTTTAATTTGCATTTTAAAAAGAATGTGTTTCTTTTGCACTTTGTCTTGAAACTTTTTATGTTTTATGTTAAGATCTTTCCCTGTTGCTGGATAAAAATAAACTACAAAGGTGACATTACCTGGCAATAGTCATCAGAGTCATGAAGCTGATGGCCTCTGTGAATGCATCAGGCGCTTCTTTATTAGTGATCCAGTCAGCCACACGACCAGTGTACTGAGGAACAGCCATCTCACCTGAGGTCAAAAGTTCACACTATCACAATATATTTGAGGAGACAAAACTGTGAATCGAAAATATGAATTGTGGTCTTTCCACGCTTCAAAACACTCCACTTTAACTTGAAAGACAGGAGCGTCCTCACAGTTCAAGAGCTTGACAGTAGCAGTTGCCAGCTTGCCATTGGCAACCCGTTTGAGAAATTGGCATCCAATTCTTGGCCTTAGGGTGCCCTTACTTGCAACCACTTTTTTTACATTAAAAATAGGAATAGCAAATAGCAAAACGTGCATCCCAAATAAAAAATGTTTTGTAATATTTGTTGCATTAGTGATATTTAAATATTGCTGTTGCAATGAGGTGGAGGCTGCAAGAGCTGACAGGCCGGTGAACACCGCCATTTGCAAGGTTTGTATTATTAAGCGGATGTTTTAGCTAAATAGAATCTTAATTTATCAGAATATATGGCCCCTAAAATGGCAACCAGAAGTGTTGAGCCCTGAGTGCTGCTTGTAAAGTGGCATGTCTGAGGCAAACAGTTATTCTAAATCAACGCCATCTACTTTGAGAGTGAATCTGCAAACAACGCATCAAAAGCTGCAGGATATAACTCCAAACCTTTGCAGTTGCGTAAGAATACGACATCGAAATTAATGAAGTTGTTGTCTGACTTACCGTAAGAAGACAGAATCACGAGAAACAGCACAGAAACAAAGCGCCCGAGATAGGGCTGCAAGTATCCCATCAGCCTCTTCAGAGACGCACTGGTGTCCTCTTTGGGCTCCTCTTTGGGCTCCTCAGAGGACGTCCCCGTCAGCAGAGATGAGATGTATCGACCCAAGGAGAGCAAAAGAGATGACACATATCGGTTCCAGTAGAGCCCCGCCACTACCGTCACAACGTAACCCTGTAACACCTGCAAGACAAATCACAGGTTTAATACCACAAAATAGAAAAATAAGAAATGGAATAAATATTTCATTGCTTCAAATGATTCCATTTCTAAAATAGTGGATTTGTCATTCTCGTCAGACTGGTCTGGCTTTGGTTTCTGGTTCTTGTTCCAGGCGCAACAGCATAATTACAAAAACAAACGACAACAAAATATATACTTGAAGTATCAAAAGTGAAAGTATTTGTTACGCAGCAGAATGACCTTGTCAGTGTTATACTGTATAACATTTTCTCATTAGTAAAGATTTGACAGCAGAAGTACAATATTTCCTTCTGAAATGTCCCCCCCAGATACTTATTCTAACATACCAAGGTCACAAGGGTTATGTACTGTCATTGTACAACAGGGTTGTGCCACAAAAAGCAGATTTGTAGTCCCATTTGCTACGTAAGAAAAACATATATGTTGAGGGTGGAGGACGAATTAAAGAGGAAAGAAGCTGCTCTGAAGTATGAAACCGTGTTAAGAAAAGTCCCTGCTATTATATCAATGGGATCCATACTGCAACTAGATCACTTTCAAACACATCAGCATAAAAAACTCAGCCACCCACCCGTTCCCAGGAGTGCCACCCCGACAGTTCTTCCGTGGCGGGCGTCCCCAGCGCCCAGAGCAGAGTGGCGTACACCGGGACGTGGAAGCAAAGGACCCCCAGGCCCTGCAGCACCAGGAAGCTGCTCATCCACGGCAGTCTTGTCGGGGAGGCGAGGGCCAGGAGGGCGAGCAGGCCGGCCCTGGTCAACCCTCCCGCCCACAGGGCGAGGAACGGATGGTGGAGGAGGACGGGCCAGACCTGGGCCAAGCGGACTGCGTGCACCACACACACGTCCAGGCACACGAAGAGCAGGGGGGAGAAGGAGCTCATCTTCTGCATCACGCACAGGTTCTGCCGAATAAAGGGACAGGGAGGGTCAGTGGGGATCAAGTCTCAGCACACAGGTTTCATCGCTGGGACTCACAGAAGCCTGCAAAACAGTAAAGACGGACATTAACTGTTGGCAGAAACATGGAGACACAATTGTACTTGCTGCAGCTGGTATTAGGGTCAAAGCACACAGACAGGTTTCATTGATGTAAAGATGTTGATCAACTGTTGGCAGAAACATGGAAAGCATGCAGACGTATCCCTCTTGTTACTTAAATTATTTTATTTTAACTAGCTGCAGACGTTTTTCCGCATTACTTTCGTTTTCATCTCCACAGCTGATTTCTTTGAAACGGGTTTGACAGCGAGCCAAATACAGAAACACACCCACAGAAACACCAGCGAATTAACGCAACACCAAAAATAGATACACATATATATATATATATATACATTATTACCACTCAGCGTTATTACCTTTCAGTCTAAATGTGCGCGAGATCAACTTACAACCATGTGCTGCAGTGAGCACGAGCTTAGCTTGTGGCATAGGCTACAGTTGCTTACATTCAACTTACGTTTCCTTTTCGACAGGCCGAAGTGTATTGGGTCTGTTGAGTCCGACAACGTAGAGCGACGTCTTTACCGAACAAACGTTCTCAACCGGCTGCTCGTTCATACGTCGACCGATTTGCAAAGTGTCAAACTGAAAGCGAAAGTTACTCGTCATTGACTCTGTCTCTCTCATTGGAAAGCCCCTTTTTACGTCTGCCACAATGGCGGACGAAGACAAAGAAATAAAAAATAACGTTGACGTATTTATCCCGACCCCTGCTTTTTATAAACTTTAGTTTCTAAATGTTAGTTTAAAAAAATAGTTTGTTGCACGTAATACAGTCACGTGGTGGTGTTATTATATACTTGTGTCACTTATAAACAATCCAGCAGCGACACCATGCGACGAGAAGATGGAACTGCAAGCGTTATGAGCCACACATTCAATTACCCCCTTCATTCTATTAATGGGTTTAGGAATTATAGGTGCATTTCAAATTGTTCTTGCCTATTTTGTCCTGTACATTTTTCCTGTTTGTCTATCTATGTTATATGAACATTGTTCAAGGTTTTTGGGCCAAACCATCCCTCATCAGGCCGGTACAATTAGTATTACTTTATAGTAACTCTAGTAGCACTCTTATTTATAGCACTTTGTAATTTTCTGTAATTTTCGAAATTTAACTCTAGTGAAGAAACTGCACTTTATTGATTATTGATTATTGATTGTTGTTTTTCTGAGTTTGTACTCATGATTGAATGCACTATTGTAAGTCGCTTTGGATAAAAGCGTCAGCTAAATGACATGTAATGTAATGTAATAGTAGACTATAGAACAGTAAAGCATAGTATATGGTAAGTATAGGCCTACTATATTTCTTGCGCCTTGGGGCAAACATTTGTTGTTTAGACTCTATTCAATATGCCTTTTTTATTGAAGACATGTAATATATAACAGTAGGAAAAGTACTGGTATTAATAATAAAATGAATAGTGACTGAATTCCGCACTGAGTTTCTAGTGGGTCACATTCCTTTACACGGTTGCCCAGTTAAGACAACTGGGAAAGAAACCCCCAACAGAAACGTTGAACTCCCAGATAGCTTCCTTCCTTCCCTTTGCTTTCATGTTTGTAGGACGGGATGAGCAAAGCTATATCTGTTCTTACTGTTTTAAGCAGCCTGTGTGAAACCGTCATACATCACTTATACTTTGAACATGTTTCCTGTATATTTTAAAAATACAACATACATTGTTGACAGATTAATAGAAGGTACGCCTGTTTTATTTATACACCCTATGTGTAGTGCCCAGACTAATAAAAAGAGGCTTTATGGCCTCAATATTATTAATGTGATTGAAATTTTTTTTAGCCGTTTACAGTTGCAGTTGATCGATATGGAGCTAAATTTAACTATTTTGTGTAAAATATTAATCTGCAAAATAGTAGCTCTACAAGTTGTGGTATGATATTTCCCTCGGTAAAAGTATTTCAGTGTAAAGTGGCATGTCATGAAAAGGTTTTCATAACTCTGATTTGTAATCAGTAAATTGTGTTAGTTGGTTAGTTCATAATATACAATGCATTAAAGATGAAAAGAGTGGTTCGAGGCCCTCTTGGCTTGTGACTTGTAAACTTCTCAAATGGTTTAATTTTAATAAATGTATGAAGTCCAACAAGGTCAAAATATCTATATATATTTATTTATTTTTAAGATTAGAAGAAAAAAAGATCCACAAAAAAAAATACCACATCTGAATAATCGCAGCAGGACAAACCAATTATTATTAATATTATTATTAGTATCATCATTATTGTTGTTGTCTTTGTTGTGTGACGGTATTTATTTATTTATTTGCTCCATTCAGAACACAAACTTCCTATTTCTGCATTGAAAGCCAGTGCGCATGCTCAGACATGGCAGCGGCCAGTGGAGGAAGACTCCGCCGTTCCGTCAGTGAAGATATTTAGCAAAATAAAACGTGGGCAAACCGGAGCGAACCGAGCTGACAGATGTTTCCGTCTCGCTGTCGGAGCCATGCCGGAGTGAACCGCCGGAGATCCGCTCTGGATGGAACCGACGGCTCTCCGAGACGTCTCCAGAAGCATAACACTGTGTGAGCAAAGCCGACACCGATGGGTCATTTTTAAAGGGTTCTTTTGTCGAAGTTCAAGCATGCAAGAAGAGTTAGACTCGGCGTATGTCGCACAATAAGTTAAATAGTAATAACGATAAGACTATATCACTATGACCACCGTGACAGTACGTTTCGACTCACCCTTCTCTGTGAACGTCAGGTCTGCAACGCCTACTTCTACGTGGGCTACTAAAACATCTAGATTAAGACACATGGCTCTGTTGTCGACCTTTATGCATGAGCAATGCTTCTTTTTTTTTAAGGGTCGACAAACAAGTGCTAATCACTGAATGTAAAAATAAAAAAGAAGGCATGCCATTGTGTTTTTTTGCTTGATGCAAAGACTAACAACCTGGTTCTTGTGTGTTTTTTAGCCATTGCAGCAATGGAGGATATTGGTCTCCATCCCAAACCTATCAATGCCCCCCCTGTTCACAGACCCACAGGCACTGAAACGTTTGGGCTGCACCACACCCCGCCAGGTGTGTATGAGCATCTCTGTAAAGAAGCGTGTCTTCACAAGCGTGTGTGTGCTGATTCATCCAGAACATCTGGATGACATGCACAAAGATGGGCCGTCCAAAAGAAGGTCCCTCTCTGTGATGATAGAGCCGCAGATGGTTCCCCAGTTTCCTCCTCTGGGTGCACCACTAAAGCATGGTATAGACACAGAGGGTAACAACTGCACTGTGATTTCTGTAAAAGACTGAAGCTGATCTTGTTGTAACTGTAAACTGTTACCAGGTGTGTGTTTTGTGAATGCTATAGCTTACCTGTTAAAACATAATATAATAATTTGTTTTGCTTTTTTTACACATTATTACAATAAATCCTCTCACAGAAATGTAAATTCCACCTATATGGACTGACCTCTGCCGTTAACCTGTGTATATTTTTTTATGATCCATACCGTTAACCTGATTTTGGCATTGTGTGTATTGTTTATAATTTGGATTTGCACCGTATTGTTATTGTTATCTGCATTATTATACTTCAAATGCTTCCACTTGGTATAAATGAAGTTGTATCTTATAATCTTGATCCTCATTAAGTTAACCTATAAAAAAATGAACTACATAGCTTATGATTAGTATGTAACAATGTCACTATATTTTTATATGATCAAATATTCTCCACATGTATGTGCACAACAGAGTATTATTTTATATATCGCAAGCAGAAAAGAAAACAAGTGATCATGAAAAAAAACACATCTTTAGTCTGTAGATCCACGTGTCCTGTATTTCTGCAGGCTCTTGCAGTTCCTAACCATCATTTTGTGTTTGATAAACCAAATATATAATTTCCAACTAAGCATAGGAATTTTAATAATTAAGAACGTTTTGTGTTTTTTTCTTCTTCAGTGCTGCTTAATAGAGCTGCCAAAAATGGAAACACTAATATGGACAAGTTCGGGAATGGAAGGAAAAAACCCAAAGCCAGATTGGGAGATCCATCAAAGTGGAAGCAGAACAAGCAGAAACAGCTGAGGATGGAGGGGAAAGCGTACGTGAGCAAACGCAAGAAAGACGGCGAGGTCGTGACAAAACATCCAAGAGCCATCGGACCGAAGTGCACCTCGAACGCATGCAGGAAGGCATCGAACCGCCTCTGTAACGAGATCGACGAGGAGACCCGGAAGAAAGTGTTTGACGATTTCTGGCAGCGCATGAACTGGGCCCAGAGAAAACTGTATGTAGCCGAACAGGTGGACCGCGACGCTGTGGAAAGATCCCGGGCGGTGGGATCGCAGTCGAGGAGGTCCGTTTCCCTCCGTTATCACTTGATGGTGGACGGCGAGAGGAAACAGGTGTGTAAAAACACGTTCCTGTCCACTCTGGGGGTCGGAGAGTGGTCTGTGCTCAACTGGACGCAGAAAGGAGAGACAAAAACGAACGAGTCAAAGGAACCCCGATTAGAGAAGAGGCCGTCTGTCCCTCAGTGTGCACAACAAAACCCTGCTTCCTCCACAGCCGGTAAGACTGCAGACGTGAACCTGGGTGAGTGTCAGCTACTTACTGAAGAAAGCAGTGAGGCTGCAGCTGCCGCAACACTTGATAAACAGTTTTTTATCGAGGGAAAATGCCTCAAATGTGTGGATTTGATGCTTTATTTCTGGTATTTATCATTGTACATTGATTGCCTTTGGGGTATAGCGGCAAGGTTGAAAAAAAACTAATTTCCCTTGTTTTTGCAGAGCAAGTGAATGCCACTGACAAAGACAAAGACCGGCCACCAGAGCCAGAGGGGTCAGTCAGGAAGAAATCCAGAGTCGCCAAGCCGCTAACGTGGAAGCAAAATCGGCAGAAGCAACTTCGGATGGAGGGGAAACCGTACATCAGCAAATGTAAGAAAGACGGCACGACCATAACTAAAGGTCAGAGGACAATGGGGTCGAGATGCACGTCCAGTGCTTGCAAAAGGGCATCCAACCGCTTCTGTGGCGACTTCAGTGAAGAGACGAGGATCGAGCTGTTCACTGGCTTCTGGCAGTGCATGAACTGGGCTCAGAGAAAGACCCACGTGTCCGGGTTAGTCGACTGCGACCCGGTGGAGAGAACCCGAGCGCCGTGGACTCAGTCGAGAAGGTCGGTCTCGATGCGCTATCATTTGATGGCCGACGGTGACAGAAAACAGGTTTGCAAAAAGATGTTCCTCTGCACTTTGGGGATAGGCGAGTGGTCAGTGCTCAACTGGGCACAACATTCATCTCAGCAGGACGAGTCTGAGGACTGCTCCAAGAAGCAGACACAGAGGAAGTCCCGCAAAGCCTCCGAGCACGTAGTCCTGAACGAGTTCCTCGAGAGTTTACCCAAAATTCCCTCGTACTGTTGCGGCACGTCCGTGTCCAAGCTGTATCTGGAGCCGGTCTTCTCGAACATGTCTGAGGTGTACAGGCACTACTACAACCACTGCGTGGAGAGGAAGACGCCGCCGCTCTCCCGGCAGGTTTTCTGTGCTGTATTTAAAAAGATGGACTTGGGACTCTGCGACCCAAAGAGGGATCAAGGGTGTTCCTTTGGTGCCACTGGGAATTTGTTTAATGAGCTTTGGGAGGAATACTGCTTAGAAAGAGGAGCTCTGGGGCCTCAAGCTGAGAAACCGGGTAACAAGTAGAGAGGGATTAAAGACAAAGCAGGTTCTACGGAGGAGTCCATTGCTCCGCGTTAACTTCATTGCTACAAAATACTACTTCATTGCTAGAACATGCGTACGTTGTCGAGAGATGAATTCCAAAAGGACTTCATGATCTCGCATTTCCTTCAATCCTGTTGAGCCCAGACTGCGGTGGCTTCTTCCAGGCTCACACTATTTGAAGCAGTTCAGTCTTTATGCAGCTAAGCAGCTGTTTCACTTTTCAAGTTGAATTATTTAAACACTACAATTATTTTGTTTTTTATCGTATAGAAAGCTTTGTTCTTCCTTGAAATGTCAGTTATTTGTCAAACACCATCATTAGTTCAAGACTAAAACAAAAATGTTTCATAATGTGTGTCAAAAAAACGTTGATCTACTGTTTGGGATTTCAATTTTTAGTGTCTCGTGAAGGGTCAAAGTAAAATGCCTTAAAGGACTTGAAACACTGCAAACTGAGTTATTGGTTCTTGTTCATTTCACTCTGTGCTTGACAAAGAGCCATTTGGGCCCAAAGTGCTCTATTTCCTTTTTTTGTGGATCGAATAAGAACAACAGAAGCGGTTCAGAGTCATTTTAGAGGCAGAGAACTTGCAGACAAGTTTATTATTTTTTGTCTCAGCATCTGGACAAAACAGAGTCTTTGTAAAGGTCAGTTTCAAACCACGCCGTCTCCCCCCACACCCTGTCGCCTTTTACACATTGAAATAACGGCTCCTCTAACAGCTCACATGTTCCATACTGTGTGTTTTCAACTTGAGACACAGTGTGGGCTACACACACACACACACACACACACACGCACGCATACAGTCATCACCCTCCTATTCTTCTCCACACAGTGGCAGGAAGTTGTCCAGATATCCGCAGGGCCTCTGAAAAAAAAGAGAAGAGCGAGTGAACAAAGTGGGCTGGGTGGTGGTGGCGGCGGTGTTGGAAGGTGTTGGTGTTAGTGGTGAGTGGTTATGGGATTGGGCAACTTTTTTACTTTTAGAGTTCACGGTGAGCAGAGCACAGAGCTCCAGGTTTGTGTGCAACACTTGTGAGTCACAGCTGCAGCTCCTGGAGATAGAGGCAGGTTTACAGAACAGCTGGACCGAAGTGCTGATCCCTCTGAGCGGAGAAGAGGAAAGGCCCGCAGCCGAGGAACAACCTGAAGATGTCGGCTCTGAGGACGTTTGTGCTGCTGGGACTGAGCTGGACGTGTCAAGGTGAGTCTGCCAGCGCGGTTCTCCACAGATTTATCTTTTCTTTCGTACATTCGCAAAATATGTCACCTGAAACTGCATCCTGTGGCTGTAAGACTGTTTTAAAGTGCTTAGAGTGCTTTGTAGCTTAAAACCATGTGGTTTACATGATATGCCATTGTAGATATGGATTTAACCGTTTGTAATATGCTGGTAAGGACAATGGAAAAAGTATTTTTATATTATTATTATTATTATTATTATTATTATTATTATATTAAAATGTGTCTTCCTCCTGCTCCAGGAAAGCTGTTTGTTAATCAAGCTAAACTAAAGTGTTTAACACCTAACATGTCTAATTTGAGCTCTATTGTTCAAGCATTTTTATTTTTTCTGCTATGAATTCATGATCTCGCACACACCTGCCAAGCCCATTGTCCCACTCCATCACATTCCTCATTGCCACGGTGGCGACCTTCGACCTTTATCAAGTCCCGGCCCACTCCATTTCCTGTTGCTATTCGCTTCTACTGGAAACTTCCTGTTTATGTCGGGCCCATTTCCTGTTTCCCTTTAACGGGCCCGTATCAGGACCCACCTTTCATGGCTTGACCTGCATTGTTATGAATAGCTGCTAAAGCTCTGAGACAATGAGGGGTTTGAATGTGTGGGCGGGTCGGTCCTGCGATAAAACAACCGCTTGCGTGGTGAAATGAATCTGCAAGACCGAATAAAACAATACACCCAATTGATTTGCCAACTGTGCAAATACATGTGAATACGGAAGGGCTGTTTGCCGTTAAAAAGAACCTTGTGACCCTCTTTTGCCCTTACATGCGCTTGTCCCCACAGCTGCGTCTGGTGATCCATGGGGTCAGTGTCCAGTTAACAGGAAGTGTAAGGACAAGTTTGGAAACGGGTCATGTGACAGAGAGTGTATGGAGCCCGAGTGTCTCAGAGACGGCCTTGACTGCCTGAAGGACAGGGGCCACTGCAAGTAAACCACTTTTGTTTTCATTTCCGTCTTCATAGACCCATAACAAACTTGTTTTAATGCCGGACAGACTCAGCTTCATGCTTCTTATTATCACTTATTATTGTCATTAACCAGTATACTTGTGCAACGGAGAATTAAATACTGAAAAACATTAACTTTGTTTTGGGTATCAAGATGCAGGCCACATAATATCTATAAAAATAGTTGTCTCAGTAATTGTACTCTGCATTTGCAATAAAACATGTCCTACTCTGAGAATGGAATTAATTATTGACTTTGGAAATAGTACATTTACAGCCAAATACCACATTTCATGGTATTGGTTGAAAGCTCTGGGTGAGAAAAAAAAAGGTTTTAAGTTGACCGTGAGAGGATTTATCCAAATCTCGTATTCTGTCTCTTTAAATCTCTTCATTCCTCTCCATCATGGTTCTCAGTCCGGGCCACATCCAGTACTGCCGCGATCACTACGCCAACTCCCACTGCGAGCAGGGATGCGACAGCGCCCCCTGTGGATGGGACGGCAGCGACTGCTTCACACACCAGAGCCCCCTGTGGGCCAAAGGCACGCTGGTCCTTCACGCCAGCCTCCCACACCGCGGGGCCTTCTCCAACAGCTCCCTGCTCTGGGCGCTCAGCGTCCTCCTCCAGTCGCCGCTCAAACTGAGGGGGTCCGCGCCCCTCGCCACTGACAGGAACTTGTTTGACTTCGACCCTCAGCAGCTCGCCAGCCTGCTGGCTAAGGCATCTGCGGCAGACTCGAACGGGTAGGTGCAGGGTAGTGAACTGAGGAAAAACAGTGAGTAGTTGGAAACCGTTTTTGCATAAAACAATAAAAATAATCAAGCAGCAGATAAAACAATATTTAAGACTGACAATACTAAAATAAGGCTACAAGTAGATAAAGAAAGGAGACAATTAACAAAGGAGTCATTTACCATTTAAAGTAGTCTGTAGTAATTCTGCAGAAGATATCAGATGTATCAGCTTGAATCTTTTTGCACAGGAATTGGATGGAGCAGAAAAGGCTTTCTCTGCCATCTCTGTCCTTCCATCAGGGGCCGGCTGTGTATGTACAGTATGTGTCATGTGATCTGAGTAAATAATGTCAAGTTAAACCAGAAGGCCACTCAGAGAGCTCAGACCACCACCAGGATTAAATGGGTTGGCCAGTGCTTCAACCTTCCAACCTGCTTTAAAAAATGAAACAGATAAACATATCCTCCTTGGCAGAGGTAATGATGTAAGTTTCCCCAAAATGGCTTTATGAATACAAAATACAGTATGACTCGGTTGACGTATGGATGAGACCTCAATCTCAATGAGCCGTGATAAGTAGAGTCCAACATGTGGAGAAACTGTAATTGATTAAAAGACAGGTGGCGGTGAGCAGCCATCTCATGCCACACGTTTCTCATATGCAATAGTAATCTTTAAGATCTGTAAAGAGAGTTTAAAGTGTAAAAACGGTGGTCCTCCCTTTCAGGGATACTGCCATGAATACTGATATCAATATCATTAACCATGTGTATTGGGTTTTCTTTGTTTTGTTTGGTAAGAGGTGTCATAATAGGTGTTTTTATGTATGATATGGTTTTAAATGCTTCTAGATTGTATTCAGACGATGTGCCCAGACAAAACTACTTGTAATGAAATGATGTAAGTGTTCTTTCCTACCGTTTCCCCCTCTCTCACTCTTTCCTAGCTCCCTCCTTTTCCTCCAAGTGGACAACAGGCCATGCTCCCGTCTGCCCTCTACCTGTTTCCCCTACGCCACTGAGGCAGCCAGTTTCCTGCGTGCCGTCATGTTGCTGAAGCCCGGCTTGTTCCCCAGCCTCCCGGAGCTGAAGGCCGTCGTCCGTATTAGAGGTGTCCGAGAGGAAATAGGAAGCAGAGAGGAGGAAACGGTGAAAGAGGAAGTCAAAGGTAGGCTCACAGGTCCTGTCTCCCACACACACACACACACACACACACACACACACACACACACACACACACACACACACACACACACACACACACACACGTTCAGCTTTGACTTTCATCCAAACAAAACACTCTAAAGCACCTTTCTGTTTCCAGTGTGTAGTTGTTTGAGTTTAAGTTCAAACATTTATTGTGTCAGAGGCGGAGCTAAATCAGAATTTTTATTTTTTATTTTTTTGGAAAGTTTAGGATCAGTGTGAGGGACTTTCTATCAGATGAAATTGAGTACTTCAATAAATAGGACTACATATCGATACTTAGGTTTTGCTTTGATATCTTGAATGTCACTTTTTTCCTTCACAAAATGTCATACCTCATGGAAGCAAAATAATTTTTTCGTTCTTCCTCTCAAAGAGCCGACCCCTGCATGGCTGTGGGCTGTGATTGCCGTGGTGGTTGGCCTGCTGCTGGTGCTGGCCCTGGTGGCGTTCCTGGTGGTGAGGAGGGTGAGGCAGCAGCGGGCGCAGAGGGAAGGCGGCAACCGGGTGAGACACCGGTCCACGGTCACAGACAATGACCCCCAATCCAAGGCCTTGACGCCGCACGCAGCCAACCAAGAGCAGAGGGTCAGATCCAGCAGAGAGAAAGAGAAGATCAGCTTGAGGAAAAAGAAGAAAGCAAAGGAGGCGGAGAAAAAGAGAAGGAGGGAACCGCTGGGGGAGGACGCCATTCGCATGCGGTGAGACAGGAGAGGGGATGTGTTGTCTGCTAGAGGGATGATGTCATGTAGACAAATATAAAACAAGTAAGACTTGTGTTTAGTTTTCAAAAAGGCAAAATGGCACATTTTTCCTGCTTATCAGTTGGATATTACCGTTATGCTGTATTTATGTTTCTCTTTTCTTCCTCACATACAGTATATATTGTATATTCACGTTGTACTCAAAAATAATTGAACGATAGTTACTGAACAGGAAACAAAGTACTCATTCACTTTTACTCCCAATGATTTGAACCTGCAACGTTTATCAATACGTCAATGCCAAACATTTGCTATTTCACACATCTCAAATTTAGATTTCCGATGCTTATCTCTAGTTAAATTAATTGCAAACAATTAGGTTTAGGTTTGTGACTGGGACCAGGATTTTTTTTCCTGTTGAGTAACATTTTATGCTGAAGATTTAATGTTTAATTGATTCATCTAAAAACATAATGAAAAGATAAGTCGAGCCAGGAACCTTTGTTGCACTTCATGGCACTGAACTTAGGTGTTTCAGGATCCTGCTCCATTTCCTCAAAGACTACCAACACATGCATGTTTTAGGAAGGACATACAGTATTATTGCGTTTGGGTGTCGAATAAATCGAAATACGAAAAGAAAAAAAAGACTTGACCACATGGAAACCACAGCAGTTACCTCTATATGTTGATCAAAACTGTACTTTTGGGTTTCCAGACCCCACAAAAGGGACCAGGATATAGGAAGTGACACCGACTTTACCCAGAGTTCAATGGAAGACATCAACACGAGATGCTCCAGACGACAGGAGGAACCCTCCATCTGTGACCACAGGAGCTCGGAGCAGAAACACTACCGGGCCGGAACCTCACAGCCGCGCAGGCCGGCACAACGTAAGCTTCAACGTCCATTCATTCATTTACTCACTGAGTCACTCATTCTTACAACAGAGTAATCAGTGTTCAAGTTCCAAACCACAGGTAATGACAATGCTGAAATACAGCCTATACTAACTGCCAATCAGGACTCATTGTGACATTAATCCTGACACTCATCAGTTGGAGATCCATCTGAAATGTGTTGTATTCTCCCTCAGCTCCACCTAGAGGATGGGAGAGAAACGCCATTCCTCCTCCTCTGCTCAGTCCTCCCCAGCAGGTCTGTCCTTTGTTTTGGTTTTAAATGTTTTGCTCAATTTAATGTATCCATGTTGTGTTATTTAGGACTTTAACCGTTGGGGCTGTATTTGCTTATTCTCCTTCTGTACTTGTATGTAGACCACACTGTTCAAGGCTTAAACTGTTTTATATTTAGGTTATGAAATATGTATTACGTGTATGTCTGTTTTATGTATTCATCGCGGCGCTGGTGTGTTGGCAGTCGGCCGAGTGGTGTGGCCCGGACGGCTCTGTGGTTCTGATCCGAGCGGTGCGTAGCGGGCTGGACAGAGTGGTCTTGGAGCTGCTGCGAGCGGGAGTACCGGTCAACAACACGGATCATACTGGTAATGCATCTGTGTCGGTTACTAATATTAGTTTTGTGCCTGAAAGTCTGACTCAACCCAAAAACCTCAGTCAAATAGTGTTTGCATGTGAAGCTTGGCGCCTGTTTTGGCCTTATTGAATTACGAAATGAATTGGCAGATTTTTTTTTTACGTGTTTTAACTCAAAAGGCAAGAACATTTTTGGGGGGTTCTTAACTCTTATGTAATAGTGTAATAGTACAAATGTCTCAAAAAGTGACTGGGAAGCTATAACGTTTAGTATTTTTGTAATAAGACTTACACAGCCATAACCAAAGTTATAACAGTTCATCCTGAAGGAAACAGGTATATCTGCACCAAATTTAATTTAAAGGCATTTCACAAAAAAATAAGAAAAATGTCAACCTGCTGGTGGTGCAAGGTATCACCAAAGTTATACGCTTCAACCATGAATATACTTTTAGAAAATCTCATATTCAAGATAAAAAGATATTTCAGTCTGGACCAACCCGCCACTTGCTTGTCTAATAAACGTACCTGTCTTAAACGTTCCTGTCCCCATGCGATGACTGGGTTGGCGCTCACCTTGGAGAAAGACAACATAGAGCTCTTGAGCACGCCATTATTTTCTGACACCTGTACACTGACGGGGCTGAGTAACTGGTGTAACTTACCCCGTCTCTCTCACGTCCTCTTTTTGTGTCCCTCCTCTCCCGTCCTGTGCTCATGTCTCCATGGCTTCCATCTCTTCCTCTTCCTCCTCCAGCTCCCCTGCTGCCCTCCTCTGACTCAGATCAAAGTTAACGTGCTGTCGGGCTCAAACTCGGGTCGATACACACGTTAACTTTGATGCTCATCTTTCTCCTCGCTTTCGCTGTCTCTCTGTCTCCCTCTGTTTACGCCTCTTGTTTTTTTTTTCTGTCTCCCTTTCTCACTTCAGCTGAAACTATTTCTCCATCTCTCCATCCTCCCTCTCTCTCCACCATCTTGGGCTCGACTCTGTTGTGTAATGGTTGTTCATTGGCTGACTTACTCCCTCCCTTCTTCCCCCTTGCCTCCCCTCCACTCACACTGTCTCTCTCAGGGAGATCCGCCCTGCACTGGGCATGCTCAGTAAACCATCTCACCCTAACAAGGACCCTCATTCGCTACGGGTCGGCTGTGGACCTGCAAGACAACAAGGTGAGTTCTGACTGTTTCTTTATCACTCGTCCTTACAGAGGACTAAGAATCGTGTTTAAAGCTGTGCATTGCTTTTTTTATTTATACCCTCCAAACGTCACAGACTTATGTCGTTTTTATGATTATTCCTCTGGTAGGGCGAGACGGCGCTCTTCCTCTCCGCCCTCCACGGTTGCTATGATACGACCAGACTTCTCCTCCTCCACGGCGCCAACCTTGAGCTGCACGATCGGAGAGGACGCCGTCCGATCGACGTGGCCAGGGAGGGCATTCACCACCAGGTCCTGGAACTCCTGTTGGCTCACCAAATTCACAGAGGGCCGGTTCCCGTCGACACGGCCAACGACATGCTGTGGGAGGAGCGCGCTCTGATGTACTCGCCGTGGGTGGGCTCGCAAGGCATGCCTGGAAGAAGTGCCTCCTTCTCTGGGATCATAGGGCATCGAGATATGACCCCACCTCCACAAAAGTAAGGTTTCAGCAAAATGACAACCTTCTGATTATGTGCCGCCAGATGATAAATGTAGTCAATTAGTGCAAATTTAGTTTTTGTTTTTGGGAAAAACATTATGAAAGGTTTGAAGCCTTATGCGAATGTGGTTACTGTTCTGAAAAAAACATCTATGCATTCAAAGACACTCTTAAGTTCAAGATAAATGTTTTTCTTGTGTCAATGTGTGGCAGTCTAATGTTGTGATGACTTTCTTGTCTTGCCAGTGATTGGTCGATGAGCCGAGTGCAGTACCCCTCTCCTCAGAACTGGCGACCGCAGCTCAACCAATCAGCAACAGCGCTGGTCCCACCAAGAGTCATGGGCCGCTCCCCTCGGCCAATCAGCACCTTACAGGAGGTGACCTCGGAAGACGAGGATCGCGATAGGCATCAGGAAGTCCCAAGAGCTGCAACGCCTCACTTCCTGTCGCCCCAGCCTGCCCCTCGGCAGCGTTCCTTTTCCTGCACCCAGCATGCATTGCAGCGTCGCTCCAGCACCCACCAGCCAGAGCCCAATTATGTTATTGTGACAGACAGAACAGCCAATGAGCCCATAGAAAGAGTGGTTGTTTCACATCCCACAGATGCTGCCGCCCAATCACATCGCCAGCATGTTGTGGGTGGCGACAATCCCAGTCGAGCAGAGCAAGCAGCGGCGAGTTCAACAAATTCTGAGCAGAAATCCAGAGGTGAGAGGTCAAACAACACATCTGACTCAACACAAACAGCCTTGTAGAGAAAACCAGCAACAAGACGGCAGCTGCCTTTCCATTCAGCCCAAAAGAATGCCGCCAAAGAACACGTGAAAATAATGACTTCCAACGAAGATGTATTGAGATCTTAATTATTATTCAATAAGCATCTGCTGGGTGTGGCCTGACAGACTTGATTGTTAGATTATTTGTTACATTTCTGTCAAATCCCAGCAGCACCTCCCCAGTTTTCACTCAGCCTTGCCTAAATTATTATTATTATTATTATTATTATTATTATTATTATTATTATTATTATTATTATTATTATTATTATTATTATTATTATGTTTTACTAGGGTTTAATGTCCTTGTACATTTTCTGTTACATGACAGTCAAACGTGTGATGAAGATCACAGTCACGCTGAAACTGCAACATCTTGTTGCCATATATTGTAATATATTCACATGGTCTTGACGTCTAACAGGTTGTATTCTGATTATTCCGGAAACATTTTTTTAAACGTGTCCGTGGTTGCAGAGTGGTGTCAGAATCCTGCTGATTCATGCAATAAAGTGACGTTTCTTGCAAATTATATTTTGATCAGTTTGACTGATATTGTGATGTTTAATCATCAAACATTGTTGTCATTGTCATCAGTGTCATTTTCAAAATACAAGCGATGAATACTACCAAAATACCTCAAAAGCATGACAAAAGAAATGTAGTCATCTTTTGTTTTATTAGGATGACATAATGGCTTGATTAGCGGATCAGCCCCCACAGGAAGCTTCACCGTGGTAATCAGGTAGGAAGGGAGAAAAGTTCCCTGCAACCAGATATAATAGTCTGCGCTCTGGAAGTCTCCAAAGTGTAGATCCACTTTGGGTTGGTGACTCGCGGTCCTCAACCAGAGATCTATAAACCACTGGCTCGTGGCAGCAGTGGAGTCCCAGGCCAGCAGCCACTTTCCTGAGGAGACGTCCTGCTCTGCATCGCCTGTTTGTAGCCGCGACCAGAGGAGCAGTCGGCGACTTTAGAGGGATGTCAGATGTCTTATCGTTGTGGTCCTCCATTATTTCCGGGTTGTTTCATGTATAAATATGATCAGTTCTTGTAGAGATGACACCTAAAGGTATGTTTAAAAACAATTCTAGAATGTGTCACATTCCAACTTGTGACATTTTGTTTCCTTGGTTACACTTGGATACATTTGTAGATTCAGGCCTTTAATGGCCTGAATCTACAAAACATTTGCATTTGGAAACATTGCTTAAACAAAAAGCCCTGTTCCCATTAAAGGGAACAGGGCTGACCTTTTTGTTTAAGCAATGTTTCCAAATGCACCCCAATGGTTACATTGAAGGCTATAATAATACATTATACATATATAAGATATATTAGAAAATATGAAAGTAATGCTGTGTATGGGCCTTTTTTTCTGGTTTATACATACTGTATATCCTACTAAAATAAGTCTGACATGTTTTGTATGTTTGAAAACGTTATGTATCGCCACTAGAATTGAAATGAACGCTATTTTTTGTTCTTTTTTTACATAAGATTTTATCAAGACAGAACCAGGCAAACGGGACTTCCGCACCAGCGACTTCTATAGAGTTGTAAATTACACGAATTGATGGCGTTAAATTATGCAAAGCTGGCTCGTGCCTGAATCACCTGCACGCGCATGTGTAGATCAAGAGGTTGTCGGAATTTAGCGCAATTAGCACCTTTGAATCAAACCCTGCGCAACAACCCACATAAATTAATTTCCTCGAAGGAATTCCATCATTATTTTTAATGACACTGAACCCCAAGTTGCTCCAGCAGCCCACTGCTCCTAATACTTACGATGGGTGAAATGCAGAGGTCAAAGTTCATGTTTATAACCTGTATATAACATTTTAAATGGGTAGCCTGGCTGTAATCCAGGCTGGGTCAAATGTCTTCAGATAAAGAGACGCCAAAAGCTCAAACTCTTTCTCGTGGGAAAGGAGGAAATGGTGCTTCATTTACAGCTTTATTACCTGTTAAAACTGATACATCACTGGAGAGAGGGGAGAAGAGACACTTCCCACGTTCCCACGCGCATTCGCCGACGATTGAAATGCAAATGAGCTACAGAGCTAGAAACTTGCTCCCTTTAAACTGATCGGGCAGCGTCCATTAAGAACTGTTTTACGCACGCCAAGAATGCATTCTTTACGCAGCAAATAGTGACTTTTGGCCATAACAGCTGTTCCCGTTCTAAATTAAATCTCTATTTACATGGGAAAAACTGTTTCTTAACTCAATTTCAAGTCAGGAAGACTTGACATTACGCACGAGAATGGCAACTTTTACGCACTGCTTCCCCTCAATTTAAATGCATTTATTTAGTTGCTTTAAAATTGAACTAAAATTCGCACATACACGTATAGCATAAAAAAAAAGCTACAAGTGAAAAGACACGTGTATAATAATAGAAGTGATAACGACATATGAATGGAAGCATGTACTTCATGTTTGTTATAGTTTTTCAAAGTAAGGCGAGGATTGAAGCTCGTTCCATTGTGTGAAACGTCACCGCATGGCGTCTCTCATCCTCACGTGTGTGCCAGCACACAAGCCCACACTTATGCATATATTCTCCTTCAAGACACGTGCCAGCAAGCAATCAATGAACGCGTAGGCCAGGTTTGGTAATTTTTCCTTTTGTTTATTTGCAAATGACAAAATAAAATAAATTAAGGTGCAAAAATACTTCACAATATGTGACACATCGAACAGAGTCGGCCCGTAAAGGCCGTAGCAGCACTTGGAGTGGTCACAATAGATTTACAATATCTACAAATGGATCAGACTTTACAGGAAAGCAGGAGAGGTCAGAGTTCAATACATTGCACTGAAAATGTCCGCGTAGAAAGGCAGATGGACAACACATGCTCTTCTTTTGTGGATATTAATATTAATCGGCATTATAGAGTCATTCAAAGTTCAGTTTCTGCAGTCACTGCGTGGGGATTAGGGCCACGGCCTCCACATTGACTGGCTGACCGGTTGGCTCTGGGACGCGCTCTGTTTGCTCGCTCGACTCGCCGCTTTGTGCGTCGGGAGGGGAGTTGATGTGGCAGAGCTTTGCGATTCCCCGCGGGTCTGGACGCAACTCGGTACAGTGGTGAGGGCAGGCGTGCACAGTCTGTGCCCGGATCTCTGGATCAGCAACCGAAGAATAGACCTGGAGGACTTCCTGAGCAGAAGGGAGCCGGAGGAGGAACGAGCTTCGGTTGTTCTTTGAGCGCCTGCAGGGTCGGAGTCTGAGCGGGAGAAGCGAGCCGCGAGAGACGCGTCCAGTGCCGCTCCGAGCCACAGCCCTTTCCCTTCAGGCCCCAGGAATTGAGCCGCTCTCCGGAGGCAGGTGGAGAAGCCGTCTTGGCACGAATGTTTCTGACCTCCACCACCGTCATCCCCACCACTCCCTCCTTCAGCTCTCCCGTTTCTTTCAGCAGTGTTCCGTAGGAAGAGGACTGTGTGCTCGAGTATCTCAGCTTTCTCCACTCTGCGCTGAGACGCTTCCTAGGACGGAAACAAGGAGTCAATCAACAGTGTCACAGCCCACTCTAAAAGGCTCCTACTCGAATGTTGAACAAGTAGACCACCCGAGTTTTGTGGTCCTTACCTGTCGCAGAAGCAAAAGAGTCTGCAGGCTCTCCAGGCTGCGGTTCATTCTCTCCCTTCGACGCCTCTCCACCTGAGGTTTGAGACTCTGCGAGACAGAAACGAGAGTAGAATGAATGAATGAAGTGAGACTAAGATATGGCATTTTATCAGTCTTTTCAAAAGTTATTATTTTGTTCCCGGTTACAGAGTAATGTGCATCAGACAATACAGACGCCTGTGTTGGGTTATACGAAATAATCTGAAATATTGAATGAAAGCATAAATGATACAAGTACCTTTCTTTCGGCCTTTGCGTCCTCTGAATCCTGAAGCAATTTCATGATTGTATTCCAAGACCTGGTAGCTGCAGCTCCGCCGGGGTTCCAGTCAAAGCTGAATGTGCCATCAGAACCCTTTGTGACAGCTTTTATGCCATAGTGGGCGTGACTTTAGGCTCCACCCACAACCTCTGATTACAGATTTTATATTGCTCCAGGTTTTCTACTCAATGATGAACGACTTAATTTAGGTTGTACCAAGTGGTTTATGTCTTTAAAATATTCAGCATTACAAGTATACGCCTGCTTTATTGTCTCTTTTTCCCTGTCAGTCTGATCAGTTTTAAAGTTAATGTTGGATATGTAGTGGAAAAGAGAAGGCTATTATTGTTAAAGCATGACAATAAAGTTAGACGTGAACTATTGTATGCATTTATTCATTCAATTATACATTGACTTATACAATTCCCTTTTAAACATGTTCTTCAGTGTCTGTTTTTAACACATTTTGACAAAGAGGAATGGTGACTGAACGACGCGCTTCGACCCTTCCCTAATCTGCGGGCACGTGCGCTGTCCTGCTGAGTGTCAGTGACACGCGCCTGTAAAAGGTGTTACCCGCTCGTGTGTCTAGTTTTACATGTGTGAGGGAAAGCAACAAACATCCGCCAAAACAGCGTGAAGCTCAGACAAACGACCGTGGGTGACTTCTCTCACCATTATTATGGACGGCCAAACGAGACACATCCTCAGGCGGCACTGTCCGAACAAAAGGAGTGTGGAGACGAGAAAACCTTTTGAATAAGCACTCTTTCACTGACTCACTGATGATTTGAGGTTCTCATAAATTCAAAAACATCTGCAACAAGGGTGTTTCGGCGTGCGTAAAATCCACTCTCTCATGCGCATGTCCTTAAACTGTTGTATCTTTGTTTGCGAATAAAAAAATAAAAAAAAAGTAAAAAAACCTACAGCTCAAAGTTCCATATATCTTATTTAATTCAAACCATGTTTGTTAATGTACAAACAATTGGCAAACTCTGCAAACCTTAGCACCTATTTGTCGCGCGTAAAAAGATATTTTACGCACCGCTTTGCAAACGCCTATAAAAATAATAAGATTAAAAACAAAAGGCACATCTCATGATGTCGTTTGGACAAGCAACGCGTGGGAACCCGAAAGCCACTTCTCCCTCAAACACTCTTTGTTATGATGTATCAATTCTAACACGTAATAAAGTGTGAATACAGTTCTCTCGCCAATTTACCCATGAGAAAGAGTTGAAGGAGCGAATCCCACATTTGCACATCGGACAGTCTCCGACATTCGGTAAACACAACTTCCAACTTCCAACTCTTTAAGTTCAAGTAAATGTGTCTAATGATTCTGTAGTTCTCAAGGACAACCGCGATGCGCGTAAAGTCTATCCTTTTACGCGCGACTCCTCCAATTGACATGATTAGTTACAGTACTCTTGTCACATGAAAAAAATTCTCACACCCAACTCGTCAAACACCAACAGTTGGTTATTCACTGATACGATTATTCTGAGTGTCCCACGTGCGTCTGTGGGAACCTTAGAGTCACCTCTCCTCCATGCACACTTTGTAAACGAAGTATCGGATTTAACAGGTAATAAAGTGAGGATGAAGCCTGTTGCTCCACGTTTCCATGAGAACGAGCTGGGGGACGCTCTCCCACTCTCACACTTATTCAACATTTGTCTGCATGTTGCCATTTCGACTTAAGGACGTTTGTTTACATTTATTTATCGCCTTTTGGCCTGGAGAACATGTGTCAACCTCAGTCTCCTCACAACAACTGTTTATCTTTTTTATGCATATTGCTTCTGAAAGCAGTTCGTTTCGCAGCGATGGAAGAAGTTCTCAAATACATCGAGTGTCAGCAGAATGTACTTAAATAATAGAAACGCAATCGTTTGGTAGTGTCCCGTGTGTGTTTAAATGATGGAGCAACATAAAAGCAGCATTTTACTGTTGTAGCTCGAGGTGGAGCCTAGTGTAAGGTTTAGTCCAGTGTCGTCCAACCTATGACCATGGGACTTCTTCGGGTCACCAGATACACACACGGGGTCATGAGATGATTAATTGTAAAACAAAGAACAACTTATGCAACACAAATATGTGATATTTTGACTTTTCTCATATTTCTCTGTTTTGTGTGTGGGGGATAATGGATAATAATACATGATAATTTGACTTGTTGGGGCCAGAAACAGTTATTCAAATGAAGCCATTTGAGAAGTTAAGAGAGGAACACAAGCCAACTGCCACTGGTTAAATCTTAAACATGTGTTGTGTTTTATAACCTATTTGTAAAAAGTATATTTATAATAAAGTAACATACGTGCTTCATAACTTTACTTATATTATGACTAAATGTCTTGAGTAAATATACCAATGTACAACAACTATAGAATATAAAATATAGCTTTTTCTGTTGATTTTAGAGTTTAATATGACTCATCAGTTAATGAAACTACTGCCTTAAGTTACTTTTCATTTTGTTTTGTTTTGTTTTTGCTGCAGGAACAAACGGTGTGTCTCTTTGTTATTTGACTAGACGCCGATTCACTGAACCCTTTTGATGTGCACGTGCAGCAGCTCCGGCAGCACGCGACCACATCACACCTCATCCAAACACGCGCCCGCTGAAAAACGCCTAACAACAGACTGAATTCTTTGAAAGAAGCCCAATTGTAACAAGTACTTTTAAAACCACACTTGTATTAGAATAAGTCTTACTTGTCAGCCCAGTGGAGACTTAAAGACAACTAATCTTTCAGCTGAGTTAAATGTCTAGGTTGTATATTGCTTTGCTTATTTATCAGTCATATTTTGGCACGTGCCATAGGCCTTCGTTAAGAAAGAAGAAATAGAATTGTCGCAGAGCATTTACACATTTAATTTCATTAACTTGGTAGACGACTAAAAACCTATGTTCACACAAGACACGTCAACCCTGAGGTATCATAATGAGTTCTGATAACGAATATGTGTAAAAGAAGAAGAACAACGGGGGCAACCTCGGTGCGTGATTTGCATCTGAGTGACCAGTGTGTGTAAAGTGAGTGCGTGGGAACCTGAACGCTCGCAGTCCTCCACACACTTCTTATAATGACGCACTAATACTAACAGGTAATAAAAGTGCAAATGAACGCGCGTCGCTCTCTCGTTCCCACGAGAAAGAGACAACACAGCGTCTCCCAGGCTGGCTCCCATCAGCAGTGGCATCATGGCAAAAGGTCGGACTAGACTGCGGGTTGTTTGTCAATACAGTAAAAGTAATACACCAATAAAGGTCACATTTTGAAGGCAATATTTTACTGAACGAGCTCATAACTTCAGTTTAGTTTGGATTTGTGTCAACATTTAGAAGAAAAAGTAGGGGGGGAAACAACTGCGTTCTGGGTAGTGTACAGTGGTGTATAAAGTACCCAAAAGCCGTACTTGAGTAATAGTAAAGATACCTTACTGGAAAATTACTCCAGTAAAAGTAAAAGTCACCTAATAAAATAAGTATACTTGAGTAAAAGTCTTAAAGTATCTGATATTTTCTGTACTTAAGTATCAAAAGTATTTTTCTGATATAAAATGTACTTAAGTATTGAAAGTAAAAGTAGAAGTACATGCTTTTAATAAAAAAGCAAAGGGTCAGAATTTTGAGAATTATGAAGTTTATTCTTTTAAGTGCTGTGGTCACCATGACCAAGGACCAGGAGTTGTGTTGATACAATAACTGGGTTGGCTGGGATCATCCATATATATTATGTTCAACATAATATATTGTACCTAAGTATACTCTTGCATCTATGAACTTATCATCATAATTCTCCAAAAAGCAATATGACACTAAGGAGTTGTAACAGTGTGGTTATAAGTATGCTCATTCCGCCCGGTACCGGTCTGTGGGTCCCTTGGTACCGGGCCGCACAGAAAGAATGAATGGAAAATTAAAATAAAATTAAAAAAATAAATAATTATAATTATAATAAAATTATAAAAATGACACATCTCAAGAGGTTCCGTTACTCTAAAAATGAAACTTAAAAGTCTGTTTAACTTTGCCGGTGTTCTGGATTAAAACCAAGGCAGAGTATCCTGAGATCGCCAAAAAAGCAGGAGAACCTGCTTCCATTCCAACATCCTGTCAGTAGACTGGACTAAAGGTTTAGTTAGGAGTAGAGTCAGTAGACTGGACATAACGAACACACGTCAGGTGTCGTTGTCTCCCGTCTCTCCGAGGTCGGACCCGGTCCGTGAAAATATTGTCTTCACGTAACCGGTCTGTGGCGCATAAAGGTTTGGGAGTGCTGGACGAGAGGATGGAGAGGGCTAATGCATAATATTGTGATTCGCAAAACCTGCTTGGTGGAGTCTGTGTTCTGTGTTTTTTTTCTTCTAAAGATAGATTTGATTTTGTAGCGAGTAACGAAGGTTTCAGGGGAAATGTATCGGAGTAAAAGTACCAGTTTTCTTTGCAAAATGTAGTGAAGTAAAAGTAAACAGAAATATAAATAGTAAAGTAGAGTACAGATATCCCAAAAAACTACTTAAGTACAGTAACGAAGTATTTCTACTTCGTTACTATACACCACTGGTAGTGTATACATCACTGTCGCCTCACAGCAAGAGGATTTCCGGGTTCGGTTCTCGGTCTGGGCGGTATGTGGAGTTTGCGTGTTCTCCCGTGTCAGCGTGGGTTCCCTCTTGGTTCTCCAACTTCCCCACAGTCCAAAGACATGCAGCTCAGGTTAATGGACTCTAAGTTGCCCGTAGGTGTGACTATACGTGCCCTGAGATAGCGACCTGTCAGGTGGGATCGGCTCCAGCGCCCCGCGACCCTGAACAGCATAAGCGGTTCGCATAATGGTGGAAATGCATTCTAGATTTTTCATAATTAATATTTAAGCAGTGTCTAATGATACGTTAATATGAATTCTGGGCTAATAGGAATCCTCACCAAACTCGTGGCACAATTAAGTGTATTGATAACTAACTAGACAGTTACGTGTTATATCGGTTTCAAACAATCATATATATATATATATATATATATATATATATATATATATATATATATATAAAGAAAAGCCTCATAGAAGAAAAAATATATATAACCAGAAACAAGTCCCCTGAGTGTGACTGCACTTCAAAGGGCTGGCAGTCTGGAGGTGTGAAGACACGTTTTGTTTCCTGTGGATTTACACCGGACACGCGTAGAAAACAAATGGCTGAGCAGCTGGGGGGCGACGCAGGAGGCAGAATGAAAAAACTAATGAATATGAAGACACACGTGGACATGAGTGGGAGGGTTTTCAGATGATTCAACCTCATCCCCGTCAGGTACACGGTTTGGTAAAGGAAAGGGATTCGGATAGAAAGTGATGACGATGGGCTGAAATAAAGCTGTGACATTTAGTGCTGGGTCAGTCTAAAGAGGTTTGACAGGCACTCTGCTGTTACATTGCCAATGTATTATAGTTTTTCTATTAAATTATATGAGAAATTACAATCATGTAACAAGGGATTTTAATTTTGGGAACAAAAAGTTTGGTCAGAACAGAACAATATGGGACACTGTGTCAGGGCTGAAGCAGAATCTGGAATGTTAATTTGCTTATTTCTTTAGACATTTGTTTGTGGTAAATCTTGCACAGACTGCTCCAGGCTATATTATCTTATCTTTTTTTTAAATATGTATTGGTTTAATCCTAAAAGGCATTCAGAGTGGTGAAGTGTGTGAGCAGGGCTATCTTTGATGTCTTTGAAGGGAAAACTGCTCCTGAACTCTTTCGCCTCATGGCCAGACTTCACACCTGCAGGATGTAGCTCTGCAGGAGGCCGAGCTTCACGCCTCCTCCTCCAACTGCAACTAAAATGGCCTGCAGCTTGCATTGAAAAGAAATCATTGAATACGATGCTTTTTTTTTTTTTTAAAGAAAGGACTTTATTTTATTATTAAAAAAAGAATACTTCTCACCACAGGGAGACATCCAGAATAAATTAGTGTGCAAAATAGACCAGATATATATTTAAAGGGAATACATGTTATGTTGTTCACAGAGGTGTCGTTGATGCCAGCAGACATCGTGGCACACGGCTGAATGCGAGGGGCGGCGTGGGGCTCTCCCAGCCTCCAAGCCTGAGGTCCAACACCTGGAAATGTGACGGATGGAGTCAATCATTATCCACTTCAGTATCTTTCGAAACGTGACAGCAGATGTGGCAGAGCAGTATGAAGGAGGACAGAGACGCTCCAGCTTCGGGATACTCACCTCTGAATTTGCTCTTAAGCACAGCAGCAGCCTCATGGACGCCGTGATCCAGCTCACGTGTGCCCCCCCCCCCCGGTTTGGGAGAGTCCCCGTGCCGTCAGCAGAGCAGAGGGCTGCCCCACTGACTGTGCTCGTTCCAAAGCATTCAACAAGAGTAATGAGTCAACCCTATCGCACATACAAATTAGATTTTTTGTTTTTTATACAATATTTACAGGCTTGAACACTGCTATGAGTTTCCAGACGTCCAGAGGCCGTTGTTTGCAAGGGTGCAATTCAAATATTCATTCAGGAACAGTACAGTTGGTCCCCATGTTAAACAGTTGTTAAAAGTTATTATATGTTCAGTTTCAGAGGTCACGGCCTGGTGATCAGGGCCAGGGCCTCCACAAAGTCTGGCTGACCGGGCTGCTCTGGGCCGGGCTCTGTTTGCTCGCTCGTCTCATCTCAAGTGGGATTTGACCCCGGGCCCGTTGGGGAATCCTGGGAAACCCCTGCTGGACTGGAAGCTGGTACGGACGAGCGGCGCTGAAGTCTGGCGCGTTCAGTCTGTACTTGGACTTTTGCCTCAGCATCCGAAGAATGGACTTTGTGCGCAGCAGCGAGCCGGAGGCCGAGAGGGCTTCTCCGGTTCTCCTTTGAACATCGGCGGGGTCGGAGTCTGAGAGGGAGAGGCGAGTGGCGAGAGACGTGTCCAGTGCCGCTCCGAGCCACAGGCCCTTCACCTCAGGCCCAAGGAACTGAGCGGCTGTCTGCAGGCAGGTGGAGAAGCCGTATTGGGAGGAGTGTTTCTGACCTCCACCACCGTCACCACCATCCGAAGAAGGAGAAGCAGCAGCAGAAGCTCTCGTCTCGTCTCCTTTGGCAGTTTTCTGCAGGAAGAGGACTGTGTGCTCGAGTATCTCAGCTTTCTCCACTCTGTGCTGAGTCCCACCCTGCATGAAAACGTCAGCATACATTAATGGAGTCTGCTGACAGTAAGATACATAATGGTGCAATAACTGAATGTCTTTCATATTGTGTCCTCAACATTATTTCATATTGAAATTGAGAAGAGTACAGTATGTTTCATGACATGTTTCAGAGTCAAAATACATATTTTCCTTTCACAATATACACTCAAAGTTGTTTGTTTTGTTTACCGGTTGTTGTGGCTCTTGAAGCAACATTGTCCTCAGACGCTCCAGACTGTGGTTCATCCTCTCCCTTCGACGTTTCTCCACTTGAGATTTCATGAACTAGAAAGAAAGAAAGAAAAATGGTGGTGGGGATGACGCAAATGTACAGCAGTGGACCATTTTATCAAATCTACTTTGATTAAAAAGTTTTCTTCCAAGCGTTAAGGTTTTCGTGTGACATCATAAGAGTTGTTGTCTATACTCGATATAAACACAATTTAGAACATGGATGGAGATTTATTTTTACCTTTCTTTCATTTGTTGCATCCTCCGTTTGCTGTAGCAGTTTCATTGTAGCCAGAGGTCCAGTATGCTGGTCAAAGAAATTCCTTCACTGTGAGCAATGTGGCTGGTGTCCCGGCTGCTTCTTTTACCTCCAAGCCTGTTCCATCAGACTCCTCCCACCGCCACATTTTACAATGGCACCACCCCTCAGCTCCTCCATCCCACCCTTTTATTTTATTCCCAGTACTTTGAATAAATTAAACTGATTTATTTGACAAATTACTGACCTGAGTACTCTATTTCCCACTTTATGGAAAAAAGAAAAAAAAAATCTACGTGTGCTTAAAACAGAACACACAACGTATGAAACATTACGCAACACCGTGCATAAAAAGCCACGCGTAAACTTAAAAATGATTATTACATTTGAGACTTTACTTCAAAATAATGAAAACACAATTCACAGTGTTTTTTCTTTTGAATGCATACGTGGTATACAGCCAACAGTAACCTCCCCTTACTGTTACTTTGAGCATTGCTTTTTACATTACAAAACAGTACACAAAAATGGAAAATAATCCATTCAAAATAGGACAAATTAAATCATTAAAAATCATAATCATTTTAGTTCTCCACGGATATTTCCTGGGACACTAAAATGTACATTTTTGTTTATGTATTGTTATCCAAAAGGTGTGATACCAGATATCATGATGGGGTCGGTTATCTCCTTGGATGCGTAATGTCTGTTCAGCTGCGCCACAGAGCGCGTAAAACACATTTATGTACCATGCGAGGTGAATAAATTGGCACTTAAATCCATCTCTTCAGCTGGTTTATCATTGTACCAAAACAGACGACATCTTCTTGAACAACTATAGGCTATACGTATTATTCTGTCAAAAGCATTAATTATTTAGCTCCCAAACATCGCTTTTGAGCGATTATTTTACGTCTTTCTTTCTTTGAATTCCGCGCTCACCTGCGGCATCTGCTGACACATCGCCATTCACGCTTCACGCCTTTGCATTTGTTAGTCGGTCCGCGGGGCGAAGGTGCAACAGGTCAATATTTTTGCATTGACACCTCCGTGTCGCAATGGCCCGCGCGTGCCTTTTGGGCATCTGTCTCGTGCGCTCGCGCCCCGTTTAGCAGCGTCGCAGTTGCTCGACATTTGCTCGTGGAAACCCTTTGATGTTGCCAGAGGACCGTGGGAAAGCAGAGGGACGTCCGCGACGCACACGTGGCAGCTTTTTTTTTTTTTTAACAAGTGGTGTGAGCCCTCGGGGGTCCTTTTGCAGATGTAGAGTAATTAACAGCTTCGATGGCATTAGAGTTGCAGGACATGGATCCTGCAGCTCCTCCACACAGCGACTCTTACTGGGAGAGAGGAGTACCCTATGTATTATTATAATGAAGAAATAAAACGTGATGATATCAAGTTTGAATTGTAAGTTACTTCCATGGGATGTGACTTTGTCCTTTTAGGCTAATATACAGTTATGTATGGTGATCATTGGTCTCATAACCTAAAAAGTGAATTCAGGAATATGCACCATGCGAGCAACATATGTTAAAATTAAATCTTGAAACAGAACCGCTCCATCCAACAGGGCGAGCAGATCAGATAATCAGTCTACCTACCGGTTGACATTGTGCTTTAGTGGTGCAAATTCTCCAACACATGTACAGTCAATTATATAACTAAAACCATAAAAGTATTTTGGGCAGTTCCCCCACTTTATAGCTCAACCATGCACCAATAAACTGTAAAATACAATCACAGGATGTCCCGTTGTTATTGTTTACCTGTTCGATATAAAAGTACTTACTCAAGTAAACAGTTCACTACGAGATCTGTGGCACTTCTGACCCCTTACACAAATAGGCAGCGATCACCATCTGGTTGTGAATACAGAGAGTCTTTATTGTAAAAGAGGTAGAGAGAATACAGGTGTTTCACTGTACAGAAAAAAAGACAGCACTGTTGATATACTCATTCAAACCACTAATATGGACTCACACACGCCTCATCCATCTTACAGGGACACATAAGCCCGGTAGAAAAAAACAACAAACCAAAATAACCAATAAAACAGAGAAACAAACGCACAAAATCTTTGGATTTTTCTCTATTGTCCTCTCATTCACTAAATGCATTCTCTCTGAGCTGTTAAAATGAAAATAGTTGTAGCATTAATAATAAAACAGCAATAATATTAATAATAATGATATAGTGTGCTTAAAACAATAATAATGCTGTGCCCGTCCTCCCCTTCCCAACCACAAACACACACACACACACACACACCTCAGTAACATGTCAAAATTAGTGGAAAACAAACCCTCCAACCCTGATAATAAAACCACACCTGCATGCACACACACACACACACACACACACACGCACACACACGCACACGCACACACGCATCCGTGCACTCAGCTGAACATACTACATACGCCGAGCGGTGAGAAAAAGACGAAAACACAACGTACATTTAAAATAGTCAAACCAAAACAAACAACGTACAAAAAACGGCTGCAGCCGAGTGGGAAGTGGGATATCATTCTTCTGTCTTTTCCGTCACCAATCTTTCCGTCGCTGTCGCTCTGTGCCAGTGGGCGAGGCCCTTCAGTCAGAGTTTTCCGAGTGGTCGCTGTGGGGCGAGGCGCCGGACATGGGCGAGTTCCGACCCTGCCAGTTACCGTTAGTCTGAGAAATCGAAAGAGAAACGAGTGTCACGACGACGTTGCCGTGTGGCTTATTGTACGTTTGCCAGCACATCATGTTGTTTTTGACACCACCACCAACTGCACATAAGTCACATTACTGCCAACTATTCTACATAATCTCAAGATGTTTTGGATCGATCTCACATCTAACATCACAGTTCATGTGTGAAAATAAATTCAAAAGTCTAAAAACTAATTTGAGATCCCTTTAATCCTCACGTTTGGTGTTGTTTCGTCAAAGTTATGTTCCATGTCAAGTGCTTACTGACAGAAGCAATTGGATACAAGTGTAACTTGTTTTATAAAAATAAAAAAAATAAAAAAGTGGCCAAGGGGCTAAGAGATGAAACCACGCCCACTTCTCTATGACCAAAGCCTCGTCAAATATGACAGAGCGCATGGTATTGAATTAGAGTCATCGGCCGCCTTATGTAAATATGTGTGGAACTACTTTATGAGTGGTTTAAAGTACCTGCACTCCCATTTGGTAAGCAGACTGCTCGCCGTTCACAGGTGGAACCCCGAGGAACAGGTCAGCTGACCCGGACAGAGAGAAGGACCCAGATCCTTAAGAAGGACAAAAACAAGAGAGCAACCTCAGTCACTGTTTTTGTGTTTTTGTAGCAGTACTATGAACATGCTATTAAAAAGGTATAATGGGGTTTTATAGTGTACTATATTGCCTTTAAATGGGAAGAGTCAGGATGTCTTTCATAAGGGAACAAAGACCAACAACGTGCAAAAACGTGAGGTTAAATGCTCCGCATTATATCAAGCCTCAGTTTGTGACCCATGTACAGCCTTACTGCCTCAGCTGTCACATGATGAGTCACGCACGAGCTCCCCAGATAATCACAGTCAGTAGCAAACTGAGCGACAGCAGGAAAAGTGAGGCTTGTAGCTTGTAAGTTACTGAAAAGAAAATTAAAAAAACTAAAGAAAAGATAATTGTGCAGCAGTTCAAAAACAAACACCAAAACCGGCATTACTATTCACCGCCAAGTAGTCTTTGTTGCTTCTTCAAGACATTTCTACATTTGTCCTCAGCCTCGGGTTATGCATTGTGTTCAGCCCAGCCAAATGATTGGTAAGTTTCAGGACACGGCCTAAAATGAGTCAGAAGACAGGGCGGAGCTGCCTCGGGGCGAGCAAGTCGCACACTGTAGCTTTGCTGCTGGTACCTGTGGAGTTGGGAGTGTGCGGGGAATCTTCGCCCTGTCTGACCACCAAGGCTGTCTTCATGGCATAAAGGTTGGCCTCCTCCTGAAACTTGCCAATGTTCTTCTTGTAGCGGATTCTTTTGTTGCCAAACCAGTTGCACACCTGGCAACGGGAAACAACAACACACACAATACTAGGCTCAGTGTACGCTCTTTGACTAAACACATATACAGTAAATGCTTAAGCATGCTGTTATTGATGAACTATAAAAAGGCGGTGTCTTTAAGTTTGAGCAGAAAAACTGCTGCTATTTTTGTTCGCCGACTTTAACGCTCAATTAAACACAGCTTTAGGTATATTCAATGTTCTTCTTAAGCGTTATCAGATCACCCCCAAAAAAATAATCAATCTTCCAAAAGCAGCTCATTCCTAAAAGTGCAGTCAGTGGTTTACCTGAGAGACGGTGATTCCACACAGTTTGGCAAGATCCTCTTTGGCTTCTTCACTGGGGTACGGGTTGGACAGGTGGGAGTAGAAATACTCATTCAGGCCCTCTGTGGCCTGCTTGCTGAAGTTACGCCTTTTGCGCCTGACGAGACACAAACAGGTGATAAGTACTGAAAAACAACCACTGTGATACAAATAGTTAACTTTAAGATGTGGTCAAAGGTCCCATGTCCTTTTCTGTGCATTAACACATACAGGTTGCAGTGGCTACTGTTAATAAAACATGCTGTTGGTAGAATATTCTCATCACAATGTAATATATTCTACCTTAAAATGAGCATAAAATGGTGCAAATCGACTTGATATTATATTGACCACTGTTTTTGCACTCAAAACCTTATTAATAGTTGAGAAACCAAGCAGACCACCACGACTGTCTTCCTTTTCAGAGCCTACTCAAAAGATTTCAAGTTCAGTATTCCTTAAAAAAAGAAAACAACAACAACAACTGCACACACTACCTGGCATCGAGGAAGCGGGACCTCAGGATCATGACGGCCTCACAGGTGCTCTGCTTCAGCTGGGTCTGGATCGTGCTGAACTTGTGGTGGATGATGCCCACCATGCGCTCAATCTCCCGCGGCGTCACAGGCCGCGTACGCGACTGCTCCCTCAGCAGGTTCATCACGTGGGTGGTGAACTCGGTGCACGCCTGGGTAGGGGGCGGGGGGGGGCACATGAGACGACGGATAGTGAAGTACAGAAATGTGCAATGCAGTGAAGCTGTGTGTATTATTTCATGTTGGTTTGATGTGATTTAGCAACGCCTATTCTGAATTTTACAACATGGCATTCTTTGATTGTTTTAGTAGAGAAGAAGATGAAATGACACAAGAAAACATTCAGAAAACTGGCAGCTTAGTATTGCCAGTAAGCATGTAGCATGAATAAGCAAAATGACAACTTTCCTGTAACGGGGTTGCTTTATGTCTTACATGTGCATTTAACAGGCCACTTAAACAATTAAAAGGTAGGTAAACAATAATAGCACACAATCGGGCTTTGGTGTAGGTTGAAAAAGTGTGTTACTCTGATGTTCTTAACAGGCTTCTTGTCATACGGCGATATGACGCGTATACCTGGTGTGTTTGCAACATGAAGACAGTAGTGTATTCCCCGGCAAAGAAAAGTTATGCGACTGCACCCCTAGACCTAACATGCCATTGGGTTAAGCTTCTGGCGAGCAGCTTTAGTACAAGCAAGCATGTACGGACAGTGTCAGCGCTCGTCTCCTGTTGCGACACGGTACCTGCTCATACTTCTCCAACTCAGTGTGGTAGATACCGCGAATCTGGCTCAACTTGCTTTTGTAGTCGGAGTGCTCGAGCGAGCTGTCGGGTGACATCCCTCCCGAGCTGGTGGCGGCAGACACGGCGGCGGCGGCGCCCCCGCCCTTTTCGGGCCCCGCCACGCCTTCCGCCAGCAGCATGTTGTCTAATCGCACCAGCTGAGGGTCCTGAGCATCGTCCTCCTGGGCGTTCCTCATTGACAGACCTGACGATTAGACAAAATGTCAATTTGGCTTTGTAGGGGACGAATCATCAGAAGCCTGTATGAATGTGTGTTAATATTACTTTAAAGTACGGCCACATTATACTTCTGCTCTGTGAATATTCCCTCCATCTACTATTCACTTCAACTGAAGCCTGTGCAACTAATGAATTCATGCATTTCTTGTTTTGGTGCAACGTGTGGGTCAGAGTTCACTCAGGGTCAGCCAATAGAAACACTGATGCACTGTTTTTGGATAGTGGACTAGTCATTACTTAGTAATCATGTCTCATCACCTTGTTGCATGTGCATCACTCTCATATCCCATTGACAGTAACCAATCTGCACAATATTGATCCATTACCCACATCAGATCATCCTTTTCGGGGCTGAGAGCAAATCACTTTCAACAGTGTCTGCAGGGATATTTTTAAGTATGCCTTCGTTGAACAGCTTGCTTTGTTCAACAAATGTAAAAATTAAATGTTCTTTTAAATCATAAATGAACATATCTAGCAGCATTACTCACTGCCCTCTACTTTTCACATGTATTACCATGTAGACATTGTATTGTCTCTTTGTCCAGCTGCTGCGGTTTGTCTCTATTTTTAAACCATATAGCGTTTAACATAATGCCATCTTTCTCCATGCACGTTTGTTTCTGACGTAAACATATCGAGTTACTGTCAACGCAGTCTAATAACGCTGCAACAAGCCCGCAGCGAGGCGGGTTCACACTAAGAACATCAAGATGATCTTAAACAACGTTACCGGTCTTTTCCTTGATCTCGCACAGGACGCTGAATAACGCGGGTTTCATCCGGTGACAGTTGAGGGCATGTTTCCTGTGCAGAAAAGAAGAGAGCCTGACTTGTAGCTTAACGTCGACACGACAGGCTGATATGCAAAATAGAGCAAAACAAAAACAAAAGAAGTGAGCTAAGCTACGTTACCTTTCCCCAATGAGACATTGCTGTCCCCCGGCAATATGTCCCCATATGACAGGCAGTAAATCTGGTCGTTAACATGTGCGGGAAGCTCCAGATTTTACGTTTGCTTTGGCGCTCAACTGCGGTGTTGCAGTTTAACAAGCGACCGTGTTAACTAGCGACTTTCAGCCAAACGCGTTTGTTGTTGTATTTACAGACAGCTGTTGAAAAATAGGAAGAGAACACGTAGCTGTCCTCGTGAATGCCGCATTGTTTATTGTGTATATGATATATATACACGACGTAGCACTGTATTGCAACATTAAACAATGCGGCATTCACGAGGACAGCTATGTATTATCTCTTTCCTATTTTCAACATCTGTCTGTAAATACGACCACAAGAGACGCGTTTGGCTGAAAGTCGCCAGTTAACAGGGTCGCTTGATAAACCGCGACACCTGCTAGCTAGTTAGCTTCGGCTGACGCAGCCTAGCAAGCTAACAAAGGCTAACAACGTTACCCTAGGTTCGAGACCCCCACTGCTCAAAGACATCACGTTATGTGTTAGTAAATGACAGCAAAGAAGCAATGAGCACTGGTTAACTGTAACAGTTCGTGCGTTAGAACAGGTTACAAGAAAAAGCCCTTTGTTTTCGTTTGCAACCCGTTGCTAATTTGTGAGCTACTAGCTAAAATAATCTAAACAAAAGATTGAGGTTCAGGAAACTTTGTCAACGACGGAGTCGACAAAAGCGGAAACCACCGCCGCTGCAGCTTCGCTTGGCTCATGATACAATACTAATACTAACTTTGCTTGTGCCTCGTCCAAACTTTGGTCGGTGATGGTCATTATCTGCTGCAGTATGTCGCCGATGTCTCTGCGGGGTTCGTGTCCGTTCTCCGTGCCCTCGAGGCCCGAGTCCCCACCGTCGGACCGCCGCTGGTGAACCGAGTTGAGAGCATGCATCCCGGGGTGGCCGCTCACGCCGAGTCCCCGGCCGTTGGAGGGCCCGTTGCCCGTCAGAGGCTGCTGCTGCTGCAACATCTTCAGCGACGCACAGTGGCGACGACTGCTGCCCAACTGTGCTCACAGGCAGTCAACCACAGGGCATCGCGCGCACGGAGCGGGGTCCCCTAGCGATCGACAGGAAAAGGTACACGCCATGTAAACACGCAGCGTGCGGGTCGACGAGGAAGTAGCACCGCTGGTTAAATGTGGGCACAACAACACAACATCTGCAACCCACTGCATTTACGCAAAGTAGAACTGAGTGTGTGTGCGCGCGTGTGTGTGTCATGGAATACTATATATATAAATAAGATCAAACTAAATACAATGAAAATGATGTGCTCTATATATATACATATATATATATGTATGTGTATATGTATGTATGTATGTATGTATGTATATATATATATATATATATATATATATATATATATATATATATATATATATTATTGTTGTCCTATAGTTACACGCATTAATAGGGACATAATAAATTGCTTTTTTCGTGTACATTATTACCGTGACAATCTCACTTTTCTGACACTTACTTCTCGTTTTAACTGCAAGTCAACAGGATGTGTGCTAAAACCACATCAGTGTCAAAAGAACTGTGCGCCTGTTTCAACATGTTGCAGTTGGGTCTGTCATCATCAAATGAGCGGCAGTAAAAGCAGCAGCAGCAGCAGCTGCTTTGACAGCCTTTAAAAAAATTCAAGAGACAAATAACCGTTTGTTTGGACCATGCGCAGACTAAGGCAACGTGCACGATGAGGGTTCCTTCTGCTTTTTATCAGTAGTGTGTCACAGTATCGCGGCTCGTCAGATGCGGGCCGAGTAAATAAGGGTGGGCTGTGGTAAGAGGAACAGGAAGAGAAGAGACGAGTGAGAGAAGGTAGCAAGGCAGGCAGACAGAAAGGGCGAGAGCTCGTCAAGTCAGCACGTGAAACTCTTCATTGCTGTTTTTTGTTCTTCTTCTTCATAAAATATTGTCAAGACAAGTGACAAGCCAACAATGCTGTGCTCCGTCTGTGGATAATGCTTTGAGAGAGACGAAGTTTAAGAAATAAAGGTAAGACTGAAATCCCTGACTTTATATTTTTCTGTATAGTATACATGGCAACCTTTGGGACAAAACAACACTACTTGGCGGAAGATACAATGGAAATCTATCAGCAACGAGAGTTTTTTTTCGTAACCGATAATGCTGTCACACACCTTTGTTGTCACACAGTAAGTCATACATGAATATATGATTCACTTTTGGATTTCCTGGCTTAAACATCTGAAGTCAACGTGTTAGAACCTGCCAAACTGGTTCCTCGTACATTTCTTTGCAAGAGAGAGAAGAAAAAAAAACACAGAGCTGCTCTCTTTCAGTTTTCATGTCCATTCCAAGTAACTTCAGTGTTGAGAAATGTCATTTTTTTAGTGTTAACATTGGGGTCCTGCAAAGTCTTTAACCTGATGATCTTTGACCCTGTTTCTGTGTGTCTCCTTGTCAGGGGGGTTCGACAGGGAGGTTAACGGGCCGCACAGAGATCACAGCTGAAATGTCTGGAGAGGGGCCGCTGGAGCGTCTCGTCATCACCGAGGAGGGAGACACTGAACAGCGGGCAGCGAGCAGTTCCCTTGTCGCCACGCAGAGCGGCGGAGCCGAGGTTCTGAAAAGGGAAGCAGAACACGCAGGAGACATGGCGAGAAAGAACATGTTTTCAGAAGAGCAGGGAAAGCTGAGAACCAATGAGGAGGACGACCAGACGGTGGAGGTTGTTGTGACTGAAGAGGACGGACCGGGGGAGACTGAGAATGATGGACAAAACAGAGGTGATAGCGAGAGTGGAGGGCAGACGCGTGCCGGTGACACAGGGGGCGAGAAGGCGACACAAAAGGACCCTCAAGTGGACATTAGGAGGTTAAACTCCTCTGAGCAACAACCCGACGGGACAACAAACCAAGAAGAGGATCCCAAAAAGGTTTGTGGACTTTTGCTTCAGCTGTGTCACATGCCCTGAGATTACCCGCTGTAGCATCTGGACACAGGTGTTTGTAGTGTTCTTGACTTTACCAACATGCCGCCATGTATTCTACGAGGAAAAAAAACATCTCGTGGTGGAAAAACAGCAGGTATCACTTTGTGTCAAGAGCATGTGGGAGTACGTAGGAGTCGAGTGAATTATGTTGCTGTGCCGACAAACATTCTGTGCCACTCACTGACAAAACCTTTCCTCCCTCCCGCACTCTTTTTTCTTTCTTTCTTTCTTTCTTTTTTTCTTCTTCTTTCTGCCACCTACCCTGGTTTTTCTCAGGCTCACCGGTTAACCCATGACTTCCCGGATGCCCTGTACGAGCTGCTCTGCACCCTTCAGGAGGGGAGACGGCTCAACGACCAGCGCTGCTCCTTCCGGCTGGAGGGGGGGATGAGGAGGAGGTGCCACTCTGAGCCCAACGCCTCCAAGCCCGCCAACAGAGGTGGGACTATTTGAGAAAGCTCTACTTTGTTTTCAGTGTTGAAGTGATAAAACTGCTGCAGCATTTGTTTCCATGTAATGATGCTGACTCGTGTTAATCAAGCTGAAGCTGCATGAACGTACCCCGTACTCTGTGACTCAAGCATGTTTTGAAACGGCATGTTTCCACGTCTCTCCTTGACCGCTGACCACTTCAGGTCTCCTTCCGTGTGACCACCAACACTCTTTTGTCTCGATTCTCCGCAGTCGTGTTTTCCTCCATGACTTCCCTGCAGAAAGAGGAGTTTTTCGAGCTGGTGGCCACGGCTCAGGCTCGCCGGCTGGATGACCAGAGGGCGCAGCTCGAAAAGTCTCAACCCCCGAAACCGAAGTCCAGAGGTTTCCGAGGCAGCATAAAGCAACTCTCTTTTGCGAAAAGGCCCTCGCCCGCGCCGGTTCCCGTCCCCGTGCCCAAGGAAGATCTGTACAATATGATTCTCACGACACAAGTAAGCGATCGCAAACTAGTTTGATTTCAAGGGGTTTTATCGAGACACGAGGAGTTGCCAGTTGTCAGATTCCTGCCGAATTGGTGATTTCAGAAGGGAAATTATGTGACTGCATCGTTTCAGGCAATCATTTTCCCACTTACCTTCCACCCGCAGGCCCAGGGCAGACTGGAGGACCAGCGCAGCAGAGCTCCTGGTCCCATGGACGATGAGGACTTCTTCTCCCTGCTCCTGAGGGTCCAGGGCGGACGCATGGACGAGCAGAGGACTGAACTACCGTGCATGCTGCAAACCTGAGATGGGAAAACAAAACAAAAACCATGCGGGGCTACAGTGAGAGCCATCCAGTATTGTAGCCTTTTTAGTCTAGTTTCTGTTCAAACAAGTTTTTTTCTTGTCATTGACCCTGATGATGCTTTGTTTCGGGGGAATTATTCTCCCTCTTGATAGTGTTGGTCAGTGCAAAAAAACGCTAACGTTTGAGCAACAGAGTTTTTAAATGCAACTTGCGAGATTGGTAATGACGAGATTTTTAAGTTTACTGCCAGTTATTCTCTTTCTTTCCTCGCAAATAGGATCAGCAGATACGCTTTCTTATCTCGCCACCCTTTGTATTTTATTGAGTGTATCTGACGAGTGCTTGAATGATTTTGTGTGAGTTGCTGGTCTTAATGTGGAGGAGGCCGTTTGCTGATCTCTGTGTCTCCTTGGTTCATACAGCAGACATTAAACCTCCAAGTCCACCCAGTGCTTGACTGTAAATGGATGATTCTCCTCCGGAAAATAAACAATGTTTATCTGAGCCATTTGCATTCTATCCATTTATTCAATTTGCCTACAATGTGCAGGAGAAAAGGTGATTTAAAATTCTATAATGAAACCCTCATTCTGATTATTTATTTTACATATCAAACACGGAAGCCTGTAATCGCAAAGGATGTTTGAAACCTGTTCTTTTACTGTCGTCTATAATCTTTAAAACATCCTTCTGCACATAAATCAAAACATTCACACAGACGACACAAGGCAGTGACGTCTCATTTATGGAGCGAATGCGACCGAGATAAAGGTGTTCCTTTTTTTTTTTTACAGAAAGAATGGACTGAAAACAGGCGTTATCGTTATCTTAAAGTTCCTCAGTTTTGTCATTTTTATTGAAGGTCACATCATTCCAAAGGCAAAGAGGAGATTTACACACTTAATGTGTGATTTTATGGAACATTATTATGTATTAGACAGTTTGACTGAATATAGTATTAACTGTGAAGTTCAGCATCAATGCTTTTAGTATTTGCTGTTCGAACTTGTTACTCGTGATACAACTCCTGATACAAACGCTGCACGTAATAATGAATAATGTGAGCTCCTCTGATGTGTGTTTCGTCCTCTCAGCTCAGACGAAAGGTTTTTGAGGAAGTCCTGGTCGGTCTGCTTCAGTAAAGTTCGAGGTGACGAGAGGAAACTGTGTCACTTCCTCAAACGGAGCACAATTAGGTGACAACTTTTTGATCAACACTTCTGGTTGAGCTTCACATTAGAAGGAGGAGACTTACTGTGAGTCAAGTAGAAGAACAACAATATTTCCTCCGAATGTAATGTGTTTATCTCGACTCACAATAAATAAAGGAGCTCTGTTAACTCTGTAATTTTACATTTAATGTCAAAGGTTATACATTTCCTGTTCTTGATGAAACAGTCATTATTCTGTGACGCAACCAGCTTTTTTTTCTCGGTCTCAGTTCCAAATTATCAATTGCTACACAGACACATTTCCAATGAAGAAGAAGAAACAGTGGAGGAGGAGGAAGAGATGAAAAGCATCTACAATAAATAAACCACAACAAAGTCGTGAAAGAGTTTAACAGGAAGAAACAACAACTAACCCGATTCAAGTTCCACTTTCAAGATGGAAATGCAAAACCTCTGCCTGCTCAGGTTGGGTCAATGTACGTGTATAATATCTCTGGTATGGCCGTGGCCAGGTCAACATGCATTTGCCATTATTTATTTTGTTTTAGAAGGCTGACGTAGAGTTCCTTCTGGTGTGGTGGTTTCAGGAGTATTTAGGTCTGTGAAACCTTCAGTTAAATGCAGAGGTTTACTGTCTTTTCCAGTTTCAGAAGCTTTTTCCACCCAAGACAACATTGTGAAATTGATCAAATATTTTTTAAATATTGGATATTGGTACAGTATAACTTTCCTGCACATATAGATCAAAACATATCAACATATATTCAATAACTTTAAGAATATATTTGTTGAATAAATCAGAAGGCTTCTCATTTTTATTTTATTACCTGTCTATTAATCATTCAGTTAAATGTATCATCACAGTCAGGACGTCAACTTTTTCATATATTTATATATTTTTTGTGTTTATTTCAAATTGTATTTAGCTATGCCCACTTTATATTTATATACAGATACTTGTGCACATAATACTAGTACTGTCTATTCTTGATTTGTTCAGTTGTAATGTCCTCGTTCTGAGCCGTTATCTCAATATGTGTGTATAAGTACATTATGCATTGAAAAAAACGGAATCAGCTACCTTACTTTGTTTACATACTTAATTATTCGGATCTTTCTGTGTAGCCCCGCCCACCGGGTGAGGCCACTTCTCAGGTGACTGAAACCAAGGACTCTTAAAGAAGGATAAGACGCGGACGAGGAGTTTACGGAGCATTTAAGTTTAACCTTCTTATATAAAGTCAATAAGTTTAACCATATTATTTTTTTGTCCCTCGATGTTTCCTGCTTTTTAAAACTTTTTGTAAAAAACAACAACGTCTGAGCTTGTCGTTGTTGTTGAAGAAGCCAACGATTGAATGACGTCACTTTCCCGTCCCGCTGTTGTGGTCCCAGATTTGAGTTCAACGAGGATGTAGCGCTGGATGAAGATGAAACTGAAACCACGGCGTCTTCAAGCAGAGATTCGGGTTTATAACTTATCGAGGACATGGACGAGGGAAAGCGCATTCAGCCAGCGGTATGTAGATGTGGTTAAATGAAGCTTTGCGTGTTTTTTGTAGAGACTTTACTTTCCTGCAGTGGTTACAAGTTAGCAACAACAAGTGCGTCTACTCAAGTGACGTGCTGCGTTCATGTACATGTTTGAGGTCTCCGTACTTTACTTGAGTATTTCCATTGTACGCAACTTGAAACGCACAGTTGCCTAAATACGTTTCAGATGGAAACATTGTACTTTTTGCCCCACTAGGTTTATTTGATATCTTTAGCTACTTTACAGACGCACGTTATGAATACAAAATACAAACAAACAAATACAATAGATGTATTGTTTGAGCCTCCCAGTGGTGTATAACGTAGTAATATATGTATCTGCCTTTAGCAGCTGCAACATTAAAGTGATGATTAAGTTGCATATGAATGCATCAATGATTATAATCCAATTGTATGATATAGATGTATTATTCTGAAAGAGGTCATTGTGTATACGATGAGTACTTTTACTTTACTTGGTACTTTAAGTAGCCTACATTTTGCAACTATTCATTTTGTAACCTCTTTTTAAGGCAATTTGTAATAATTTAATCATCAAAGCATTTTTAATGCAAACATGGCAGGCATATACAAATATATATGTTATGATTATTATAAGTCTCTTCTTCTCAGATGCTTCTGTTCCTATCCCTGCTGATCTCCTGTGTGACAGTAGGGGGCGACACCTCACCAATCACCTGCTACAACGACCAAGGAGCTGCTGTTGATTGGTAATTCATTGATAAAGAGTCCTGGACAAAGCAATCTTTCATAAATACCCTTCGCGGTTTGTTTGTTTCTCGCCCTGTTGGGTGACTTAAGAAAGTCATGTAGAAAGTTGAAACAATAATTTCCCAAACAGTGTCAGGTCAAGCTGTTTAATTACGAATGTATTACTCGGATTCCACTTACTGTCTCGTTCTCTGTGTTAGGTACTATATGTACAAGCTGCCTAAAGAACATGGCGTAAAATCTCCCCATCCGGGTGAGCTGTACTTACTGCTGGAAAAGGGGAGTGCAGGTTGGACGAATGGGAAGGGGACGGTGAACGACACCACGGGGGCTCTGGGCCGAACAGTCGGACAACTGTACTCACCAGGACAGGTCTGTTTTATACCCAGGTGTCTTATCCTCTGGAATGAAAGTGGAACAAATACTGAATCTAAACATAGTGAACAGTTTTTTTTTTACTGAGAATTGGTAATCACCCAGGTGCAAGTTGGCGTCCTTCTACATGTGATGCAGAGTTATTATACAGTTTTCAATTCCTCATTATTCATGTATCAAATGCATGCATGATTGATGTAAAATGGCCATACCAAAGTCATCTTTGACAGCTCCCTGAAATGCAAATGAAATCCTTAGAAAAATTCAGATTATCTATCTGAATCCTCATTAGCTTTTGCCGAAGTAGTTGTAAATCTTCCATTTTCTTTAACATCCACAATACAACAAAAACTATATTTAGCCAAGAAATATCAGTAGGAGATAAGTTTTTTTTTTTTTCCAGAAGTCAGCAGATTTGATTTTGCCTGCTTCTGGTGTTTCACTCCAGACTTCTCATTTTATATAAAAGACTCATTCAATGCAGTCGTGAGACTTGAAATAGGAACTGAAACTTACTTGTTTACTGTCTCTGAACAGCTGTGGGTCAGATAATATCGTTGTTTCAGCAGCATGATCATACAAAAAACAAATATGATTGTATACCTCAACTTAACAGTGTTATGCTGTTTTATTGTATTTTTCAGTTGGTGTGTGTGTGTGTGTGTGTGCGTGTGTATTTCTTTTGTTCGGTATACTTTTTATTTCAGAAACAATTTTCTACTCCCCACAGAACACAGAGGTCGCGTATATCCTTTACAATGACCAGAAGCCACCTGAGGACTTTGGTGCCAGAATGGTTGGCGACAGTGGAGGAAGGGGGGGGCACACAAAAGGTGAACACCACAGCAATGCAGCTCCAATACTTGCATAGCCCAGATCGGCTATTTTGGACTAAAAATCCGCAAATATGGGCGAGTTTGTACTTTGCATACATTGTGTGAAAACAAAAATGACAACTTCTATTGCAACACTGTATGAAACTAAACATTTCTCAAATCAAACTTCCTCATATCTCATCCATAAATTCATATATGGAAATACATATAAAACAAATGTTAATCCAATTTATGTACTTCAAAAGAGAATCATAAGAGTTGCCAAAAGTACTAAAACAAAGCTACTGAAATTCAGAGTCTTGGTAGATTTTTTGTTTCAGGCCAAACGAATTACGAACTGAAAGTGTCCAAAAGTCATTTATATTTCATATCATAGCAATGTATCAGATCAGGGATCAGCAGGTACTGATGCAGCTCCTCTGTGTTTATTTAGTCTTGACTCGAGCCATCTGGAGGGGAACCTTTGGGGCTTGTTGTTGACAATCTTAACATCTCTGTTTCCTCAGGCGTTGTCCTGCTGGATAAAAAGCAGGGCTTCTGGTTGGTCCACAGCACGCCTCACTTCCCCCCTGTACGACAGGCAGGACAGTACTCCTACCCCAGCAGCGGCGTGACCAACGGGCAAAACTTCATCTGCGTTACCTACCCGCTCGACCGCTTCCAGACCATCGGTAAGACTGGAGTCGTGCTGTGAGGCTGTGAGCCAGAGCTGTTCTAAAGATGCACTCAACACTTTTGCAATGTTTAAACGTGATGATGGTGATGATGATGGTATTACGTCACAATTGCAATATGAGACTTGGCAACTGATAACGATTTATTCCCTGCCTTCTGGCTGCTATAATATATTTTATCATATTTTAATTCAAAAGTAATTCCTTTTAAAACTCATATTTATATTGGTAAAGAAAAGGTCATTTTTGTTGTTAAATACACATTATCAGTTGTTGTAGCTTTTAAAATGGGGTTATTTTGTAAACCAAGTCTGAAGATAATCAATAAGATTAGGCTGATGTATTGGTGTGCTGATATAGTGTGCCTTTTTATTAAAACTAGTGCAGTGCCCGTTAGGTATTGATTGATTTCAGCTTTCTCAGGAACAGCTCATCCAAACAACTTCACACTCTGTCGGATGAGCGGTAGTCGGGAAAATAGAAGGACAGACGTACATAAATACAGAGACTCCTTCCATTTCAGTTAGATTTAAATTACATGTTATCATATCAGCCTTTCATGCAATCCCCTGCCAATATAGTGGCACTTCTACTGGGAAGGCAAAGTCTATTAAACCTATTATGACACGTAATGAGAGAGCGAGAGAGGGAGAGAAAGAGAGAGAGAGAGCTCTTCAGTTGCTATTATCTCGTCACCCCAGTGTATATATATATATATATATATATATATATATATATATATATATATATATATATATAATTATATATAATTATATATATATATATACATACTTTATAATCCACTCAGGTATTGACGCGACAACAAGATGATGCAGATCCCCGGTAATCAGCGTTACGTATGTGTCATCACCATGTGATGTCATCACCCCCCTTGGCAGGCTCAGACGTTGGCACAGTTGTTGCTATGGCAGTGCCCGGGGTAATGGTATTAGGTTGAGGTGTGTTACCATAGCGATATCGGCCCTCACACTGCGGCATGCGTCCGCTCCATCAGAGGCTTTCCCGTGACTCTCTGGGACGCTCAGCGTGTGACGATGTGTCTGGGGATAACGAGGACACCCAGCGGGCGTCAAACAGCGGAGAGGTGTCACGTTTCATGTTGGAGCACCTTGCAGCATGAAACTGTACATCAATTAGTGGAAACTGAGATTTGAAGCTTCTTCAACAAGGTCACAAATACCCAGGATGTTCAATTTGTGAAGACAAGCATGTTGTCAGAAATATGTGCTTGTTTATGTTTTAATTAGCTCAATTATTGATTTGGTTCAGCTACTGATGTTTAATGCACAGAGTTAGCGCCGACACAGAAGGACGATTAATGGGTCCGTCCTTTTATATGAAGGGAATCGACCACTATTTTAAAGGTTGAATAAAAGTCAGAAGTCTGAAGCAACGCGAGTGGCAGATATCTGGTTATAAACCAAAGTATTGAATCCATTGGAAATTTGACCTCATGATGGTGCAAATAAGATGGTCACCAACGTTATTACACTTAATCCCAAGGGGGACAATAGTTGGAGGGACATTTCAAATGTCAAATCACGGCATTAGAGGAAAAGTCAGGCGATCAATAGAGGCATTAGGATCTATTGATTTCATTTTAGTTTTAAGATGTCACTTTGGACTACGATACATGTTAAAGGATGACAGTAAATACATTAAACGGTGAATCAGTTAAGCAGGAAATATTGGCGTGGTTAATCAATAATGAAAGAAATTGTCAGTTGGAGTCCCAACGGAGCTCATTGAAAGACGGTAAGCTAAAGTGCTTAATGTGTTCAGGTCAGAATCAGAGTTAAGCGTATAGTGTGTGTGTGTGTGTGTGTGTGTGTGTGTGTGTGTGTGTGTGTGTGTGTGTGTGTGTGTGTGTGTGTGTGTGTGTGTGTGTGTTGTGAACTGTTTTATAGTTTGTATGATACTGGCCAATAAAGGAACATTTTACATATTGTAATACAACTACAAAAAAAGTAGACGTACATAAAGGAAGGTTGAAAGAAAGGGAGAAAAATAACAACAAAACTAAAGCCAAAGATACGTACATGGATTTCTCTCATTCCAGTAAAAAGTAAAATCCCGACACTGTGTCTATAGTTAAATCATCCCTCTCTCATGTGTCACCAAGTCAGCGCTGCTCATTTACGACACTCAGCCGATACAGTGATGCCGGGGTGCCGTCAGCAGCGTTTGCCTTACATCTAATTTGTTTTGCGCCACAGGAGAGCAGCTCCAGATCAATCAGCCTAATGTGTACGACTGCGACGTCCCGGAGTCCCTGGCGTCCCTGGTGCCGGCACTGGCTGCTGTCTGTGCGAAAAAACATCTGCCTGCTCACATCGTTCCAAGTGTGAAGACTGTATCCAACCGCAGCGTGACTCTGACCTCAAAGGATGGCACCAAGTTCATCAGCTTTGCCAAAGGGGCCTCTTTTAAAAATGGTACGGCTTTGGAGCATTGATAAAAAAGTATTTTTTAAAGGTTGCTCTGGCCGCAGTTCATCTTGAGGCAGCCTCACCGTGAGTTTCTTTGCAGGTACAAATAGGCAACATTGTAATAATTATGCACCATCTGTACTTCTAACACAAGAATGTAGACAATTTACAGCCAGAAATAATAAAAACGTGTTCCCATCCATCTCCACTCTCTGTCTCCTCAGACCTGTACCACTCCTGGGTGGCCCCCAGCCTCCGGTCGGACCTCCTGGTCCAGTTCTGGATTCGCTCCACGGGCATCCTCCCCTCCAACTGCTCGCTGGGCTGGAAGGTCCTGGACATCAAGCTCATCAACCCGGGGCAGACGTTCACCTTCAAAACCAGCCAGGACCACTCCAAGTGGGCGGTCAGCCCCCAGGCGGCCGGGTCAGGGGCCGGGGGAGGCTGGGTGTGCGTGGGAGACATAAACCGGAACAAGGCGGAGGAGAGGCGAGGCGGTGGCACGGTGTGTCTGCAGGACGCGGTGGTGTGGAAGGCTTACCGCACGGCGGCGCTGAAGTGCGAGGCTTGTGGAGGAGAAACCATCCAGTGTTGACACCCTGCTGGAGCCCGATGGGTAAAGGGGAGGGCCGCCGAGGGGCTGTTACGGCTGAGATTATATCCGGCATGTGGGGCTTTATGCTAAATGTTTGCACAAATTTGGTACACAAATTTGGTACACAAATTTGGTGATTTTCTTTTAATGTCTGGTAAAATCGATTTGAAATCATGCATGTTTTAAATGGGTTACCTTTTTTTTTTACAATTTAATACTTTGGTGATTAGTCTGTTGAATGGTGATGTTAAAATAATTTTCTTTAAGGTTCCCTGGGGAGGTTTTGACCACTTTTATTGTTACGGTTCTCATGCGTGGCTTTATCTGCATGAGGCCACGTGCACTGATGTAATACACATTCCAGCCAATGAATTAAGATTCAATTCTGACTAAAAGTAGAAAACAAACCTCTATAGGCATCATTGTTATTTATTATTCCTCAATCTTCATCGGTGCATGGAAGTATGTGACATCACATTATTCAAATCTCGCCCTGCCCGTTTCAAACCAGTGCAAAGAGCGCAGAGAAAAGAAATGCAGTGTTCAAATAATTAGAACTGATCCAACTTTGGTAGAAAATAGTCTGTTCACGTGGGCTGATTGAGGAAATGTGTTTTCCGGGGGCCTTTAAGGCACAAAAACCATTTTACTTGTTCATTTGCTTGTTCCGAAACGATTATGGGCTGCTATCAAGGGCTGCTGCACCCTCCTCTTCAAACTTAATGCATACAGAACAACGCTGGAGGAGGACAATTAGTCAAATCTGACAGAAAGCAGAGGGCTTTCTGGGAAATATGGTGCTCGTTTTGAAAAACACAAAAACCTCAAAGTGCCACTTTAAATGAAAGCATTTGTTCGAGTGTCTTTAAAACCGCTGGGTATTCTTTTAACTGAAACTAAAGAGTCAGTGCTGCCTCACTGTCTTCAACTTTTTCTGTTTAAGGGTGCAATGCGTATGATCTGCCCAGAATTTGTGTTTGAAACGTTAAAAAAAAAGATCTGACATTATCAACAGAATGTGTAGAGATAACATGTTTTAGAGATATTCTATTGTTACAGAGATATCTCCTGAAATGAGCGTGCTTTTGACTGGTCTGAGTTTCAGTAGTTTGATAGAATTGGGCTCATTCTTACCATGCTGTTAGTTAATAAATGACTTCTTTTTTTTATTAACAGATGACTGTAAATTTAGATCATATGGACCAGTAGAGATGAAATGCTGCCCCCTATGCGGTTAAATCTTACACATTGCACCTTAAGTCAACATTAACTGGCTTGTCGGTACGTTCTCAGGGAGCGCGTCAAGCTTTGCTGGTTGCAAATGTATGAAACATTTATTTTATGGAATTTTAAATAAAGAACACTGTGGGATTAATTGCACTGTGACAACATTCAGGTGTGAGGAACGCTTTAATACTTTGTGTTTCATGAACGGTTGTGCTATTAACTGGGTTGTATGTAATGTTCTTTACTGACATACATATTAGTATTTTAATTTTTTATGTGTCCTAGAATTTATAGTGTGTGACTTTCCTTGAGCTTGAAGATAAAGATGCTAGCTATCTTGAATCTGAATAAAAAGACTAAAACAGAGGCGTGTTCTTTGTCGCTGATGTATAAATAAATCTGCCTTTCTTTTTACCTCTTCCATGAGAAAAATAGAAATGTATGTTGACATTATATCCACGGGATACTCAGCATCATGGAACATATCTGTCTGTATTGAAGGTGGAATATGTTACATCAGTCAAAAGCAATGCAATTCATATAAAAGTAAATTTATTACCACAAAAATAGGACATACTGTATGTAGTGCATAAAGAGCTTTGATGTGAGATTACGCAGCACTGGAGGTGACCGCATTTCCTCCACGTACAATGTATACATTCTAATGCAAACACGGGGGAAGATGTGCATCCTGTTCGAGAAAGGCACTAAACAATCAGTAGCATAGCATACCGCCAGCACACGTCATCTATTATTACCCAGAATCCTCTCCCTTGTCCCGCTATGCTCGCGCCTCAGCCAGCCAGGAGGCCTCACCAGCACTGAGCAGATACAACCAGACGTCAGGAGACTTTTTAATAAAGTCCAGATTAAAAAAAAGAAAAGAGGTTGTGTGTTTCAAACCTACACTGATGTTGACTTGTTAATGCATAATGTGAGATTGGAAGTATGTAAACAGTGAAGCTGTATCCTGCTGAGCTGTGTAATCTGCACGATTTAAGTTTTGCTCATTCTCTGTTGATACAATCAGACCTTCTAACGGTGGTGTATTGTTTAGATTTTCCGTTCTCTTTTCCTAATGTTTTAGCTACTGCGGGAATAAACTGAAGCAAAGCAACAAGCTTTGAAAGTGCTGTTAAGGGTTTATTTTTAAAGCTGCAATAATCATCTTTTGGCCACTAGGGGTCAGAAGAACTCCGAGCTGAATGACAGCTTGTAAAGTTACTAGTTACTGTTTTAGTGAACAGTATTCATCTGGAGTTTTATTTCTGTCTGTCTGATCAAATAAGTGCGTATCCCCCTCTTTTTGGGGCTACTTTGGTCTTTTGCAACTTTTAAAGGAAAACATTTTGTATCTTCAGCAGATATATGTTTGACTTTTTCCCTCCACCAGCTAGATGCTAACTGTGTGTATCTGCTGGTTGCTGTTAGTCAGCACACACACTTGGTTTATATGAGCTTTTTCGGCAAAAAAAACTGCTGCTACTGATAACAGCTATGAGAATGAACCATGAAGTAGGTTTTTAGTGCTAAAAAAAGGCCACAAATCTCTATTGAGCTGCAGGGATGATCCTTTTTTTGATTGATCAATAAACGCATCCCTTTTCACAATATGAATAGTAATTTAATAATTTGGTATTTCAGAAATATTGATTAATGCAGCTTTAAGTCTATGTTGAAATGAGTATCTGCATGAGTCAAAGCAGACATCATTTCTCTCACTGCCTGTAGACACATGCTGGCCTCTTTAAAGTGAACATTTTGCAGGTATTTTATGCTTTCCCCCCCTGTGAATTAGACAAGTCGGACACGTGGACCCAGAGCTCCTCGCCAGTGTAAACACAATGTTGACATCATACAGACGTACAAAATATATAAATATATACAAAACCATATATATGTCTCACAAGCTCCAGTGTTTCGCTACGGTGATGCACTCACACTGTGTCGTTGAGCCTTCCTTGTGTGTGCCGTTTATCCGAACCATTATGCTTCTTCCTCATAAAAACACACTTTCCTTCATCCTCAGGTGATTGCAGAAGTTCTGAACAATTAAATGCGTTTTGTTTTTTACTAAGGCACACAACAGCAGGGGATTTCCTGGTGGCTGTGAGCAATTAAAAAAGATCTTATTCATTGAGTAGGAATTCAAGAAAATAAATCAAGTGCTACCTGACTGGGACTCGAGAGCCGGCACCAAAAGCACTCAGTTTAAGGCTTCCATCGCTCTCCCTCTGGGTGGAAATGAGTAATGCCTACTGTTTGGAAAAGAGGAAAACTGACACTGTTCTTCAGCAGCAGACGGCTCTGGTGAACGCAGCAGGACAGCTGGAGGTATGAAATGTTTGACAAAATGTCGGTTAAGACTTGGTCCTGGTATTGGTGTTTTGGTAGAACAAGCTTTGTAAGGAGCAACGAGGGAAAGGCATGTGTGGAAGGCCACGTTCACTGAGGAGAGAAAAATCCGTCCCTGTGGACAAAGTTGGGTTGAGGAAAGTCGGACGTCAAAACAGTGTCCTGACCAGTCTCCTCCCCTTGGCCTTGATCCGAGGAAAAGTGGCGCTCGTCTCGATCGGCTGTGAGCCAAGAGGAGTGTTCCCGCCTTTCCTCCTCAACAGGAAGTCAACACTAGATGACGACATGGCGTAGAAGACGTTTCCTGTCGCAGGGATGACCAGTTCTGGGTGAAGAGAAGAAGAGGGACAAAAAATTAACCACCACCATTAATCATCTCAAGATGATAACAGTTTTGTCTCCATTTGGATAACAGAAATATGCCACCTCATGATGCGGCAGAAATACCATGTACATATATATCCAATAGGTGTTGCATTTGACTGCGCTGGAAACACGTCTTTACCTTTTCCTTCAGGCAGAAGTTGGATCAGCTCATATCTGGACGTCTGTTTGGGGTCCTGACTGTGCTTTTCTAAGGCAGAGCTGATCACAGTGGGGGTCTTGTCATTGCTCGTAACCTGAGGGGGGAGAGGAGGATAATTACAAGGGCACAGGGGGATTTGCGCTAATGATCTCCTCGGCCCATTGTATCTAAAGGATCTGAATCTGATGGCTATCATTACGGGATACAAGAGGTAAGTGCAGCATGTTGTGGATAATTCGGGATACACGCATCTTTCTACAATGCAACTGCTGTCGCTGTTAATCAGATTCAAACGGTTTGAGTTAGTACCAGTATGCTCCGGTACAGGTTCCCGTCCTGCAGGTCCATCAGTATCCTGATGATTCGCATGTCGGGCCCCGACCCTTGGATGTTATTGGGGGGGTTGTTGCCGCAGGAGATCGATCGGCGGTGGGATTTCATGGGCGTGGATGGAGTCAGCGTGGCAGGGCTGGACTCGTTGGTTGAAGACGACGTGTCAACATCCAGACAGGACACGGACGGAGACCTCATGTGCTGCAACCGGAAATGAAACGGTGCCGATGATAATCAGGATTGCATACAATGTCTGGGAAACGAGCTTAAATGAAAATGCAACGTTTGTCTAAAACACGCCATTATTTATTACCTTTGTGAGTTTTGAGAGCAGATTATTGACGGGGGAGGGGAAGTCAAAGAGGCTGTCACTGTCACCAGTCAGGCTGGTCCGAGAGGTACTCAGGCTGCGGACACAATAAACACGGATAAGCACATTCATATTAGGGTCCAAACTTATGATTGCTTTTATTTTTACATGCTTTTATGCATTTCTTTTCTCTTACTTTTTTTATAATCATCTAGTCAACAAAATGTCAGAAGATTGTCAAAAGAGCCGAGGTGAGGTTGGCTTGTGCACAATTCTATTTCATTTTAAATCAATTTACAATGTTGTGAAAACACATGAACGCAGCAAAAACACACATTTGAGAAGCTAGTTTTTTTTAACTGATGAATATTTCTTGATCATTTAAATGAATAATTATCCAAATTGTTGTCCACTGATTTCCTTTTTATTGAATAGTTGTTAATGGACTCAATGTTCCAACACTGATTCAATTTGGTGACACTCCAGCGATTCAGCATTGCTTTTATAATCAGGGGACTTGTGAGAGACATAGAATGGTGAAAATTAAAGCAGAAGAGGCCGAGATATGCCAGATAATTTCGTAGTACGGTCAAGAACCAAAACTCCCACAATTAAAGTCAAGTCAATTTAACTAATATGGAGCCCCAAATCACAATTTCCACAATGCAACTCTGTAGCATCTTTCTTTCAGCCTGCATGTGTTCCCGTCAACACCATGGTCATTTCACTGTGCGCTGTGTGTGTGTGTGTGTGTGTGTGTGTGTGTGTGTGTGTGTGTGTGTGTGTGTGTGTGTATAGGGGGCGTTCCGTATAGCTTACTCTGAGCACTGTGTGATGATGACTGTTGGAGTAAGGCCACGGGGGCTCGGCTCACTAGGCGCTTCAATTTCATTGGACAGTCTGTAACTGAAATCGGCGTCATTGAATATTTAAAAACAGTCAATCGTCCAACAAACACAAATGAATGCATTCGGGACATTTGTTTAATCGGAACCAAATGTATGGATGTTCACCTTTCCTCCTCCGTTAGCGTCGGCACGCTCTGATACCACTGTACGAAGGCCCCGTCGGCGGTGAAAACACAGTTTTTGCAAGAAGACTTCAGGAGCCGTATTTGAGCTAAAACCTCAAATTCCTGTTAACAAAAAGACATATCACCACGACCATCATCACGTTTCATAATAACAAAAAAGAGTAAAAAACGAAATGTTGGCTGATCTACTATGTTGTCTTCTCATCTTGCACCTCGCGGCGCCCTCCACTTAATCATTCTCCTCCCTCCGGTGTAATGTTTCCTCTGCTCGCTCTAATGCGCTCCTATCTCAAAAGTGATCCCAGGTATCTCTCTTCTTTTTGTTGCTCGTCTTCCTCTGCTCTCTAACAGGATCTTTCACTGAATTGTTGCCAGGGCGCTACAACTCTTACTCATCAGGCACCCCTCAGTAATACTTGCTTGTTGTGTCGTCGCTGTAGAAGCGTATTCCGGAGCTTCAGCTAAATACAAAGTCTCTAAACTTTTGACCTTTTCATCTCGCACACCGATACGTGTTGCAACACTCACCCTTCTCCTTTTGTCAAAGTTGATGTAGCCGTTCTGCAAAGGGAGTGACAGGATGTGCTATGTCAGTTCGATAATTGTAAAATACTGAGCAACTTCCAGGGGTTGTGACCAACTTTCCCCCATCGAGAGAGACGAGGAGACGACTTACATCCAGCCTGTCTTTGACCGCCGTGTCCAGCATAGTGAGGTCTGTGAGGAAAATGCCCAGGTAGGGCACAGTGCCCTGCGCGTGGGACTGTGAAAGGAAAAAAATTAAATAAATAAAAAAATACAGAAAGTGTTTTATCAATTACCCCAGTGGTTCCTACTCACATCGTAAAGAGCCCACACAGAGGGATTGCAGAGCAGCCGCCTGCAGCTATTTTCAAACGATGGCTGAGGATTCAGCACATAACACACACACACACACACACACACACACACACACACGGCCGCCCTCTGTTCCGCTTTGCTGCTGCATGCCGGTCGATACCCCCTTACAACCCTCCATCAAACCACCGAAACATCCCACCCCCTGTTTAGCGAAAGTGACATCAGTATCAATGTCTGAATGTAGACGTTTTGTAGAAAAACTGTATTTTCTACTACTTTAAGCTTGAAATACATTATTAAGCTCTCAGCAAAACCACCAGGATGTTATATCAATCACAACTGAGTGTTTTTAACTGTAAAAAAAACACGTATTCTGCTCACGTTTGTGACGTTCTAAACCAATATTATCTATGATATATATCTATGATAACATACAGTATATACATACAATAAAACAGCACAGGTTAGGTGTAACTAAAATTACACCTGAATGCATGTTTCACAAGATGTTCCACAACATTTTGTCCCCTAAGTTTAACAATACCACTTTTGCAGGTTCTTACATCATTCCTAAATGTCCCAAGGTCTCCCATAAAGGCCTGTGGGGGTGTGCAACCCCTTCAGGCTAAAGCCATTGGTATGCAGACCAGACATGGGCTGTGAAAATTAGTGAAATCTTTTTTTTTTTATGCACTTGAAGATCTGAGGTTTTGCCTCAGCAACAAATGTTGAGGTAGTGATTAATTTACTCCTCTGTGACTGGAACCATCTGAAATGTCTTGGTGGGGATTTGTAGCTCCAGTGAGAACAATTTACAAACGTTTAACTGTGCAAGTGAACTCTTGAGTGTTTCAAGAGACGTATTCGCACAATTTAAGCCGTTGACAGCCGAGTGCTGACCTGTGCAACAACAGTCTTTGGTTGTGGAGGCATTTCCTCTCCCAGAACCTAAATGTTAAACCCAGTACTCTTCCACAAACAAGCCTGCCTCCCAAATAGCTCAAACTCCACGGCTCCTTCGTTTCACATCTAATCAAGTCTTTCATTCCACTCTACTTACCCTATTAAGAAGTTTGTTGTTGAGCCGGTTGTCAAGGTTGGCGAACTTTGATGTGCCCTCCTGCAACACAAAAGCAAGGATGTTGTGAGGTTTTAAAGGAGACATATGCAGATTTTCAGGTTCATGCTTGGATTTGGGGTTTCTACAATTTTTTTTTTGCTATAATATCCCCAAATGTCTGAATGTACCTGTATTCACACTCTGTCTGAAATGCTCCATTTTAGCGTCGGCCTCTTTAAGACCCCCTCCCAAAATAAAACCCATGTAATTTCAATTTGTAGTCAAATTTTTTAAATCTCTGATCTGGTTTCCACCAACTCCAGCTGTAATATCTGCCTCTTAAGCTGCTAACTGCTCCACTGTGTTCACCAGCTGGGTGCTAACTTTGTCTGTATGTTGTTGGTTGCTTTGTTACCTGCCATGGACGAAATACTGCTGATGACAGTTAGGTTAGGGCCATATGCATTTATAAAAATACAAAATCATGTTGATAAAATGTGTGAATTATGAAAAAATACAAATGGCCATAAATGTACAATTAAACTAGATACAAACCTAAGCCTGTCATGACAACTGATATTAACATGAATACATTTTCATGACATTATTATTGTAAATGCAAAGATGACGGGGCTCTAGAGATCTGTCATGACATGTCTGTTATAATTATGCTATATAATAAAGTTTAGTACATTGTTAAATGCAAAGATGACAGTGTTGTGAATCATTTCTTTCCTCAAACTTTTAGTAAGTCTTTTATTGAATCATTCATCTTACACTCTGTCTGCCAGTCGTAGTCATTTTTAGACATGCTGTGAGATGAAGAGAAGCAAGTAACTGCTGGAAAAAAATATCAAAGGGCAACAGAAGGCAATGGTGTTTTTCTGTCATCAAAGCTCAGAGTGAAGCTTTCAAAAATGAAAGCAAATGTTTGATTGAATTCCTTTGGGGGTATCATGGGTAAAATCGCAGCTAATGCAAAAGGTATTGATGCCTGCATTGCACCATAACAGCAAACCAAAACACAGCTAATCTTGTCAACTTCTCTAACTCTGTGACACAGTGCAAACTAAATATAATGTACGTCTTCAGATGGGCGTATCAAACTGGAGTGCAAGTGTTGACAGAATAAGGGCAGTTATACTCAAACAGATTAGACTGGTTTCTGGTCTTCTAAAGCAGCCATAAATCTCTACCACTCAGTGTTGTTTTCCGCTGTGAAGCCTCGACTTCAGCCTGTGCAGATAGGAATTTAATAAATGTGGTGCTGTAGTGGCTCCTGACAGACACATAAATAAATGTCTCATACTGCTGTTCAAATTATGGGATGCTCGTCAGCAGGATGTGAGATATAAGTGCCGAGAGGTCATGTGGTTTTTCGGAGCTGCAGCTTGAGACGAGACAGATGTCCGTGTGTGCTTGGACGTTGTTTCTAGCCATGCTAGCTTCGTTGCTCTCAGGCTAGCAGGATGGTGAAGGAACTTTGCCTCTCTACGTCAGTTGGCTGATCTTGACGGAAATTGGATAGATTCAGATTACATTTTGTACAGAGATTCATGGTTCCCGGAGAGTGTATCCCATCGGTTTTTGGTGATGCTGTTGAGTTTAGACTGACAGTGTAGTTAAAGCCTAAATCCGACCCCTGCATACAGTAAACCGTCGGTAAAAACAGTGACTATCTTTCTGAATGTAACACTAATGCTTCAGGAGTTTACATATTGTACACACAGGTGTACACTCAAAGTGTTTGTTGTCATGGGGAGAAAGCATCTTTGAAGATATTTTTAGCAAGGTGGTAAAAAGAAACACAGAGCATAATCCTCAAACAAGTCCAAGACATCAGAAAAGAGCTGTTAAAATCTGACTCCAGACCAAAACGTGGCTCCAACACTTCAATCCTCTGTTCAAACTGGCAGCCCAAGAAACAGCTTCTCCAGCCTCCACGTTAGTTTTTAATCCAATCAAATCACAAGAGGACGCTCAGGCTCATTCAAAAGAACTGCTTTAAATGGATTGGAAAATTACAAGTATAGCACTTTTCTAGTCTCCCGACCACTCAAAGCGCTTTAACACTACTTGTTCACACATTCATACCCATTCATACACTGATGGGAGGGGCTAAGGTTCCATCTGCCCATCAGGAGTAACTAACATTCACACACATTCATACACCGTAGGCACAGCTACGGGAGCAATTTGGGGTGCCCAAGGACACATCGACAGGGCTAGAACCGCCGACCCCTGCTCTACCACTGAGCCACAGTCGCCCTGTGTTCAATGCTGCGTCATGTAGGAACCAGCCTCAGTGTGCCATAAATAAAGGATCACATTTTTCATTGGACCTGCTCTATTCACACTGGATAATGTAGATTACGTCTTCTTGTTTTTAACTTTTGAAAATGTACAGTATATTTTATATTTCCATTGCGGCTCCATATTTTGTCGTGACACAAACTTACCTCCTTCAGGAGTTCTCTGCTTTGTGAGTAGTTGTCCTTGTCTGAGAATATTTCTGACAGCTCCTCGTATCTCCTCACTGCCTCCCTGTCAAGTGACCAAAGCAGTGCATTTAATTAAATCAGCATTCACGTTTCAATATTATTAAGATAATGAAATGCAGTGAAGGCATTTTGTACGAGCAAAGTCAAAATCATGTACTACATGACTTGGATACTGAAGTTTGAGAGACAATGATGATGGAAAAGTAGAGAATGTAACATTAACAGAATGATGCTGATTCACAGACGATGCTGTGACTGATAACGGTTTTGAGTTTATGTTGGGGGAACAACACTGCTGAAGTGGCATTTTTCTAGTTTTAGCCTATGGAATGGACTTTTACTTCTACTTCTTCTTTTTGAGGTTTAATTCAGAGTTATTTAGAAGGTTACCTTGGTGAATAACAGATGAGGCTAACAACGGTTTCCTGTTATGCTGTTTGAAGCTGTGAGGTCCTAACCACACAGCAAATCTACGATGGATGTTTTAAAATTACATTTTTGAACATGTGATCAAATATTGAATGACTTCTAAGCATCTGAAAATTACTGTACATATTACTTTCTTCATAGAAGATCGAAGGTCAGCTTTAAGTATTTTCTCAAAGTTACTTTTGAATCTTTACAAAATTCACGGATTTTGAAAATCTTCATTATCAATTAATGTGCTCTATATTTTCTTGATTGATTAATCGTTCGGTCAATAAAATATCAAATAAAATATCAGTGTTTGGAATAACTTTTTTAAAGCCAATTCCCACCTGCATGTTCTCATGCCATCTCTGCTCCTTTTACCCAGTTTCCTGTGTACACACTGTGACTTGTTAAGGCGGGGAAAGCACAGGTGAGACTATAACAGAGTGCAGATCTCCACCAGGTGCGTCTGCTGTAACGTTCGATTGAATGAATTCTAGACTGCAAGTGTATTGAATTTTTTTCGTCTCACACAACAGATACTTCCTTGTAATCCGTACAGATTTCCGCACTGGCTCTGTGCAGGTGTGAGTCTCAGCTCCGTCTCACGGGCGTAACCTGAAGCTTTTATTTAGGCTTAAAGTCTACTGACGCGGAGAAGCCCTCAGGTGTGTTACCGCTAGCGGCCCCTATTGTGCGAGGAGTGGTTAAGCGGCGTTAGTGAGGAGTCAGCAGGCAGTCAACAGACAGACAATAAAAAGGTGTTTTGAGAAAGTGTGAGTCACTGCAACAGCGAGAGGTCCTTGAGCATGCCGCCATAACGGAGCACCCGAAATTATTATGCAGTTTGTTGCAGCAAAATGCAAGATTAGCCTTGGACAAACAAAAGATGCTCCCCCACTCACTCGCTCCTGGATCATAATATGATAATTATGTGGGGGTGACACTCAGACAATGAGCACAATAACATCTCATTATGGAAAATGTTGTATTTTGAGAATGACGAGTCATTGTGTCTTTCAGTTTCAAGCCACTATAATAATGTGAGCTGCCGAAGTGAGGTGCCACTGCTGCAATTCCTTGGTCACCAGCACAGGTCAATTAAAGCAATACTACAATGCCTACTGTGTTGCACGTCCCGCTGTATTTTACCAAGACAAACAACTATTTTACACCTGAATTATTAGACTGATGTGCACAACTTCTGTTTGCATTGTTGTTTATTACCATGTTGTCCTGACATTTATGGAGGGCAATCTGACCGGACAGTATGAATTCCATTGCCCCGTGAAAACCGCTCTCTGTGTATGAGGCAATACATTTCTCCTTTAAAACTGCAAGTTGTTCTTTTTGCCGACCTGTCAGTGTCCTGCCACGTCTTCCTCAGCCGGTGGATGGGATTACTCTGCAGGGCAGACACGATGGCATAGAGTGAGGAGAAGTTCTTCCTGGCACGGCACTCCTGTTGAAAGCACACACGGATGACTACACTCATTTGCATGCATTTATACACACACACACACACACACACGGTAACTGAGAACACCTGTGGGTGTGGGTCTGGCTGGTATTGAGTTACAGAGTCGGCCTGAGGTTGCTGAATAATGCATGCTGCTAAAGAGGCTTGTCCCAAAAGATACCTGGGGTGGGTTTAGGACGGCACTTTGGCAGCAAACCAGTGATGCCTCGCTTTGCCAAAGAGGATGTTGGACTGTGTGTGTGTGTGAGTGGGTGTTTGTGGGTGTGTACGGAACGACAAATGCAGCTTCAGGAATGCTGCAGAGAGTGTTTTATTCACAGATAAAGAGGCTCTGAAAGGAATAAAACCGCTCATATGACCATAACAACCAAGGACATGATATGTTTATGTGTGTGTGTGTGTGTGTGTGTGTGTGTGTGTGTGTGTGTGTGTGTGTGTGTGTGTGTGTGTGTGTGTGTGTGTGTGTGCTGGTGCTGTGAGCTCTTCAATATTTCAAAGGTGACAGATTGTTGTGCACAATAACCATAACGCTGTTACTGTTAATCCACATTTCTCTTGTATAAGACCGACATTTTTAAGCAGTTTAAAAGCTTTACTGTTTGCCTTGAGGTCGTACATCACATTTCTCGACTCAGCACATTTCTAGAACTGTTTATGCAGGGTACATTTCATCTTCTATTTCCTAAAGGTGTACAGGAACTGTGGGTCTACTTTGAATATAAAATATGCATATTTCTAATAATCTTGCTTCATATTTACTGCCAGAAGTGATCGACCACCAAATGCACTCTAACAGCGAGAGCACTATTTAGAGATTTGCTGCTGCTGTCCAGAAATAAACCATAATTCTAGACTTTATTTCTGTGTTTTGCTCTCAGCTATTGATTAAAGTGAAATAACCAGAACAGTCACAGCAGAAAGCAAGCTGAATTTGTGATGGTATGTGCAAAGTCAGAGCTGAGAATAGGATTATGTTTGGGGGACTAACGGGGGTTTATTGTAGGAAAAAGCACAGTTGGGGATTTTTGAAGACTTGAAACCCCAATTGACATACTGTTAACATTTTCCTTTCAGGATGAGCAACATTTCTTTCTAATTCGAGCCTGTAAAAATGGCATGAAATCCTGCATTTTCTTTTAGAGCTGCGTCCTTTGATTTATGCATAAACTGACCTCTGCCACGCTGATCCATTTCTCCAGCAGTCGGGCTCTCTGCTGGCTGCGCAGATTGGTGGGACAAAGGCAGGATGCTAAAACTGCATTGGCCAGCTTGTTGAACTGACGTATGGTGGCCCGGACGGACCAACAAACGCCCTCCCTCCCTTTCTTGTCCCTCTGAGACCACAGTGAGCCGAGGCAGTGGTACGGGACCAGACGGACAAACAGCTCCTGACAAGTGACAGCACACAGATTTCATAAATAACAGCCTGTTTCATAAAAAAAGTAACTAATCAAATCATGTGACCTGCACTGAAATGTCTTCCTGCTTGAATTTCCTGCTGATAGAATTTGAGTTTCTGAGGGTGACACCTTTCTGTTCGCAGCAAGCGTCAAAGCCTCTGACTGTCTGCTGGGTGTCACCTTGGCTAATGTGAGACACTGAACTTGACCTCTGGTCCGTGTTTGTTTGTGGTCTTGATGCCTTTTGGAAAATGCATCACACAATACGGCCAATGTGCGAGCGCTGGATGATGGTCTGCATTTAATATAAGTTGTACCATGTGTGATTTAATATGTGAAATTCTACTATTATTCTATTTATATAATGTTAAAGCCCCAATTAGCAGGTGTCTGTACTCACGATACCTGGATTGTAGGCTTAGCTCGTTGTGCTAAGAGACATTTTTTTCCCGGTAGATAAATTACAACAAGTGTATTTTTTTGCGAGCCAAAATTAGCTTTGTAATTAATATCACAGCTTTGCTAACCCTCTCGTTTAAATATGGTTTCTTCTGGTACTAAAAAACCCAGATGGCGAAGCCCGGAGCCACTCGCTTTGAGCTTCACTGAGACTACGTCCATATTTGATACGGTCTATGGTTTGCAGCCACACGGTAGCTCATGTAGTACTTTCTATCTGTGCATTCTTAACAAACTGCTATTTGAGCAGCAAAAAAACTGCACATAAGTGACTACAGGTGGATGTTGTGTTTTATCAGTGGGTGAAATATAGCAGAAAAATATGGGACCATGTGAGGTAATCAAAGTTCATCATGACAAAACAGGTTAAAATGACAGAAAGCAGACTGTCCCTGAACTAATCTTCAAAGTCAACACTGACGTCAAAGCTGAGATACAGCTGACAAAGCTGTATCTCAGCATGCAAACACACTCCAAAGGACAATAGCTTCCACCGCATCATAATTAAATTTCAGCATCGTTGGTCAATAGTTTAGTCTAACAAAAACCTGTTAGAGAGGACTCACCGTCTCTATTTTGGTGAGCTGCTCAGCGATGATCGCTGCAGGGAATCCAAGGATGTTGGTGGGTTCAAACTTGGAGGCGTCCGGAGGAGGGCTGGTGAAACCGGTCCGGTCTGCAAAGGGCAAACATGTTCACTAAAACTGGGGGTGCAGAATAGAAGAAACACCTATACATGTTTTCAATCCGTCAGTTGCAGGAATCTGTTTCTCTCAGAGTTGCTGCTGCTCTGATCCTTCACTGTGTCCAGTGTGATAATGAAGTTGCTTTGTTCCAGAGAATCGTGGCTTTTCTCAAGATAACAGCTTAGTTATCTCAGGAAAACCCAAGGCAACTGGATAAATATCTCATTTTAATGGGAAAATTATTTTGTTATGTTGAGATATGGAGATATTTCACTCATGACCTCGAGATTACAGGATGAGAGAAAACAAGATAAAGAGTTGATGTGGACCTGAAGCAGTACTTTGAGATAAATGCTAACGTGAGCATGGCAACAAGCTAACAGCATAGCAGAGTAGCTGTAGCGTCCAGAGTATTTCAGTAAAATGTTCTTTCAATGATTTTTAACAACATATAACAACATAAAACGCTGAAGCAGTTTGATTACATTTGTCTAATCAAGGAAGCCACAACCTGCCCATGTTATATTGTCTTTGTCTTTCGCAGCCCCAGTTGGGTTTTGTACTGAGATAACAAGTGTATTTCTACATTAACGCCTCCTCTAGCGAGGCCTCAACTGGTGTCATTTAAATCCCAGTGAATTTACAGACCTTTATGGGCGTCAGGCAGCAGGGCTTTCTCGCTGAGCTCCTCGGCTATCTGGAGGAGGCGAGCGCGGAGGTCGACCGCGGACAAGGAGTCCTGGGGGAGCAGGGGGACCAGGCGCAGCAAGTGTGAGGGCTCCTCCAAACACTTAAAGTCTTCAGGATACTCAGAGAGCCAAGTGCTGAACACCGTACACACCGCTCTGCGGGAATGAGGAGAGAGATGTTGAGGGGAGAAATGATTCATTATTTCCAGGGCTTTAGGGGGATGAGACTCTGACCTTTATGGGTCACATCATCAGAAACACGGTAATCTTTTTGTTTATTCTTTAGCCCCGACCTCCAAAGTGTACAAAGACAACAAAAAGGTTCCCAGTGTCGGTAAATCCTGGCATCAGGAAAGGAAAGAAACACTTTCAAAATCAATCCCGAAGTTTTCTGGGAGCTAAAGAATGGAGGCGGGTCGTTTCTGGTTTAAAGCCATGGGGTGGTGCAGGTTGCCAGAAGCAGTCGAACAAGCTGTTGCATATTGGAATTGATTGCATATATTGATATTTTCCAACACATCACAAAATTGGCCAGGAAATCTCGTTCTCACAGGGTTTAGACAAGAATAGCAGGTTAGAGATGAGTCGATGAGTTAGGTGATGGGTAGGATCAACGAGTTGCCCTCCTCACTGTCTACGTTCTGAACAGGAATAAGGGCCTGTGTCCCAAAGAGCGTTGGTAAAAGTGTTTGATGTCAATCCAAACCAGATTTTTTTTTTGTACAACCTTGTTATTTGCAAGTGCCGTGACTATGATTGTAAAAATAAATATAATTTGCCGCTGTAGTAAATGGAGGAGAAGCTTGTCAAGGCCGTGTCTGTCTATCCTGAACTTGATGTGTCAGACACACACGATCATAACAAAAAGCCAAAAGCCTGTTTGTTCTGCTGTCTTCTGCTGATGTTCGCTTGTTTTATGTCAAAGTGGAGTGGTATTATTGTTGGAGCCGCTGTTCCAAAGTAAAATGTATCACTTTTCGGTTGTCGTCAGAGCCTCGCAAGCTTCCAACAACACAGGACACACTTTTGTTTTCCACAGTTACTTCAGTTTTGCCACCATTTTCCACTTCCGGGGGTAGCAACTGCAAATAACTTCCATTGATACTCTGGTAGCTGGGGATAGCTACCGATAGCTGCCATAAATCGAGCCTCTCTTCTCCCAGGAGATCGGTCCCAGTGGAACAGAATGGCATCGTTAAAGCGCGGCTGATAGGGAACTAATCTAAACAGCAATGGTGGCATTATTCTGTAGCCATTTACTTCATAATGATACGTTAAAGCTGAAAACTTGTCTATTGCCACTTTAACGTGTCATTAAAAAAAAAGTCAGAAACGGGGAAAAAAGAAGCAAATAGCATTACTTTCTTTAGAAGATGTATTTATGGCACACACACCTTCGCACATACAGTGTATGTGTGTGTGTGCACACACACACACACGACCACACAGCATTTCAGAGTAAGAGTTGCACAAAGATGTTTGGTAGCATTTTCAAAAACTCACTTGTTGAAAGATTGTCTCATATGGCTCTTCTCGCTGTCCCCAGGCGGATTCTCCAATCTGTTAACAAGAGAGAAAGTTAGTGGAGCAGAACAAAACATAAACATAAATATCTTTTGGCTTCAAATATGTGCATCTGCTGTGTCATAAATAATGCTCTTTGTGATAAATGTATTTGTGGCTTGTTTTTCCACCCTGATGTTTACAGGTAAACCGAGTCGAAGCTCTCCTTTGTGTCGCTTCTTTGGAGAAACTTTCCAAACAGCCGTTTTCATACAAATGCCTCCATTATTTACTAACGACTTTAAGTAGAAAAAGAAAAAGCCTTCGCAAGCTATTTCATTTTTTTTTTTTTGCTGAATTATGTTGCTGTTATTTTAAATAGGCACTCATGTGCCTGCTCCATTGCGGAAGTGTCTCTAAATTAAGTTACGCAATTAATCTACAGACTGCTGTTTAAATTAGACTCAGCTTGAAGACAAATTGCAAAACTGGACTAAAATCAGTTTATCTTGTGAAAAGGTAAAGTAGGTGTAAAGTAAATTGATCAACCAGTTTTGCAGACTCTTATGTAAACCATTTATCTGCCCTTCAGTGTTTAGTATGAAGCAGTGAGGTCCACCAGACTGAAATATCTCAACAGCTATTGGGTGGATTGCCTTGAAATGTTGTACACACATGCACAGAACCCACAGCAGCAATCAAATTGACTTTATCTCCACATCTACTAAATGGATTAGTCTCCAAGACGACGAATCGTACACGAGCCCCGCTGTCTTTTTAGAAAACAAAAACAACAAACTTCATCGTCCTGGATCAGAGATAGAAGCTCCCCTCACCTGTCAGTGAGGATGTCCAGCACTCTGCCCGTGGAGGAGAAGGATCGATAGGTGGAGAGGAAGATGGTGATGAAGGAGGAGTCGCCCATAGCAAAGGAGTGGAGGAGGTGGAGCACCAGCTTCTCTTCCGTCCCCGCTTTCAGGCACTGGGAGCGAGAAACCACCGACTGGAGCAAGACAGGAAGGAAAAGAAAGGAAGCTCATGTTACTGCAAATAGGCAACTGCTCACCTCCAATTGTGTGTGTCCAGTCCCACATGACTCACCGTCAGACTGCCGGGGGCACCATGCTGCTGTTTGACCACCACTGTGTAGATCACTCCATCGTCCTGCTCCTCCACCACAGTGGACTGAGTGAAGCAGAGAAAACCAGATTAACGACCTTCAAGTGGTGCAGAGAATACATGAAAATCCAAATGAAACTTGGAATTCTTTAAAAGACATTCAACTGTTTTAAACTGTTTGGTTCAAAATAACCAAGAAGTTACTTTGTTTTTTACTGCTGATACTGAATTTAACGTCGTCCTTTTACAGAATGAAACAGACTCACACACAATCTCATTAAAACGATAGAGATATGATGTGTTCTACTAGAGATCCAATATCCAAGTAAAACACACAAAAAAGACATCAAATCAAGCTGCTCATTTCTCTCACGCTACATGGAGCTCTAGCGATCCCGTTTTAGCCTCGGGGGAAAGTCCCTGACACAGTTACCCTATTCTATACTTGTACTCGCTCACAGGCACATTCTCCCATTCATGTTACAATGTGCAGCGCGCTCTGGCCTTACCAGCTCTAGAGGACAGTACCAGGTGGTCTTCATCGGTGAGGGCACTGCCTGAAGAGGAGAACCGAACAAAACAGGCGCTTAACCCATTTGTCTTATTAGAAAAGGGGACGCTGCACCAAACGAGGGAATCGACAGTCAAGCAACACATCGTATAATCATTACGTGTTTAGTCTGAGGCAGTGCTTGTGAGTATTTCTAGGCCTGCTGTGACCCGCTAATCTTTGACCCAACCTCACAGACTGCATGTGCACTTGAATCAGACAATGATTTTCTCTCTCAGGCTCGTTTCATTTGCTGCACCACAAAGATCGGTAACGCGGAAACAACAGAAGTACGTTATTTCCCAAGACAAAGTGAAAATTAGAGAACACTTTCACACAGACATCGACAAATGTGTGTAGTGGAGATCATTTGGTGTTTCAATCAATCAATCAGACTCTATTTGTATCGCACTTATCCACATCCACACACAAAGGACACATTATTTTGTAATTAATAAAACATTAAATAATAACAGCTACACTACTACTATAACACTACAAACGGAGGGAAAGCTAGCATGAACACCAATTTACGGTGAGGAAACACGAGAGGTGGGATTTGGAAAAAAAGAAGTTCAATTAGAAGCCAGACTAAAAAGGTAACCTACATAAAAAAAATTGGAAAGATAAATAAATAGCTCAAATAAAAGGTAATCTTGCAACTCTCCTGAAAATACCTGCAGCTCTGTTTCTGTACATCTTTGCCTTCATCTGGCAGATGCACACACGTGAATCTCTTCTGTTATTAATGATGAAGAATAATCTCTTGAGACTTTTAGGGCTCTGAAGGCACAAGATGCAACAAATATATTTAGAATTTTAATGAAATAGTGTAATAAATATTATACTTAACATTCATAAGCCATTAAAACCGACACTAACATCATATTTAGCGTTAATTAAATAAATAATCGTACAATAGGTTTGGTGAATCAGAATTTAAATGCTGCAATGCAATACAAGTTATATTTAAGAGGATCTCTTAATGGTTTCGTCCTTGCTTGTTACACTCCAGCATCTTGTCTCCAAATCACACCCACAGAAACCCGAGAAAACAGATGACACAAGCAGGAAGAACAAATGGAGGCTAATTAATACTGAGTGTTGTTTAAAATCAGACCTTTCTCGCAGCGTTGAAACCACTTGAACCACCTGCGGACGAGTGCAATCACTGAATAAGAGTTTGTCTCGGCAGCATTAGTTGTTCAGTCTTATCAACAACTCCATATTGCCACACACGGTGGCTGGACAGCAGGATCCCGCAGCCCAAGTCATATCGCAGACAGTAGATGACTCACAGCACTTTAATAGTAAGAAGAAGAAGAAGTGTGAGACATGCAGCAGCACCACAGAGACATTTGAGTAACGTCAAAGCAGCCACAAGATAAGAGCTATAATACTGCTTCAGGCACACATTGTTAAGGTGCCCTGTGTTCGTAAATATATTTACTCAAGTGCTGGAGTTAAGTACAGTTTTTAAGTACTTTCCAACTTTATATTTCTACTTAAATATTGTACTCTTTACTAATTATACTTTACAGACGGAGAGTTTTCTTTGAAATAAGCACATAATAGGCTTACACTACTTTAGATAAAGTAGTTTAAGGTTCCTTAACCTTTATGGCTAGTAACCTCATACAAAGAAACAGTGTGAGGCCTGTTGTCATGTTTCAGAAGTCTATGAGTTGTTAGCAGTATTTTTCCTCTAAACTTCTCAGATGTTTTTATTTCAATAACCGTTTGAGATCCCGAGAGGTAAAATTATGCAAAAGCGATAAAAAAAATCTCAAATTGTGTTTTTACTTATTTCCTCTCCCAGTAATCCCCTCATGACCCCTCAGATTTATCTGGTGACCCTTTATGAACCACTGAAATAAGATAGTTAACTGTATATTAACTAGATATAACAATTTCCAGCTCAACCAGCTAAAAGAGTAGCTGCTTACATATTACATATTGTATTGTAAGTTTCATAAACTCTGATATAGACATGTTTTGCTCATGCAAACAGATATTTACATTAATATTAATAACTGTTAGTTTTAACAGTAACAGAGCTGTCAGCCAATTTCAGTATGAGAGTCTTGTGTTGTGAATTGTTGTGGGTGGGTGGGGCCGAGCCCTTTGTTTACATCCAAATCACAACTGTACAAGTTTGTAATACATTGAACACGATATCCCTTCACACCAGTCATAACACCGACGCTACTTTTGCAACTGTGACTTTTTCCATCATAAAAAATGCATGAGCGACACACACCGTGTGAACTCACCCTGGTTGGCAAAATGTCCAGGAAATTTGGGACGGTTTGTACGCCGTTGCGAGTAAGCTTGTAGTGATGTACAAAAGACATGAGTAACACCATGGAAACAAGGCAAATACACCAAAAACACAACATGTTGCGTACTTATTTAAAAAAGTAAAACTAATAACCTGCGTTGTATTTTCCTTGATTTTGCATGTGCTGACTTGTGAGCTTTTTCATATGCAAATTCAAAGCCACATATGAGCCAAGAAACATATTCACACGGAAAGTAAAAGGGCCCGAGTTCTTCTTTCCCCTCTGATCGACCCACAGTGTAATTAGCTGTAATAAGCATATGTTAGCCTCTATTAGCCTCTTTTCAAATTGACTTGATCCAAGGTCAACGCTCCAAGCGGCGCTTCTTGCATTCAAAAAGGATCCTATGGCCCCGAACTGTCTGTGTATCAAACCTGTTATTCTAGCTGCCTTCTCAGCTTGCGTCTACGCACATCTGCATGCCATTCGATCTGTCCCATGAAATCCCCCCAAGCACACAAATACACAAAAAGAAGAAGAAGAGGAAAACAATTGTCCCACAAGTTACCTTTCCCACTGCAAGTTCAGACAGGTAGCAATCCCTAAGCTTCCTGGAAATCTTTAGCATAAAGGGACCAATGGTGTTCTCATTTTCTCCATTTTCTCTCATCTGTTGCTCGCTCTTTTCTCTCTCTTGCTCTTTCTGTCCTCGACCGACTGTTGTTTCCCTCTGTTGACCTGGATCTGTGAGTTTACCTCTTTACCGTTTGCCCCGCAACGTTCAGTGACTCTGTATCACAAAGACACACCTGAAGCAGGAGCTAAGTCCAGCCCCCGAGAGCATGCATCACCTGGGCACACCCATTACACACACACACACGCACACACACATATGTTGGTGTTGATGGCAAAACAGACATTTTCAGTAAGTTGCCGTTTACACAGTCACCCATAGACACACATGCAGCTGACACAAATGCAAACCCTCATCAATAGACAAATGCATGAGCACATGCCTACACACACACACACACACACACACACACACACACACACACACACACACACACACACTGAGACAAAGCCCTGAAGCTATTTCCAGAACAATACCCCCCTCTCTTTCAATCGCTCCCCTACTCTCTCCATTCTCTCTCTTTGTCTTTAGATAACCTTCCCCTACAGATAAACCAGTTTGACTGAGTGTCCCTGTTTTGTACAACATTACAGTAAAACAATAACTGACTGACTCAAAAGCCTGACATGCTGTTTGAGCAATCAAAGGCCTGTATTCTTGTAACGAGAGGTAATAAATGTTCAGGCGGCCTCTGAACCAGGAAGCAAGCTGTGTGTATTTAAGGGGCTAATGACATCGCAGAGTGAAGCCATGTTAACTAGGTGCAGACTTTTACAGCTGTGTGTGTGTGTGTGTGTGTGTGTGTGTGTGTGTGTGTGTGTGTGTGTGTGTGTGTGTGTGTGTGTGTGTGTGTGTGGAGGGCAGTTAGCTTAGTTTAGTAGTGTGTCAGCTAATCTAACATAGTATCCAGCAGACACAAGCAACATTAGCTTTAGCATTTGTTTGGAGTTATATTTTTGGCTCCCTGATTACATTACACTATGTTTTTCTCCGCTAACTTCTGAAAAAAAAAAAAACACTCCACTATGTTCACCAGATAGTCGATAACTTCATCTGTCTGTAGTGTAGAATGGGATTAGATAGATTATTATAATTTGTTTGCTCAAACCTACGAAAGAAACAAAGAAACAAACATGAGACATCTAAAACAGTAAAGCAATGAGCTAAACGATGCTAAAACGCTCGGTGGAGCTTAAAGGAAGTGCAGTATTCAGTGATAATTCTCTGTAGGTTATACGAGCGACACTTTCCACATTACATGTTGTCATTTGACCCATTGCTCATTTAGATATACTGATTCCTGCAGCTTTAAGTATACAAAGAGTACAACAGACCCTTTTCACAGCAGCCATTTTGACATGTCATAGCAGGGTAAAAACAGGTGTCATTGATCAAATAAATTATGGGACCATTCTCATTAGTGTGTCACAGTCAGTCCAATGAGCCAGCATGCACAGCACCAGGGCCCTGACCCACCTAAATAGAACAGGGTCATAATTAATGTTATTAATTACACCTGTGTGTATCCTGCAGTGACACGTCAACATGGCTGCTGTGAAAAGGGCCGATAGAGTGCTCCAGGGATGATGTGTTTTTGGAGCCCGGCCCCTGAAGTTAGCATCGCATCGCTTCCCTCAACAAAAAGCCAATGGGATCTTCCATTGGACACGACGGTTGCATGTCGTCACGTCACCACCACGAAGCTAAAGGCAAGAGGAGTCAGCACAATGACGTTTTGTAGTCTCATTGTTAGAAACCTCCCTTTCAAAAACACGTTAAAGCTTAAAAATTCACCAGAGGGATATTTGACTTTGAGAAAAGGGAACCGAAAGTACAAAAATGCTAACTAATTTCTGGGTCAAACTATCGGTACTATGTCTAAAAATAATCTCAGAAAGATGTCTGAAATGTTCAAACTACTCCACAAACAATTAGTGGTGTCATAGGTCTGCTACTGAGCATTTGTTATCCTAAAAAGCCAAACTATTCACAAAGTAAACTGTATTTATTCTGACTTCAAACATTTACAAAGTCTGACATCACCGATCATTAGGCCCGGCTAGACATATTAAAACTAATTTAAACAAGCTAGAATTTAAATTCTCCACTTTACTTATTCTTGAATCATTAAATATGATGGTCGGAGTGGGCTGATACAAGAAAAATACCAAATCAATTTTTTCATGAAGCAAAGTATGTCTGTTGTGATGGGACCTATACCATAATAGTTAATTTCATATCTAAATATTGTAGCACAAAATCTGAATATTATCTAAAAAAAACGTTCTTTCCTTAAATCAAAATCTCAAACGAGTTCAAAGAAAGATCCTCTCAGTCAGTCAGAATGAGATAACGTAGGTCACAAGGCCATAACATAATAGATATAGAGAAAGCACAGTGAACTTGGAGATGCACGTGCAAGCAGTTAGCAATATAATTAACAGCCACATTGAGCTCACAAGTCCTAACTGAGATAAAGAGCAACACAAACACGGCTTTCATTTTATTTCATTTCATTTATTTATTTGAACAGGGACACATCAATCAACCCAGGGGTAAATGTGTCAGTCTTAGCTAAAGCTAAATTTCAACCGTAGTCCCTGTATAACAAGCCATCACTAAAGGAAAGAAATGGTTATAACAAAAACATCTTAAAAAGCAATGAACACACAGGTTACGATCAAATATATAAATAGGCCTCATCATAAAATCATAAAAACATCATAAAGATCAATAAACATACACACATTTTGTACACACAATCATTGAGGAGGGAGTCACGACTCATGCTCACACACCTGATTGCTAATAAGCCAGTTCTTCAGGCCGTGTTTAAAAGAAGGATATGTTCTGCTAGTGCGGATATGCAGAGGCAGGGCATTCCAGAGGTGTCCTGCTTTTACTGAGAGTGCAGACTGGCTAAAGGAACTTTTCCTAAAGGGGATGATACAGTCACCTCTCTCCACAGATCTAGTTTGTCTACCACTCTGCGTGTTTCGTTTGATAAATTCACCAAGTGGGGGAGGAGCCATATCATGAAGAACTTTAAAAACAAGACACATATAGGAGAATTTAGTGATGTTATCCCAGCTCAGGAGACTGTGTTTACTTAGAATTGCACAGTGGTGATAACTCCTGGGCTTTTTATCAAGTATTTTAAGAGCCTGCTTATGAAGGATTTGAATTGATTTTAGAGTTTGAATGCGGCTTGTTTAAATATACTGTGTATGTATATATATATATATATATATATATATATATATATATATATATATATAATATAGCTTAATTCACCCAAAGCAGTCTTGCTGCTCTCTTATAAGTAAGTAAAAGTGATGTAAAGGTGCAATCTGGAAGATATGCTTAAAAAAAACAAAAAACAAAAACATGAACCAACGTTATTTAACAGAATATGAAGAGTTTTGACATGATGTCAAAGATATTTGTTGTAGCAGAGATTTCTACAGCGAGCCCTGGAGGAGATAGTGAGTCAAGTCAGCCCTCGGTCCAGCATGAGAGGACGAAGAAGAAGAAGAGCTGCCCCGAGGTCTCGTAATCGCATGGAAGGTTCCCCGAGTAGCGGCACAGTAAATACAACAATGGCCTAAACCCAGCTGCAAGAAACCTCTATCAAGAAACCACGTCCAGTGGCAAATAAAATACCTTTTTAAGACATAAAAAGAAGCAAAACGAGAGTAAACATTGGCGGGGCTTTCTTTTGGTAACATCTAACATTGGCTACTTCGCAAAACGATAACTTCAGAGCAACGATAACGCAACAGTACCAAAAAACATCAAAAATGGCATCAATATATGGTTTTGATGTGGTTGTTTTCTTGCTACTTTGTTCTTGCTAAAACTGAGCTCAGACATAAACTAAAGCAGTGATTTTCAACCACTGTGCCGGCACACCAGTGTGCTATGAGAGATCAGCAGGGGTGCCGTGGGAAAATGTTCAATTTCACTTAATTGGTCCCAAAAAATATTATTTAGTTGCCGCAAATAATTTACCATTGTTGAATGTCTGAGCCTGCAATAGTGGCTGGCCGAGTAATTACATACTCTCCATGCCAGTGGGTGGCAGTAGGTAGCGCAATAATTACCTTGTTAATTTAAGATAGTAGAATTAGGTTGTGGTGAAGAACAGATGGAGAAATATTTCAAAAAGAGAAATGCAGACTCTGAACTGGGCCCTGGGCAACTGTCTAACCCGGATGAAAAGCCCTGTACGAGTGGTGGTAAAACCAAATTTGTGAGTTTGAGGCAGTACAGTGAAAGTCATCTTTTGTTTTGGATTCACTTTCACCGGGGTTCCGACTTCACCGATCCCGGTGTGCTTGGTGTGTGGGGAAAAGCTAGCAAACTGAAACGTCATCTCGAGACCAAACACTGAGAACAGGGACTATTTTGTTCGCCTGCGCACGCAAACTGAGACGTGGGTAACTTGTACGAGTGTCTGCACTGGTGGAGCAGCAGCCATGGTCGGGCGCATCAAACGCTTCGTTAGCAGAGTGAAAGCGAGAAGTCCAGATGTTCTCGTTACGCACTGTTTTTTTGCACCGCGAGGCGCTCGTCACCAAGACTTTACCAGCAGACCTAGCTCCTGTGTTGAATAAGGTTGTGCGCATGGTTAACTTCGTAAAGACAAGACCTTTGAAAAGCCGCATATTTGCATCTTTATGTGAGGAAATGGGAGCGGAGCATAAAGCCCTATTGCGCTTCCACACAGAAGTCCGATGATTGTCGCACAACAAAGTGCTGGACGTGTATATGAGCTGCGGAGGCACTACAGGTGTTTTTGACTGATGAGAGGTCTGATGACGCAAAGCTGCTTGCAAGTGATGAGTGGTGTGCAAGGCTGGCATACATGGCGGATATATTTCAGAAACTGAATGAAATTAATACACGAATGAAAGGCCGAAATGAAAACCTGCTCACAAGCACAGACAAAATAAATCGTTCAAAAGTGCATCTCTGGCAACAACATTTTGAAAGTGCCAATCTTGACATGTTCCCCCTCAGCCAGAAATGACAAGATGATGTCAACACTGCTGGACTGTGTGAGATGATAGGAAGACACTTAAAAACTCTTGAGGAGAAGTTTATTTTTTTATTTCCCCTCAACCTCCACTGAATGCCTTGACTGGGTTAGGGATCCATAGCTCAGCAACAGTTTTTTGGAAAGGACGTGACTTTGCATGAGCAGGAGGAACTAACTGAGCTGAGACAGGACTGCGGTTTAAAGCTGAGCTTTGCCTTTGGGCAGTTTCTGACTGTTGCCAAGGAGTTCACTATTCTTGCAAACAAAGCAATTTCAACAGTGCTCCTATTTTCCACAACATATCTGTTTGAGATGAGCTTTTTTAAAGAATGGCTGCTATAAAAACTAAAACAGAGAGAGACTGAGAGCTGTTGAAGAAGAGCTTTGTGTTTCTGTGGATATCAACTCTGTGTTCATCTAAACAGGCCCAGGTTTCACACTGAGTAAATATCAACACATCAAGAGACAAATTGTCAGCATATATGCTGTATTATGTTACAATGTGACATGTTGTAACTTTTTTGGTTATTGGTGTGCCGGTGCTGGTGTGCCAAAAAAGGTTGAAAAACACTGAACTAAAGGGCCGACGCCACACATGAAGATTATGATACAACAGTGTTATTTTGACTGGGGAGGAGGAGGACAATCATTAGACATTAAACCATTAAAGCTCTCACTGGTCATGTGTTTGGCCTTTAGCACTTCATCACACAAAGACAACGTTTCCTTATTCCAGACAGGGCTGGTATATTGAGATAAGAAGAAAGTATATTCCCTTGAGTTTGCCTTCTGAAACCGGGCTGAATCTGGGCCAGAGGAACCAGCCTTTTCTGTGGAGGAACTTTCTCAAAGTGTAATAGACAAATGTGTAATTTGGAGTTCAGCTGCCACACAGGCTGGCGGATAAGCATCATAATTACAGGCCACTCATGGTGGGTGGCACGAAAAAAAGGACTGCAATTGTTATTTTGTTATTTTTCAAGTTCTATTTGTTGTAGATTTTTCCCCTTAAATGTGCCATTGTTTTTGCTCTATGTGACAATTTGTTTCTGTTCTTTTCAAAGATGGGATCTTCTCTCAGGACCTTCAGCTCGCCCCCCCCCCCCCCCCCCCCCCCCCTGCATGCAGGAAGTACATAATAAGTGTAGACAAACACAGGAAGCAGGACATGCTGTCGTGTTGCGGAGCTATTTTTCTTCCTCGCCTTCCATCCCAAGCCGAAGGCTGCGTCAACCTCTCCTCCTGAACAACTACGTCAGCTATTGGACGGCACCAGAAAAAGCACGGGGCAGGAAGCCGACTCTCCATTTTCGCCCCCTCCGCTCTCAAAAAACAACCAGCTCCAACCTTTTTCCTGAAATAAATCCTTATCGCTGGGCTTCCGCTTGGCCGAAAAGCGTTGACTTTGAAGAAATACACACACCGTTACAACTCCACACAAGTCTTCCCACTGAACAGGGGGTCATACATACATCTTCTGAAGCTTTCTTTAAAGATAACCATTGTTTTTCTCTTCTGAGTGGTCCACAACCCCAACCCCTTCCTTCCTATCTTTCTCCCTGCTCTTCTTCTCACGCTTTCATCTGTGTATCCGTTATCTACTCTCTTTTAAGTAAAATGATGTGGCATTCAGGTCAAAGCTGTTCTATTCCCCTTAAAGGAAAACAAAGTCCTGCCTTGGATGTGATTACCCTGATAGATATCATCAGTCTGTGATGTTCTGCAAGTTAATTTGTCGGGAATAGTCGACTTTTTCAGTGTGCAAATTTTGCCTTAACCTGTCTCACTTCAGATTCACTTCAGCGAGTGTTTTCCACAAACATGTCGAGATAACAGCTGTTAACTTGCTCCTGTTCGTCGAAAGTGGGTTTATGGGTACATACAGCAGTTAACTAGACAGCCATCGTCTGTGGAAGACCCCAAAACACTACACCCACAGGTGAATGTTATTCCAAAACCACGGCTATTCATTTGCTGTTATAACCATGTCTACTCTAGTCTCAGGATTTCCATCAGGTATTGGAACCTGGCTTCAGGGATTTGCGGCCATTCAGAAAATTAGTGTCACTGATGTTGGGCGATAAAGCCTGGCTCGAGGCTCCAGTTTACTCCGTCGGAACTGCTTGTCAAACGGTCGAATAGCTTCAGAAAACCTTTTGAACGTCACAATTAAAGAAAGGGCCAATATGTTCTCACCCCCAATGAGTGCCGATGCTCAGAGCAACTAATATATGTAAGTGTAAGTGTGAAACACCTCTTTTCCTAAACCTAACTAAGTGGATTTGTTACCTAAACTAAACTTCCTGTGGGTATATAAGTTTATTTTGAAAAGTCGCTATACATGTAACTGACACTTCTTAAAACTGACTCTAGAAGGTTACGTAGAGCGTCATAATTTGAAGCTAAGTGCCACTGACCAAAGCTGCGGTATTTGAGGCTTTGGGCTGTGAATGGGTTGAGGGGGTTCTGCTTCAATTTCTGCAACTCACCGAAACCGACAATCTTTGAATTTTTCTCCAGAGCTCATTCGTTCATTCTTGACACAACTATTCCTCTCACTTTTCGTGCGTGCAACCAAGTAGAACGCGATGAAAGACTTCCAGGAAAGACGGTCTAAAGATGAGCTCCGTCACGCCCGCTTTGAAATGATAGCGCGTCTCCCTCCTTCTCGATGACGTCTGGCCAGCTCTTCACCGAGCCTTCAAGCGCGACCGTTCGGAACAACTATGAACACTTTCACCTTCCAACATGGTCAGACAACATGTTTTTTTTTCCTAGCACAACCTGGATCCTCACAGTCGGTGCTCCAGATAATTGGATGGGCTTGAGGTCAGGGTTTTGTGCAGGCCAGCCAAATTCTTCCACATCAAAATGGAAAAGCCATTTATTCGTTGACCTGTCTTTCTGCAGGGCGGTCATTGTCATTTTAAAACAAGTAAGGCCCTTTTCTGAACTATTTACAACAAGCTGGACTTATCTAAGGCATTGTATGCTGTCATATTAAGATGTACCCTCATTGAAAGGACTAAATCATACAAAATGACTCTTCACATGAAATAAGAGCCCACGCACTTGAGCTGGGCCTCTTGTTCCAAAAGTCTTGCAGCTGTATTTGCATGAGGGTTATCCTGCCTTCTCTGTGATGGATTTCTTGCTGTGTAATTGTTGAATATCTTCATAAAGCGGTGAGTTAAGAGAAGATAAGACTTTTATTCTCAAACATAGTTCAACCAAACTTGATATTTATATCATGTTAAGATTGATATCTCAGTGGTCCAATCTTTTATAGCTGCATTTAAAATATTATGTTCTTTTCAATCTTTATGTACTTTTGGGAAAGAAAATGGGCAAAACTATATTATCTGTATGAACCATAAAGGTCTCAGGCTTGATTTTCACCTCAATCAATAGAACTGAACCTGAAAACACGCGTTGTTTCTTTCACCTCGAAGTGTCATTGTTCACTCGAGGGTTTCACTTCAAGCATTCTGACTCACACATCCAAGTTTCCCTCATTAAAGAATCAGCAAGTGGCCGTATTGGATTCCACTCGACAGACCGTCCTTGGAGACGGCATGTGATACTGGATACTGTTTATAGACAGAGCAGGTGTACACCACATCGACCGGCCAAACCGCAGCATTAATAATTTACCGCGAGGTCCAGCAGCCACCACGTGAGCACGGAGGAAGTCTGCTCGTTCGGAGAGCGAGTCAGTGCGACTTCATTTGTTTTTAGCTGCGAGGAGTTTCTTGTAAAGTAAAACCAAAGAGCCATGAGCAGGTAGTGTGTGGTTGGGTCAAAGGAGTTGGTCAGTAGGTCATCATGACTCAGGAAACATCATTTATTACTATTTTATTGCTTTAGTTGAGGTCTGAGGTTTTGGGCAAGAGATAATACATCCTGAACTCATGTGTAGAGATCAACAAAATACTTCTACTACTCCTCAAAACAACACTCCAACTGTGTGTGAAGTTCAACCACCTGAAGAGCTTCTGATAAGGCTCAGCAAACCTCACTATCAAGTCACTAAACATTAACAGAGGGTGACGGATCGTGGGAAATACTTGTGTACCATGAACCTTTTAACTTCCTTAGCTTCAGTTCAACCAAATTCCATATTACGGATGTTATCGCCTAACATCCGTATCACATTTCAGCGACGAACCGCGTACGAGTTGAGAAGTAAAAAAATACGTTACATTCAAACAAGACTCAGGCTCACTGCTATGAAAGTTGCTCAGTTCTGTATGAAGCGAATAAAGATTGACTTCCGAGTATAAAATTACCAAGATCCTTCCACATACTTTGGGCCCATTGAGCGAGCGCACTAGCGTTTTCGCTAATTTCGCCTCCAGGCTGTTCGCGGCAGCTCGTTCTCGGGCTCATTCACATGAACAGAGGAAGGAAAATAACTTGACTACTAATGCATTTTACAACTTGTATGACCTAATGAAACAACAGATACATTAAGGATTCGTACTGGAAAGGTGATTTACCTAAAAAATATATTATCCGCTGAGCTACAGACGCCTCTTTCTGAGCGTAATAATCTTTTAGCCCCGTGACTTCATCACAACGAACCCGGAGGCTGTAGTTCCACGGTTTGGCCGCTAGGTCAAATAAAACAAACACAGACACAGCGGTGCTTTGAGCTAAATGACAATGCAAACACGCTGATGCTAAGCAGGTGTAAAGTTGACCATGTTCACTGTCTTAGTTTAGCTTGTTAGCATGCTAACATTAGCTAATTGGCAGGAAACTATAGTGTTTCGCCAAAGTTGATGGAGACGTCATTAGTTTGGCAGATATTTGGTCGTAAACCGAAGATTTAGGTGGAATTTTTGCATCGTGTTGGCACTAGAGGAAAATAACAGCACTAAACCAAAACACACACACATGCCATCTTCATCTATTTCTGTCTGTTTCACACTGACTTCTTTCCCTCAAGGTTTTTTTTTCTGGAAACCAGCCGACTGCTGCTGTTTATTTAGGAAACTAGTAGCTGAGCTCAGATCGCACAGTTTCACAGAGGGCCGTTTCAAGAGTCTGCGTCGCTTTATTGCTTGAACAGGAGAAAAACTAATTCTTCACAGAACAAAAGCGGTGAGAAATCAACTCCATATCACTCTCTGCATGGCGCACAAGTGGCAAAATGATGGATGTGTTACAACGAGGCAGAAAGGGAAACACTCACCTGTGAAGTTTCCAATTCGTTGCCGCCGCCGCCGCAGCTCCCCCTCCGTGATTGGTCGCTCGGGGTGTCAGGCTGCAAGGGCCGGTAGCCAATGAGAGGCACGCCGCTTGACTCCACCCCCGGCAGGTCATAACCACCTGCTCGCATGTGCATGTTACGGGGGAGCATGGTGCCAGCTGCCACAGACAGGGAGGACATGAGAAGAGAAGTGTTTCAGGGAATCATCTTGAGACTTTGTTGGGATTAGATAAGTGACAACATGTTATTATAATGTGTACTATTATCATTCTCAACAATAACGCACTAAGAACAGGAGAGCACTGGCTTCCTGTCTTTAAAACAATACATTTAACATGACTACTGTGTCTATAATATATATATATATATATATATATATATATATATATATATATATATATATATATATATACTGTATAGATAGATAGATAGATAGATAGATAGATAGATAGATAGATAGATAGATAGATAGATAGATTGCATTTATCCCCAAGGGGAAATTAGTTTGTCACAGTAGCAAGCAACTTACATAGAAGACACAAAAAAAGACACAAAAAATATCAGGAATGCAAAATACTCAATATATACAACAAAACAGTTAGAGAGTATTAATTTAGGGAATTAAACAATAAAGAAAGTGTAAAAATGCAAGTATGTGCAGTGTTTATGAAGTGTATATAAGTATGTACAGTGACTAACTAGTCACGAGCCGTCAGGTCTTCTTCTGTCCTCAGGGTCAAAACATGGAGAGGGTCTGTTTTTATAGCACCCCATACCTGTAACTACCATATCACAGCTCATTTTAATCTTCTATTTTATTTTACTCTTCCTGAATGCTATTTCTTTCTTTCCATACAAACCCTTTGTTTATTTTATATCTCGCCTTCAGGGATAGGTCTGTCTTAAACCAACAATCAGGTGCTCACATGAACATTGAAACCGGGTTTGCTTGCTATATTTCCTCCTGTCCCCTGTGACAATGAAAGATTCCTCTCACCGTCAGTGACGGGGGACACAATCCACGGTTCTCATTCTGTGCAATATTGTGTTCAAAAGTTTATCCGACGCTGATATGCTCAATGTCTTTTGTAAAGCACTTTGAATTGCCTTGTTGTTGAAAGGTACTATATGAATAAACGTGCTCTTTCCTGATCCTGGTGGACACACGTTTAAACTTCTATAAGTGGATAACATGGACAGACTGAACTTTTTCCAGCCGATTCGGAACAAAAACACATGCCAGTACACGTATTGCTGAACGCGATACAAAGCAAATGAATACTCTGAACCTGCTATCTCAGCAACAGTTTGAATTTGACGACCTGAGACATTTTGAAATGAAAGCTGTAAACCCCGCTGCAGGTCAGGATTTGCATAGCAACCCCTCCTTCCATTTCCCTTTCCACGCTTTGGTATCTGGATTGCCATGAAGATAGACATCCAGTAAACACTGTGGCCGGAAGAGAGGTGTAGGAGGGAGAGAGAGAGAGAGAGAGAGAGAGAGAGAGAGAGATGGAGAGGCTGATACAAGCGCTATGGAAATGAGACCTATGGATTCTCCCACTCTGTTGTGCAGGTAGTGCATTAGGCAGTTGTTAGTTTTAGTTTTTACTTTTCTTGCTGAAAGGCCACATAATCAATGTCGTAAAGAGCCTGCAGATATATGACAGTGTACACACACACACACACACACACACACACACACACACACACACACACACACACACACACTGTACAGCTGTAACTAGGTTACAGTCAAGTCACACCCCATAATGCTCTTTTTTTTCCAGCTCAATAAATGCTGCCATAGGGTGGTGCTAAAGTTATGCACCGTCCCAATGATAGCTTCTGACACAATGTAAATGATGATGATGATGATGATGATGATAATAATAGTGCTGTAGAAGTTTGTGCGTGATGGCACTCCCTATCAAAACACTCGAGTGACAAATGGTGCCACTTGCTTCCTACATGAGTCGCTCAGTGACATGAAGGCCGTGGAAATGTTTTGTTTTTTTAAAGAACAGGCGATAAAATGAGCCAGATAGAGGAAGAGAAATGAGGGAAGCTCTGAGGTAATTCAACTTACTTATGGGCAAGTGTCATCCGCAAGATGTGGCTTATCCAACTGTGGTCGGCCGGCTTCAGGCAGCATCGGGTGACGGCTGGCTGCTGCTGGATCAGCTGAGGAGAGTCGCGCCCATCTGTACCACCGACACCGTCAACTACGACGAGACAGTCTCCGTCCTCTCTCTCTCTCTCTCTCTCTCTCTCTCTCTCTCTCTCTCTCTCTCTCCCTCCTTTTCTATCTGGTGTCCCCGCGCCGCTCGTCTGTCCAGCCTTCAGCAGCTGATAGCGCACTTTGGCCAAGCTGCAAACTCCCTCCCTCTCCTCCTCCCCTCTCTCTCTCTCTCGCTCTCTCTCTCTCGCCCTTCCTCCCTCCCCCTCTCTCTCTCTCTCCCTTCCTCCCTCCCTCCCTCTCTCCCTCTGACGTCGCAGTTCCTGTATGTTGTGCTCTCCGCGCTGAGGCAATAGCACCGAGCCTCTCCGGCTCCAATGCGACGCTCCTCCGGGGTAATGTGACTTCAGGGACGGAAGAGGGAGACATTCGCAGCACGGACGCGTTTCGCGCGCACACGCGAGACAGTACGCGCGCACACGCAATACAGTACACGCGCTTTTTTTGTTTTGTTCCAAGTGACAATCCTTAAACCTGTAACCTCTTCACCTCACCTAAGCAATTCTGAAACGTCAACAATAACCATACAATCAAGAACCCAGAGATTAACTTCATGACTATATGTTAAAGGTGAATATGTACGATATGAATATGTAATATATATATAAAATATGAATATGTTAAATTGGAAATACAGAGTATCATGTCAAATATTTGTAACAGTAGTAAGTTAGTAGTATAAGTGTTTTATTCAGTCATCACATACAAAACAATGAGTAAAGTCTATACAATCTAGTAAACAATATGACTGAAAAGGTATAGGTATGAAGCATAATGCTTATATATTCCTATCCTAAATTATTTTCAATTAAGTAACCCTCAAGTTAATTAGATATAACAGAAAAAAGAAAAGAAAAATATATATTTAATTCACACAAAAATAGCTTTATAAACAATCCTTTTGAAAACCCAAAATTGTAGTTGACCATTCTTACATTTATGTTAGTGTTGTTTCATAATTTAACTCAGAGATATATCTTGTAATCCATTTTTTTTTTAGCTTTTTGTACGATAAACTTACAAACATCTCTCAAATCATATTTACACTCATGTATTGAAAACCACCCCTGTACACAGTCTGGCAGTGACTTTGCTTTAGTTCTGAACATTGTTTGCATTATTATATAACATGATATTTTACAAACAACAGCTCATAGTACAATGGAAGTGTAGTAATAACTACCTTTGCACAGCAGGACGTTTTTCTTTCTCTGTGTACTGTAATCTGAGTTGCTCCGGGATGTGTTAAACATCTTCTTAAAACCAGTCTAACGTGATGGTTTAATGTTACATAGCAGGTCCACCACGTGTGCATTTTAGTGCATGGGAGTCTCGCTGTGCTTTACACCAACACTAAATAATAAACAATAAATAAACGTTTGCACTGTTCCAGCTGTGAGCACCGTTAGCATCTAGCCGCTGGCTCCATGTTGAGAACCATGTGGAGGCAATACACTTGAATTAACTTAATTTAAAGGAACAGTGTATTGAGTGGGATTAATTGGCATAAATGGAAATTGCCGTATAATGAACTCAGAATCATTATGTTTTTGTCAGCTTAGAAAAAGCTGTTTATATATATACAAATGCAGCGCGTCCTCTTCCATGGAGTCCCACATGTTGTACCGCCATATTTCTACAGCAGCCCGGACAAACTGCACACTGGCTCTTGGGAGAGCCTTTCTCACTTTTACGTTAATTAAAGGGATACGGAATCTCAGTATTAAAACAGGCACTAGTGCTAAATTATTAAAGACCGGAGTATTGTTTTTATAAGTAATGTTAATGTAATGTTATGGTGTTATTTATTATGCAGCGGGCATCTCCTCTGCTCTCTTGGTCAGGGCTGAGCTCCTCCAACACACAAATACACAGAACTAATTCAGCATACTGAGCAGAGAGGCTGTGGTGGAAACACTGAAGTAAAGATTATTTGAGTTGATGACACCTTTGCTTGTTACATGCGCAATAACACATTTGCGAGTAAAAAGCCAATAATTTATCAAGACAGCTGTTCAACAAGCAGGAAAATATAAACAAAAGCAAAACCTTATTTAATCAGCTCTGTCCACAGTCTCTCATCCACTACCAATATGTGTACACAAGCACAGCTCGAAAGCTCAGCCAAAACATTTTCTTTTTTTTACAAACAAGCTAAAGCAGAAGTTTATCGTAGTTTGTTCTTGTAAACGTTCATTTATTTTTCAAAAGGGTATATATGTTCATCAATTATTTAGTAATGAAAGTATTGATAAGAGTAGCTCCCTTGTAGTAATAATATCCGAAATATACCTATCCCGAAGGGTCACCGTAGTTCTCTAAGGGGTATGTTGCAAATTACCACTTGATGGCACTAAATCACACACACCGTTCCTTTAAATCCTTTAAAGCCTAATCCGAAATTGGCTTTATTTTTTTGTACCATAAAACAAATCCTCATCCTGAATAGGCTTTGATATATAATTTACACCCGTATACATGTTTTTCACATAACTTGCCTTAGTGGAGAGAAACTAAGTGGCCAACATTAACTCAACTGTAGTTTTGAGGTAACATACTTTAACTTTATCAGTAGTTCTATCCAATGCTAATTTATACTTTTGTACCTTTTTGAAGGCAAGTGCATTTTTTTACTATATCCAATTATGATGTATTATTTGGGGTTAAACTTCCAGGCAGTATGTAAAGTAATTACAATTAGCTCCACCAACACAATAAATCATTAATAGTTATAATCCAGTAATATTATATATTATTCTGAATGGTGGTCACTTTTACTTTTAGAACTTTAAGGTTTCTTTATTTTTATTAAAATAAAAAGGATTTTGATGTACTTTTACCAAGGAAAGGTTTTGAATGCAGGACCTTTGCTTGTAACAGAGATTTTTACACAGTGGTGTTACTACTTTTACTTTTACTAACCTTATCAAGGCATCAAGTATTCTCCTTTATAATCCTCCTCAACAACAGTTGAGATGCAATATTGCACTTTGTACTACCCTTCATTAATTGACTGATATAAAGTAATCACCAGTTACTTTGCAGAATAGCCTTTATGCATAAAAAAGATGAGCATCATTAAATGACTCAAAAATGACCCAACATATAAAAAGGGTACATTTAGCTCCGCCTTGACCATCTACACAGTAAAATGCAGCGTAAACAGTAAATTAACATATTAATAGAACACTCACAGGTGCATTTTTCTGCATAATGAATCCTTTTACATACTTGTAAGACACAATTGCATGCAGGACTTTAACTTGTAATGGAGTATTTGTACATTGTGGTATTGATACCTTTACTGAAGTAAACTATCTGAATACTTAACTTGACTAACATCAAACTCAGACCCACCCACCCCAAAGAAATATCACTTTGTAAAAATGGCATCCTTCTGTGGCTCTAAAACTCTCAAGCTTTACAAGGATGTCCAAACATAGTGCAGTACCATGTGTGTGTGTGTGTGTGTGTGTGTGTGTGTGTGTGTGTGTGTGTGCGCGCCCCTGAGTCTCATGACATCTCATGACACTGATCCGAACATGCTTAACTCTCCTAACGATCTTTGATTAATTGGCTGATGCTCTCTCTGCATGTCAAAGGACTGGCTTGTTGTTGTTGTTGTTGTTGTTGTTGTTGTTGTTGTTGTTGTTGTTGTTGTTGTCTACCTCAACTGAGTGGGACTGACTGCAAGCAAAAGGCCATCCAAGGCCATGCACATTTTGGACAGTTGAAACTGAGTGTTTCACTGACGAACAAACATCACATGCAGTGAGTGAGTGATGTTGTGTTCTTTTCATATTAGTAGTTTTTTAGAATCCTGAAGAGAAACAACTCTGCAGCATTTCAAATTTTGTGAGACCTTTAGCACTTCCTGCCCGGTGGTGGAAAAAGTACTCTGATCTTTTACTTATTGTGAGTAAAAGTGTCAATACCACAATACAAAAATACTCTCTTACAAGTAAATGTTCAACATTCAAATGTGTATTTAAAGTAGGTTTTAGCATTACAATATACTTAAAGATGCAAAAATACTTATGCACAATGGGGCCCATTTCAGAATAAAAGGTGTTATAATACTGCATTATAATTAGTGATTTCATGTTGTTTAATGTGGGGCCAATTTGATACTTTATATCCTGCTCTGTAGTTTTATTTATTGTATTAAGAATGTTAATCTGCAAAGTAACTGGTAACTCATGTTGTCAAATAAATGCAGTGGAGTAGAAGGATACATAGCAGAAAAATGGAAATACTTAAGTAAAGTAGTGCCTCACAAATGAGTACAGTACTTGAATGCATGTCCTCAGTTACATTCCACCTGGTCCTGCCCTGCAGGTGGGGGCCTACTATCTGATCACATCTTATCCTGTCGTCCAGTCTCTTCAGTCTCAACTCAATGACCCTGAACATCTCTCCGGCTCCACTGCAGTCCCTGTTCTTGTATTTGCTCGCCACCTAGTGGTGGCGGCTTGGAATTGGCACTTCCACCACTTGTTAATCTGCCAGAGGCCATTTTGAACCGCACGGCGGTGTTGCCACACGCTTGACTGGTGTGAGTAATGTGTAAGACGTCAATAAACAAGAAAAGACACACAAATAAACAAACAAAACCTTGGCTCGGATACACGCGCCTGTAACCAAAACGTGCTGTTCTTCCAAAGCAACTTAACTGTGAGTATAATCTGCTGCAGCCTTAATTGGGCATTGTTATAATTAAATAATGTGTCTGTGACTCTGTTCGGGCAGTTTTTTTTTGCCTTTGTTTTGAAGCAGTAAATGTGTTTTCTGGCACTTAATATACATTCAACAATGGTCATGTTTGGTTTCTGACTGGATCTTGGGAGTAGCAGTCTGCATTGTCTGTGGCACATAGCTTATGACTTGAGTTGGTGTAACCAGTTCCATACTTGTTTTGTATTTTCCATCACACGTTAAATTAAAGCCCGGATGTCTTTGTGAGTGGAGATGACCCTCCCTGGATGTCACATCTGTCATGCAGATGTGGTTAGCCAAATGTTATCCAGTTTGGACTGGAGAGGTTATTCTAAATAAATACAAAACACCTTGATAATTTATGTGATGCATATTAGTGAGATCATTATACCTGCATGCAAGTCTGCTGTGATATTATAAGTGACATTCTATAACCCGACTCATACATCAGACGAGTTGGTAATGTCCAATCGCCCCCAAATTCCCCTTTACTAAAGAAAAACACCCCCTACATTCCTTAAGTTTGATATAAGACTGAGCCTTATCATTTATATTGGTAGAGACAAGTTTAAGTGTTCGGCGCTGCTTGCTCGGGCATCTCAGTTTAAAAACTTTCCCCCACGGCTTTCCTAAACTTGGCTGGTCCCTCTTGTTCTCGCCCAATTAATGAGGCGGCTAAACTCATTAATTGGCCACTTAATTGGCCCCCGCCGCTGCGCGCGCTGCTTCCTCTGTCTGTTTTTCTTCTAACGCACCGCCGTCCCTCCCTCCCGCTGCCAGACATCACAATCCCACCTTGTCACAACGATTTAGGGTCAGTCTCTCAGACGGGAAGGTGCTCTCGCCGCGGACGACCCCCCACCCCCTCCCTCCCTCTCCACCTCCGGACCCCCCCTCTCCATCGGTATCTCCCTCCCACTCTATCTCGGTGTTTTATGTCTGCGTCACAACAAGTCGGTCGAGAGCGAGAGGCAGGGATGATGGCGTCTCTGGCGGCTTGATTCCGGCGCTGCTCTGACAAAACCCGCCTTAATAGCATCAATAGGTGGAGGCGGAGAGGGGGGGGCAGGGGGGGCGGGGGGAGGGGGGAGGGGGGGCGACGGGAACATGACGAAACGGCATCGCGGAGGACGGACAAACTAGACTGGGAGACGGACGGACAGTCAGTTGCCTCCCCCCCCCCAACCCCCCTCCCCTCCCCTCCTCCCCCTCCTCCTCGCTTGACTGACACACACACACACACACACACACACAAACACACACACACAAACACACACAAACACAGGCGCTTGGCACAGACAGGGACATACATGCACACCATCCACTTTTTTTGCAAACACGCAGGCGGCGCATCCGAGCGGGCAGTAATTGGGCAGCGGAGATCCACAGCAGATGAGGGCATTTCATGTCCAGCCTGCCCGGGAATCACTGTGACCCCGACGGAAAGGAGTTCGACTTGACAGGTACCCTTCACCGGCGCAGCTCACTGTGTTGCAATTTGCCCGATTTCCTTTTTGTGATTCACAAAAGGGCTAACATGCACTGTTGTGCATCCTGCGTCTGTCTTGACTTGAGTGCATGCACTGGAACAAATGCTTGCAGAGATAATGCCCGCACCAGTCGTTTCATGCGTCTATTCAAGTTTGTAAGGATGTTGGGAGAGAAGAAGAAGAAAACAGCAAAGTGCCTGGCGGATGCTTCAAGTAGCCGCACACTGATCTTTGCTCATTCAATCAAACTGTATTGCAGCAGTCATCATGCAGTGTTTTTTCTTCTTCTTTTTTTTCTGTGTGTGTGTGTGTGTGCGCGCGTTTCATGTGTGCAGTAATCATTTGTCTTGCTCTCTTGGTTGTGTACTCACTCTCATCTTTCACTGTGGTGGATACAGGCTGTCGCTATGCTCTGATCTAAAAGGAGGAGGGGGTGTGAGGTGTGTGTGTGTGTGTGTGTGTGTTTGGGGGGGGGTTAACCCCCTTTGCACCGAAGCCCGCCTGTCTGAGAGCCAGCCCGAAACGCCGGGGCCATAAACCCCTCTGTCAGCAATGGCAGCAAAGTATTCAGCGAATAAATCGGATTTCCATTTCACATGAGCCCTGCTCTCCCTCCTCTCCCTTTCTCTCTCTCTCTCCCCTCTCTGTCTCTCTCCTCAGGATGGGGGGAGTAAGTGAAGGAGATGATGTGTTGGCACGATGGAGTGATGGACTACTGTACCTCGGCAATGTGAAAAGAGTAAGTGCATGTGGGAGTGTGTGTGTGCGCGCGTGTGTGTGTGACAGAAAGACTTCTGAGTGTGTGGAGTGTGAGTCGGTGAGTGTGTTCACCTGGATTTTTGAAAGGACTTCCATTTAGTTTTGTCAATCATTCTCGCTCACCTGCTATCTCCCTCTCAGGTAGATGGAGTCAAGCAATGTTGTCTGGTGAGATTTGAGGACAACTCGGAGTTCTGGGTGCTGAGGAAGGACATTCACTCGTGTAAGTGGAACTCTTTTTTTCTTCTTCTTCTCCTTCCCTCCCTTCAGCTGGGAGAGTTAAATAGCTTTCTGTTGGGATCTCTTTGTGTGTCTTATAGGTAAAAAAAAATCTTAGATTGAGTTTTGGAATTTCAGCTGCACTCCAACTAAAGGTGTTTGTTTCCATGCTGAAACTTTGCCCACAGAGTTGAAGGAATACTTTTCTGATTCGTTGCCCATGTGAGCTTAAAACTTTTCAGGTTTAAAAAATAAAAAAATGTATACACCGGTTCTGTCGGGATCTCTGAGTTGTGACTCCTAAGAAAAGAAATTACAGTCACGTTCGAGGTTATGATGCCGAGGGCTCTGAGTATTATGATCGGGGCACGGCGAGTTGTAATTGGTATATTAGAGTCTATTTATGAATTTATTAGATTAATGACTCTTCAGGGAAATGGCGCCCCCACTCCACCTAACATCAAGCGAAGGGGGAAGTTGGACGCTTGTTAGGACCAGGCTGAATATCCGCCCGTCAAATGAAGTGAAATCTGAAAGGGTGCAGGAGACACTGAAATCAATGAGGTGGCAAGGATGTGAATCAATATACATAAATTAATGCCGTTGACTGCTCTCTCTCTCTCTCTCTCTCTCTGTCTTCCTCTTTCACGTTTACTTCCTCCCCTGCCTCTCTCTGTCTTTCTCTGTTTGCCTCAGTCGCTGCCGGAGTGGAAGAAGTTTGCTGTATTTGCGACGCTCCGCCTCTTAAAGAACCCCTCATAAATTGTCTTAAATGTCGCCACGGTAAGGAAGCACGCCTCATCATACGCTGTCAAGCGCTGGATCTCCACCAGTTCTTGCACTGACCTTGAAGATTTGACACAGTACGCTAGACAACAGCATTGCTGTTTGAAAAAAAAAACACAACAGAAAGCCATCTATCGGAAATAAATTGTTGCATCCTGGCTAGAATAAAAATGACTGAGATGCCCACAGACATGGAGCTCAATTCATAGACTCAAATGCCACACGTTTTATTTACTTGAGCTTGTTGCTAATCCACAAAGATCCACATATTTTAAGACCGAACACAAAAAAAAGAAGTTTAAAATTGCATCAATTACGTCGTTAAAAATTCTAAAAATGACATCTGCTCCTTCGTCAAATCAAGAATCTATGAAAATGCAAAAATCCACCTTAAAAGTTGAATTCCTGGATACAATATCCTACTTCATTGTAAAGTCCACTTTCAGTATGTGCACTGGCTACCAAACATGTCAATCAAACTCAGATTTAAAGGGAGAGCAGAGAAACTTGAAACAAAAAAGCCCCACCTGTCTGGTGTCAAACTCTGCACACACATCTTTCTGCACATTGAAGGTAACACATCCAAGTGCAGTAACTATAAATATAACATGTTGTTGAGTGGAGAGGGAGTTTTCTCCCCAAAATCCCAAAAGCATTTGCAACAATTCACAATTCTACGGCCGAACTAGGCAGTCTAAACAGTCTCGATTGATGAATAGCTAAGAGGAAAAATATGTATTTTTGAATTTGAGGTAGACTGTCCCTTTAAAAGTTTGAAGGATGAAATGAAATATACCGAAGTGCGAGTGGGAAGAAGTTTCACAGACACTCGGCAGCAGGAAGGGGCAGCAGATTTTACCATCATGTCTTCACGGCTCTGTCAGACTAACAGGTTTGCTGACAGTTTGTTTTGGGGGGAAAAAGCAGACAAACGTACTGCCTGCTCCCTCGATGCTAATAGTAAAGTAAAATGTTTTGCCTGCCCCTGACAAAACCAGCAGATCACTACACACGGAGCCGCTCTGCCATTATCGTCACTCCGGCTGTCTGTCTTGTAAACACGAATTAAACGCTCTGCCTCCTCCCATTACAGGTTATCATCCGGAGTGCCACACGCCAGCCATCGAACCGGAAGCTGACAGCGATTCGTGGATATGTCGGCAATGTGTCTTTGCGGTTGCAACCAAGGTCAGGCTGCTAATCTCTCCGTCTCACACTCTGGGGGGAAGAAAACATTCATGTGTAATGTGGGAGACATCCAGTCAAATATATCAGGCTTCGCCGCCACGACAATGTTGTGTACAGCAGAAAATGGCTGAAAGCACACTAATTCCCTCAGTATTGACTTCAATATTAGATGTTCTACATTGTGTCCAAGAAATCATGAAGAATCAATAGTTATGCAGCTGAAAAACTACGCTGAAGTTGAGAGAAGTACATTTAAAGCCAATCAATCACATGTGCTCCAGTTCTGTAGATATGAGATGAGAAAGCACCCGGTTAATTGTCAATCGGTCAACGTCCATATCTCATTGTCCAGACTTCCTCTGCTTTGGACACTATCTCTCACGGATGACCTACAATAAAATGAGACGAATTGCTTTCTCCCCACCGAATGCGATCCGTCTCCCTCGCTGCTCTGACATGACAGTGATTTGAGGGTTCACCGACTAATCAGTTCTGTCCTAAAATTGTGTTTTTAGAGAGGCGGGGCGCTCAAGCGGGGACGTTTCGCCCGGCTCATGCAATTCATGAAACTCCGGCTTCCCTACCAGCTGTCGTCTTTGGACTGGGACCCGCAGCATCTGACCAATCAGCAACAGTGCTACTGCTACTGCGCCGGACCTGGAGAGTGAGTGACACCGCAGAGGCCAGTTTAAGTTTGGATGTACAGCTCACGTATGCCCTCTAACATATGGCATTTTCTCCGAAAAGCGCCATCTCATCGCAGTCAAAGTCGTCATGTGGATTATTTGCAAATTGCATGCAGCATACCAGACATGTGTCAAACTGTATTAGCAGGATTTCTTTAGAGTTTGTTTTGACTTTCTTGGAATGATGTGAGAGATGTTCGCTGTATCAGTTCAGATACTGTTAGGTGACCTGTCAATCAAAACAAAAAATGTTGCACCAAACTCTTTTTTTATGCATTTGCGGTGTTTAATTTTGTTTTGCTCCTTCGCTTATGTTGCGCTCTTTTGCTTATGTGGCGAACCCTGCCCACCTGGCACATAAATAAGTAACAAACAAACTCCCAAACCGCCGTATCTTTATGAGTAGCAGGATCCGGTGGGAGTTTACAACTGAAGACACATTTCAGCTCAGAAAATGAGAACTGTCAGCCGCAGTCATCAGCCTTCAGTCTTCCCTCAATTATGCATAAATACAAAAGTGTCTGGTGGCAGATGTTCGACGCATGCATGCATTCGTGTGTTTGAAGGGTCCTGATGTTTGCGTGTTGTTGGCCTGCAGGTGGAACCTGAAGATGTTGCAGTGTGGAAGCTGTGGCCAGTGGTTCCACGAGGCCTGCACACAGTGTCTAACCAAGCCACTGCTGTATGGAGACAGGTGGGTTAATGAGCATTAAAAAGCTCTGGATTCTTAATATTCAGAATTATAGCTTTGTCGTCGCAATGACTGTAAAGTAATTTGTCATAAACATTTTAAAATTGTGCACACCAAAACTCATCGTGAAGCAGATTTCAATATTTCGGTGGAAAAGATTCTGATAATGATACATTGAACAATTTAAACTTTAATTTAAGAAATCAAAATTAACAAATGAAAATGGCAATGGACAACTCTTCAAATCTCTTTTATTTAGGGGTCGCTCACCACATATTGTTGACTTTGCAAGGTACAATTTTCAGGTTAGATTGAGCAGAAACCTTCCTGTGCTAACTGAATCAAATATACTTTGATTGCAACCTTATTTATTTTCAATTTCAAATAATCTGTCGACAATGAATCAGATTAATTGATTAAATTGTTGAATCTATAAAATGTCCGAAAATAGTGAAAAAATACCCCTTGCAATTTCTCAGACGAAGGTGACGTCTTTAAAATTGCATGCTTTGTCCGACCAACATTCAAAACCCTCAAAGATATTCAGTTTACAATCATATAAACCAGAGAAAAGCGGCGCACTTAAACTGCAAGCAGTAGATTCCTGGCTGATTAAGATAATCACAGGAAGATGTATCCGCGACAGCTTCACTTGTCAGAGAAACTACCTTAATTAGCTTAGGACTGAATCATTAGTGTGCATGTTAATGTACTCACTGACTTGTGCTACAGGGACTAGAGCTCCTCACACACTCGCAGCAGACGTATCACCTCTCTGTTCGTTGATCAGATATGATGAGGGGAGGGGAGGATATACGAGATGCTGATCGCGGCGCAGTTTGGTTGGCTGAATCTCAAGCGTGTAATAAAATGTATCCATCCATTAAGTCGTTATTGTCATTAACCACCTGTGTTAGCCGACCGGGCTCCACACCCACCCTGACACCTTGTTATTGCCGAAGCCTGTCTGAGGTGGGAAGAAAAGGAGGGATTAGATTTAGATTGACAGTCAGGGAGAGTGAGGCCGGATTGGTACAACATCTGCTGAGCAGGTGATGGAGGAAGAGTGAAGCCCGAGTTCACAGTTGGAATAATAAGCATTTGCTGCCGTCATACAGTGTGTGCGCTTCATCTTTCCTGATGACCTTCAGCGAACACGTGCATATAGCGCGGAAGGACAGATGCACACATTGTTGGTGAGCTGAGTGTTCAGGGTCACCCACAGCAGAATGTTATTACAGGGGAAACGAACACACCTGTCTGCTTATTACCAGTTCAGGTTGATTTGTATGATAAAATATCTAGAGAACAGAGACATGTGCGCGAGGAAGATAAAGGGGGAGAAATCACATTGTACATGAAGAACTTGGACTAAATGATAAGAAATCTGCACAAAAATAGTTTTCACAGAGATTGTGCAACAAAGCATAAAGACAAGATTTAAGATGACAGCTGTTTTTTTTTTATTTGTTTTTTTTAACTAAATGACAAATTGATTAATCAAAGAGAAGAAACAATTTTTTTAGGATGAATCCTATTCCACATGAAGTCACATGAGGCTAATTTTAATGTTTTTTTCCTCATTTGTCTTTTTAGGTTTTATCAGTTCCAGTGCTCTGTGTGTACGAAGGGACCCGAGACCATCCAAAGACTACCCATGACCTGGTGATTTGAACAGTAAAACCTTTACTGACATGTTTGCAGCAAAATAAAGGAGTTAAAACCAGCTGCTTTCACACACAGCACATATTTATGTTGCTAATTCATTGTAATAATATATCTATATAATCATAAAAATATGGTATATTAAGGTAGGATCACAAATATTCTAAAATGTAAAAAAATGAAATCTGAATATGTTTTTTATCGCTTTATTTTTTTATCGCGACCTGTTTCTTAAAACTAATCTTTTTTTTTGTTTTGTTTGAAATGCAGGATGGATTTGGCTCATTTAGTGCTCTACCATCTCTCGCTGTGCTGCAAGAGGAAATACTTTGATTTTGACCATGAAATCCTGTCCTTCACCAATGAGAATTGGGACTCGTTGCTCCTGGGCGCGGTATTGATATTTCCACGTTCAAGCACCATGATGAAATAATGTGAAATGCTGCCTGCCTTTTTTGCATTTGAGACTTAAAGCCTATTAACCGCCATTAAAGTACAATTTTAAAGTAAAAAAAACAAAAAAAAAACACGACCGCTACGTCAGTTTAAAGTGGAACACCACTGAGAATTGCGCTTGACATTGTATCTTTTTAAGATCTAGGTCCTCGACTCTCGGGTTCTCTGACCAGCATTTGCAAACATGAATTAGTTTTGACGAATCCTCAAACTAGAGGGCTAATGCTCACAGTTGTGATATTACCAATTTTAAAGTCTGAAGTTGCTCCACAGAGACGGGTAGATAGAAATACACACCAGGGTGGATTAGAGGAGCATTTCCTGCGAGGTTTTGGGTTCTCCTTTTAAGCTGTTTTTAAGACATTTTGAAACGTATTGTTTGCCCTGTCATCACATGGCAGCAGGGTTTTACAGCCATGTAGCTGCACTCTTCACACGTCAACATTATTTCTGTCAGCGCCCCGTAAAAGAAAATCATCCTTTGCATTAAAGGTTTTCTGTCTAATGGCCGTCCACTGTGTAAACACAGCTTTGATTTTTCATTCCTGCCTGTCTTCTAGCTCTCTGACACGCCAAGGCAAGACCGCTGTCACAATCTCCTCAACGCTCTGAACTCCCACAAGGACAGGTAAGTCGGCGCATATGATGAGAGGAATAAACACCCACCACACATGACTGGATTGATGAGCAGCGCCCCATGAATAGAGGGGTCTTCTTAGTGCTTGCCACGGTGGACATGCAGCAAAATGAAACGTGTGGCTTTGAATAAAATGTCGCTGCCATTTAGACCAGATGAAATTAAACACTTTTTTTGGTGCTTATTTAGTCTTGTTAGAAGAGAACACAAGTTGTTGGTGTTAAATCACAATAACCAGTCAAGAGGTCTAATTGTCTTTAGTGGATTTTCCTTGAATTTTGCAAAAAAAAGAAGAAAAAAAAGTCTGCTCTAATTATGTATAGTGAATTACACAGTCACTGACTTTGAAATGTCCATGAGTGTACTTTTTCATCGTGAGAATAGGTACATGTTGTTACACAATGTAAAATGTATTATTAGCATCAAAGAGGAGTAATGGAAAAAAGTATTTATGAACACCAGAACGTACAAGCTGTATATTTAATCCCGCCCCAGGTTTGTCTCTGGAAAGGAGATCAAGAAGAAGAAGTGTCTTTTTGGGCTTCAGGTCCGAGCCCCACCTCCGCTGACGTCGGATTCGTCGCCCCTCATCACCGACCAGCCTATCAACATCACGCACCGGAGAAGGTCAGTGTAAGGACAGCGCCTCTCTTTTCAGCTCTTATCTCAATAACAGCTCGGGGGTTCCCACAGGGCAAATAGTCATTACACATGAACAATTAACATGCGAATCAAAGGGCTGCAATTTTCGTATGCCAGCAAAAGTATCAGTGTCTTATTATTCTCCTAAAAGAGCATTAAGCCCCCTTGAGAGCTTACGTTTGTACATCCATAAGTGTGTGTGTGTGTGTGTGTGTGTGTGTGTGTGTGTGTGTGTGTGTGTGTGTGCGCGCACATGTCCTGTAGTCTGCAGATTTCACAGACACACTTTTTCTTTTTAATATTTTCAGCAATTAGCTGGTGCTTATTCAGACTGAATTACAATGGAATCATTTGCAGTCAGTAAAATCATATTATTTGAGTCTCCAGTGTTTCCCCCACCGTTAGAATAGGGGGGCGGGGCGGCCCCCTGAAAAAAACCTCCGCCCCCCTGTAATTTTCTCGACAGCGCCAGATCACAAGTCGTCATTTAAGTTTCTCTTTCATATAGAACCGGTCTACACCTTGTTCTGTTATTAAACAAACTAAACGGCCGTATTTTATTGATCTTATCCACACACAGCTTGTCATTTCAGTCTCTACATGGTCGCGTTAACACTTCCCCTCTGCTCTGCGTCGCGCACAGCGGAGTTCCGCCCTGAAGCGCACAGACAGGTGAGCGCTGAAAAAAATATGTCGCGTGAAAAGCAGACCTATATATGCGTTTTAAACGCTCCCAGGGTGAAGATGGCAACAGCAGCTCTCATGTGAGGAGCACCGGAGCAGCTCTCTGAACCCGGAGCAGCTCTCCTGCTCCAGGTGAAAGAGACAAAGTGCTCGGGTCTTGTACCAACAATGAGCTGCTGGCTTCACATATTACAAAAGTACAAAGTACACGGACATAAAACTAAGTCATTAATAAATACATGGAGAAAAGCCTGTACTTTCGGGTAAATGAAAAAAAATAAAAAAATGTCCGATGGAGCAATCTGATTTACTTGAAAGTGATTGCAATTTTCTTTATTCTGTTATTTCTAAAAGCACAGATGGAGTCACAAAATGAAGTTATTTACAGAAAAAGTTTGAGAACCACTGCTTTAAGTGTTTGTGTTGGTGTCGCCGCCCCCGCCGCCGTGCCCCCCCCCCCCCCCCCCCCCACTGGTCTCTGAAACACAAGTATATAAGGTTTTTTGACATCGAAACAAAATTTATATCTTCAGTAATGTATCCTCTAGTTCCCTTTGCTCATCTAAAGCCACAAGCTGCAAGTTTTCAGAATCAGAATCAGAATCAGAAACTGTTTATTAGCCAGGAATGTTTTCACAAACGAGGAATTTTACGAGGCGCAAGGTGCATACATTGCAAATGGACATGGGACGTTAGACGAGACAAACAACAATCAACAATCAACGATAACGATAACAACAGTGCAGCGGGTATTAAATAAGTGTAAGATAAGAAAGTGCTCAGACAACAGATACGTTAATGTGAGTGTACGTTAAAGTGACATGTGTGTTTAAGTTAAAGTGTATGTTAGTGACATGAGTGTTTAAATATGAGGTGTGCAGAGGAGTGAGCGGTAAAGAGAAAGAAAGAGAGAAAAAAAAAAAAATGAAAATAAGAATAAAAAAAAAGTTTAAAATTTTTTTTAAACAAAATAAAAATTTTAAATAACTGGGGGTGACAGAGTCAGTCAGTGGGGGACCCGGGCCCTGTTGATGAGCCCGACTGCCGACGGGAAGAAACTGTTTGTGTGGCGTGAGGTCTTGGTCCTGATGGACCTCAGCCTCCTGCCAGAGGGGAGGGACTCGAACAGGATATGTCCAGGGTGAGAGGGGTCAGCTGCAATCTTCCTGGCTCGCCTCAGAGTCCTGGAGGCAAACAAGTCTTGGAGGGATGGCAGATTACAGCCAATCACCCTCTCAGCAGAGCGGATGATGCGCCGCAGCCTGGCCTTGTCCTTGGCAGTGGCTGCGGTGTGCCAGACGGTGATGGAGGAGCAGAGCATGGACTCAACGATGGCAGTGTAGAAGTGCACCATAATTTTCTTCGGCAGGTTGAATTTCTTCAGCTGCCTCAGGAAGAACATCCTCTGCTGGGCCTTCTTGGCGATGGAGCTGATGTTTATCTCCCGCTTGAGGTCCTGGGAAATGATGGAGCCCAGGAAGCGGAAGGACTCCACAGCGTCGACGGGGGAGTCACACAGGGTGAGAGGGGCGGGTGGGGCTGCGTTCTTCCTGAAGTCCACAACCATCTCCACTGTCTTCAGAGCGTTGAGCTCCAGGTTGTTCTGGCTGCACCAGGTCTCCAGGTGGTCAGTCTCCCACCTGTAGGCGGACTCGTCCCCACCAGAGATGAGTCCAATGAGGTTGGTGTCATCCGCAAACTTCAGGAGGTTGACGGACTGGTGACTGGAGGTGCAGCTGTTGGTGTACAGTGAGAAGAGCAGAGGGGAAAGAACGCAGCCTTGGGGGGAACCGGTGCTGGTGGTCCGAGAGCCTGAGACGTGTTTCCCCAGCCTCACGTGCTGCTTCCTGTCAGTCAGGAAGTCTGTGATCCACCTGCAGGTGGAGTCAGGCACGTGCAGCTGGGAGAGCTTGTCCTGCAGCAAAGACGGGATGATGGTGTTGAAAGCAGAGCTGAAGTCCACGAACAGGATCCTGGCGTAGGTTCCTGGGGAGTCCAGATGCTGGAGGATGTAGTGGAGGGCCATGTTGACAGCATCGTCTACAGACCTGTTGGCCCTGTAGGCGAACTGCAGAGGGTCCAGGAGTGGGTCAGTCAGGGTTTTGAGGTGGGACAGGACCAGGCGCTCAAAAGACTTCATGACCACAGAGGTCAGGGCGACGGGCCTGTAGTCATTGAGTCCTGTGATCCTGGGTTTCTTGGGGACGGGGATGATAGTGGAGGCCTTGAAGCAGGCTGGCACGTGGCATGTCTCCAGGGAGGTGTTGAAGATCTCAGTGAACACCGGAGACAGCTGGTACAGTCCAAGCACGCCCGAAGATCCTCCAGAGCCTCACTGGTCCACTTCTTGAACTTCCTCACTACAGGTTTGCAGAGCTTTAGTTTCTGCCTGTATGAGGGAATCAGGTGAACCATGGCGTGGTCAGAGTTTCCCAGAGCAGCACGAGGAACGGTGTTCCTGTCGAGAGAAGAGAATGGACAATGTTTAGACATAAAAAATGTGAAGCCGTGTTTCCACCAAAGATGTTCTTGGTCATTTTAGTCCCCGGACTACTTTTCAAGGGAATAAAAGGTTTGTTTCTTCAGCCCATTGTTGTCTGCGTTTCCATAGCCGTCGAAAAATCAGGCAAATGAATCAATCTAAATTGATCCCAGAGTACTTCCTTATTTTATGAATGAAACTGTCCATGAGTTGAAGCAGTGACGCTCTCTGTGTTTGACCAATCAGCCTGTAATCCCCACCTCGAAAGCACCAGAACTTTCAAATAGTGCTACCCTTCAACCAGGGTCTTTTGGGGTTAAATGTACCCAAAAATTATCCCCGGAACATAATTTAGACCCTCAAAAGGTTTATGGTCAAATGGGGGCTTAGGTATATTCTTTTCCATTGATATCCGCTGTCTAAATTTATACTTTCTCAACTTAACTGTCAACGAGTAGTAAATCATTTCTCATGATAAAAATTATCCCCTGATATACCAGGTCAACAGTTCCCCTTGATTAATACCATCTTTTACAGTGTGATCCAGACTAAATGCAGTTCCAAAACTAATGCCAGGCTTTTCTTTATATTAGCTGGAGATATTCACAGTCTGCAGAGCTTTCCTTTTTCTCTCCACTCTGAGGTCAAATGATCATATTTGTATCCAAAATACCGGAGACATATCTAAAGTCTAAAGGGCCGATTGTAACAAAATATACTGAGAGTATGAATGTACAGTAAACTCTTTTCCATGACAGACTTGTATTTTGCTTCACCTCCAGGTCAACATGTCAACTTTATACAAAAGATATCTCATAATCAAGGGCCAGATTTCCATTTAATACTTTTTCAACTAATACTTTTGGGCATTCTCGCCTCCATTAGACAGTGTGACCTGCAACAAAAGTCTCCGACTGCAATTGGGTTGCATGCCCTTTAACCATTCGGCTACCAAAGCGCTCCAATTACCATTCATGCTACCACGAAGATAAATCCTTTCGGTCTGAATGACTCTGGTCTTTTCTTTCGGTCAAAATATACATTTAAATTCCTAAAACTTTTGGGGCAATTCAAGCAAAATGAAGAGTATGTTGTTCATTCCAGTCGGCACTTTCAAATTGTTGGGTTACAGCCTTTAGGGGCCACTTTGTTTTTTTTAACCTTACAATGGTTCAGTTTCAAGCAGCAGCAGAAGAAGAAGAAGAAAGGTAATGAGGGAAATTGTTTGATGATATATATACACACACACACACTAATATAATGCATCAAAATTATTTAGTATTCCATCTCACTGCTCTCATCGTCTTGTATTTTACACCTCTCAGTAGGATTTTATGGGGAGCACTAATAAACTAAACATTGCACACAGGGACTGTGTGTGTGTGTGTGTGTGTGTGTGTGTGTGTGTGTGTGTGTGTGTGTTTGTGCTTGTATATTAATTTATGTGTGTTTTTGTTCACTTCAGCCCGTTGTCACTACCCTGCCAGAGGAGAGTGGGGGGTCCAGAGTCGCGTAAATCAAAGCGTCGCATCATGGAGACACAGGTCAGTGCTTCTGTCTCCAGCTCGGGGCGAGGAGGGAGGTCTGGGCCACAAAACCTCTCTGATAATTTTTTTTTTCCTTTTCTTTTTTCTTCTTTTTATGCATCCAGGTAAACAGCTCTCCGCGATCCAAATAACCTGTCAGTCAGAACGCCGCGATGAAGGTTCATTTCGCAGTCTAAATCAGTCACCGTGTCTCTTAACACCCAGTGCAGCTCACTGCCTCAGTATTTTTCCTCTGCGTCTTGCTGTACTTTAATGCCTGCCGATGCTTTAGATTCGTCGATGGTGAGAGTAAAGGAAGCGTGCGGGAGATGAAGTGTCGTGCTTTTGCCTCGGTTAAAAATGTATAATTCAAATAAAAACTTGGCTGCACGAAAAAAAAACATGTATTTCATCAACATCTGCAGTTCAGCGCCACATTTATCATGATCATCAAACCCAATTCCCAGCGGATCACAATGAAACAGGCGACGTCGCATGTGGCAGCGACTATTTTTACACAGCATTCTTATCGGTGAGCGCTCTTTGTGCTGGGTCCTCCTACACAACACTCTGATCCGTGTGTGTGCACATACAGTAATCCTGGAACAATACTCTCCACAGAGCACTCATTTTCACTCTGGCACATCCAGGCCCCATTGTGCCGCTCTGATTGATGCTAATCTCCGTCCGTCTTAGAGGAGCAGGTTCGTTGTCGCGGGGAAAGTGAGACTGGGAGGAATGCTGATATGTGAAGCCCGGGATCACTTCCAAGTGCACTTTGCAGTCGATTACAGCTTGGCCAGGTGGCGCTGGCACCTTGGCAGTGCAGTATTGACAGAGCGCATCCATTTAAAGGCACAGACGTCGACCAAGGCCGCTGACTGATAATCTCCCATCCTAATAGTCATGCTAGAGAAGAGAAGGATAACGGTCAGAGTGCGGTGCCGTACGTCACAGTCCAGCGATGAGAAATGCAGCAACCTGCGTACCACACAGATGACGTTTCCAGTGATTGATTGCTCTGGTGAATGCTCTGGTGTTCTTACTTTTCATGGGTCGTGAGTCTTCGTGTCAGCAGAGCTGCCTCGCTAACCAGACAGCTCCACAGGATGTGCGATGGAGGTGATGCATTTAAGCGTCTGAGGATGTGACTCGCATCCATTAATTCTGTTAGTGTGGACTTATAGATATATCTGGCCTCAGCCATAGAAGGAACATGTAATCCAAGCTCCAAAGAATGTATATAACTCCTTTATTTTATTTTGTTCTCACTTCATTGAAACATATTTATCACAAAACTCAACGTTCCCTATGCAGGAGGTATCAGAGCTTGATCGACTCCTGTGATGATGTTGCCATCCAGACACGAGCTGATCTGTGTGTGTCTCCTGTGCCCAGGCTTGTCCACCCCCAGTTGCAGCCAACCCCATTGAGCTGATGCCATGTTGCCATGGCTACATGGGAGGGGCCAACCTCTACAACTCTAGGAAGTCAGAGGAGGAGCTTAGTTTGAGGTAAGGGGTGTACAGTAGGCCATGCATATGAGATATATGAGTTTACAGTTAATTGCAGTTCCTCCGTGGCACTGTGGAGGTTATTTTTTATTCTTCACATTTGTTTGCACGCCCTCTGGTGTTTTGGAGAACAGCGCATTGAGCATAAATGCATTTGCGCCATCCGCGGAGGCTCGCGGTGCCAAGCGCAAATCCAAACTAAGATTAACACCCTTTAGTGGGAAAGGTTACAATTGTCATTCATTCCCAGCTTTCTTTTGTCATCTCAGCCACGAATTCCATTTGTCTCCGTCCGAGCGGTGCATGGTTCTAAATTAATCTGCACCGAGTTTAAAAGAACAGAAAAGAAAGAGAAGTAAACGTCGCAGCATTTTCACTGTTTACTAACCCGTGTTTGCGACATCGAAAAGATGGCGCCTATTTTTAGCACAGATTTTGAAAACTTTGTTCACGATGGAAAGGCTGTCTAAATGTCCCTGACATTGACTCTGCTGTCACAATAGATCAACGCGGACGAAATACTATGAGATACAAATTTTATATTTTTATATCATGTGACCTAAAAAAACTAACTCTTTTTGCCGACAAAGTTTTGGGGATGACAGCAGAAGTCTTGGTGGAAAATATCTCGTAACCTTAAGTTGTTGTTTTTCTTCCTGTGTTCATTTTTGATTAAAGTAGCAATACAAATGTTGTCTTTAACCCCTGTGCGTCCCGTCCACAGCTCTCCTCCCAAGCGGATGTACGCTCTGTACCACAGCACGTACAACGGAAACACTGCCCTCTCCAGGGGTCTCCATCACTACAACAGGTTTCACTCATCTGTTGTTCTCCTTTGTAGAAACTCCTGACGTATACAGAGTTATACAGTCACATGTGGGGTCTTCGAGCACAACTGTAGCTCTTGAGGACCCTTTTCACTAAACACGGAATAAGAAATAAGGACAATTTGGCAGTTACACAGCTGATTTACAGTTTTTATATTTTCTTACACATAAGCTCTATACCCTTTTTTCAGAGTAGCATTAAAGACGTTTTTAGCATAAAGCAGGAGATGTATTTGAACTAAATTTATTTAACAATTCTACATATAAGCATTTGTTAAGCTACTACGCACAGAATACAGTATTTCCCTGTTGATGCGTTTCAACATGAGATGACTACATGTAATCAAGGTAATCAAAGTTTTCAAGTCTTTGACACATTTCCATTTTTGGCCACTTTGGACCTTTTTGAGTTGTGTTATGACATTTTTCGGAAGAAATATATTGAAATGCTGTCAACTGTCAAGTGCTTCTAATTGGTGTTCAGAAATGTGACCCCCGTACAGAGTAGTTCTTATTTATTTAATTGAGTTACTCCAGTTTAAAACTGCATTGATTTATAAATTCTTTAGCCACTTGAGGGCAGCATAAACCCAACAATTACATATTTTAACCTAATAAAGATGATATGGGGGACATGTTAGCAAACAGCTGCTTATTTAAACATCCAGCAGACAGAGAGCAACATTAACATTCATTTGGAGTCGTGTTTTTGGCAACCTGACCCTCTCCATTTACCTCTGTCTTGGTTCAACTCTTGAGGGAAATATTCTGGCTGTTCAGCTGCCAAATGCTCCACTGCATTCACCAGCTAACGCTAATTGCTAATTTGATCTGCCTGCCCATTTGGTGGTGGGCAGGTAGTGCGCAGTTAGTTTTTAGAGTTTTTTTGCTAATAATATAGCAGTGAGAGTGAACCGAAAGTTAAGGCCGTAAAAAACAAAACAACGACCCAAAAGATGCTAACATGCTCTGCAGTTGGGTGATAACTCTCAGTGAGTTCCTCACTATGAGTTCACCTTACAGAGTCATTTGCTCCATTATTTCTATAACAGCCTTGATTAGAGCAGCTTTAAGTATTTTTTTAACGTATTAAGTCTACTTTATGTTTATGGTGGTGACAAATGGTTGTATTTGTAGCAAACCTTTAAAAAGCATTTCAATGGAACTTTGGTGTTGCAGTGTTGAGATGGTGAACCACACCTGGACGATTCAGTCCCTGTTCCTGACTCCGGTGCTCGTCTGTATCTCTTTTCCTAGCGTGGAGGACACCTGCAGAGTACCACCACCTTGCTTCCCATATCCCCTAAACACCAACGGCAGCCATCACCACCACCAACACTCCCACCAGCACCAACACCAACACAACCACCAACACCAGCCGGGGCAGAAGCAGCTGGAGCCCCTCATCCAACGTGACATGCCCCCATACCAGGCCGGTATGGGCGTAGGGGGCGGCGTAGGCGGAGCAGGAGGAGGAGGAGAAGGAGGTGGCGCTGGAGGAGGTGGGGTGGTAGTCGGAGGGGGTGACGGGACAGTGGCCAGGAGCTGGGGAGGAGGCGAGGCGGTGAGGATCCTGGCGAGGCGCGTCACACCAGACGGGAAGGTGCAGTACCTTGTGGAGTGGGAGAACGTGAATTTGTACTGACACTAAGGGAGTAAACACGAGATGCAATGACTGTTTTGCAGTTGCCACAGGAACACTGTGTATGTCAAACGTGGCAGTGTTTAAAGTACAAACAAAACAAAAAAGAAAAGGAAAAAAAAAAATTATAAAAATATTCTCTACTTGTTGCAAATCCAGGTTGCTCTCATAGAATCACTTCTATTCTACATCATTATAACTCACTACTCGTTACTAAATGTCCCTCTTTGCTAGTGTTTCTCTGATATTTGTACTGTTAACTTTGGAATATGCCTTTGCATTTATCATGTTTAACAGTGATGAGAATGAAGATATTTAAACCTCCTGATGATTTGTAAATCGTATTGTATTCAAGAAGAGCATGTCTTTAATTGTAGTCATATCTTGATATACGGCACTGTAGATAAGCAACAGTATAGGATATTCAGGGAAAGAAAGATTACTGCTTTTTCATTGCTTTAATAATATTGCGAAAACGTCCACCGCTTGTCATTTGGACAACATGCTGCTAATTTAAAGGGACAGTTTGAAAGTTTGATGAAACGCGCTTATTCGCTTTCATGTCGAGATTTCGATGAGAGGATTGACACCACTCTCGTGTTTGTGGGGAAAATATGAAGATACAGCCAGGAGACGGTTATTGATCCGCTTATCCGACTCTCGGCCAGAGAGCGAATAAGCGTATTTTGTTATGTTATTATGTTGGCATACTGTAAAAAAGTAACAACTCAATGTGGCTTGTTGCACAAAAATCTGAATAAAAAGGTCAACGTTCAAAACTAGCTATATTTTGTGAAAAATCGCTTTTCCAGTGTTGAAATTACTAAATTTAATGTGTAGTTGGACCCAACTTTAAACTGCATTATAATCTGTTAAAGGAACAGTTTTCTAGAGGTTCAAGAGTTATATTTGCAGAAATGGAGTATGACATTAATGCATGTTTAATGCATTAATATGTTTTCTTCAGTGAATAATCAGCTCACGTATATTTGCATCGGCCACCATAGTTCATGCTTGGCACACGGTAGAAGTTTCAGTTGGCTGCAATCTGTAATCTCACCGCTAGGTGGCACCACATCCCACACACTTCACCTTTTAAATGCTGAGAAAAACAAGGATTATCTGTAACCAAATTCAATCGAGACATCTGAATAAACTGATTCAAATCACCAAATCAGGGTTTAGCAGGTACTTTATATAAGGTCACAAAAATGCCTTTCGCCAGCATTTGACATGGCTCTCCTAAAGATGAGCAAGCTAACCAGCCAGTCGCCAAAACACTTCCATCAGCCATCACTGTCATAACTGCTCATTCAGCAACTGATAGTTAATGTTCTCGTGGAGTTCAGTGAGAAAAATTAGCCCGGAAAATAAACGGTGATGAATGGTGCGTCTTCACCGGTGAGAGGCGCGATGACAGCTGGGTGGTGGCTGCGGGCTGCTCATGAAAACAAAGCAGTAACCTTTTATTGGCCAGGATGCAGCCTGTAGATGAAGTCTTGTACAGTATTTTAGTTTTAACGCCTTGCTTAAGGGCACTCTGAAAGTATTGGTTGAGCCCTGTCATCTGCTCAGATTTAATAAAAAAACAAATTCTCCGGAGGTTTTCATATTTCTTTTCCCTCATCGCGGTATGTTAATAAGAGATTGTATACATGTTATTATGGGGTTACTTATTTGTTATGTTAGATTTTGTCATACATAATTTACATTTAGACTACTGTATTAGAAATAGGAGCCACGAGACGGCTTTTGTTTTATAGATAGAATTATATATTCACACTATATTGCTATGATCGAATAACTTTATTTTATTTTTTTGACGTGGTTGAATAGTGCCTATATGGGTTGCGTACCTGCCGGTTGGTCTGCCGACCCGAGTCGACCAATCAGACGACGGAGAGATGAGCGAGGCCGTAATGCTACTAGACAAGAGGATGGCTCTTTATCAGTTGACAGATACAACTACATGGGTAACAAGGACCGGTTATAACGTTGAGTTGTTTTGTTCAGAACGGGACTGTGATGTAACTGTACATTCCAAACAAAAATAATATATACATGTTGAAATGTCTGTTTGAAGTCATCAGAATGGAAATTACTTTTGCAAGAATGCGTTTTCTTTCTTCTTTATTTTGTTTTTGATGGGTGTTAAATGTCATGAAGATCAGCGAAAGGTCCAGTTCAGGTTCAGTTTCATGTCGTAGGGAGTTTAATCCCCTCGTTCAAAGTAACAGTACAGGTGAAGAAGACACTGATAGGCCCGACTGCTAACTCAAACCCAAAGTTTCTTCCAGGGTCTAACAGTCTATAATTTAAAGAAGATACAACATGGCATTAAGTAGGAATTCATAAAGCAAGTGAGGTGCTGGAGTTGGATTTTATCTTCGTGCAAACAGGTTACATAAATCTAGAGTACTGTGGTGCAAGTTTCAGAGTTTATATTTTATACAGAGGTTTATTTCAGCAATCTGTGCGATAAAACTCACACAAACGTATACATTCGTCAGTTTTATCTGTCAGGAAATACTGCATTACAGTTTAAGTTGGCAAAAGCAAAGGACAAATACAGCATTTATACTGTTCTAATCAAACCAATGCAAATCTCTCCGACTTTATTTCCAAACCGACCTTCCTGTTGAATTTTCAGGCCAGTGAAATTATGTTGATTGCGATTCTCATCCTCCTCAGTGACTATCTGACTGTAGTTTATTAGGGAAGGGGTGTGTTGAACCTTTCTAGGCGATGGTGATGAATGTATTCGTGTGTTTTCTATGGTATGTCTATACCCGTCAAGTGCTTGTTATAGGTCGTACTCGAGGTGGAACTCAACCCGATTCGTTTAAAACAAAACAAAAAAGGAGGAAATTAAGATATCAACATTAAGGAACATCATTTATTTTGGGAGATGTAGTCTTTTTTTCTGATAAGTAGTCAAGTCCAAGTTCAGTTTGATGTATTTTTTGGAGAAATTACATTTGTACATGTATACTCTGCGTTGACACCTAATATGTAACATGAATAATAAAAAATAAAATGTTTCACCTCATGCAATGTGTTTCCTATCTATTGGTACATGAAGGTAATCATTCATGTCTGTCTGTCTGTCTGTCTGTCTGTCTGTCTATAGATCTAAATTCTGTTATCATTTACCATGTTGTTCCAAAACCTTCTAAAACCTCAAAACTTACTGTAACAGCAGACGGTGTAACAGTCAAAATAGAAACCAGGAATAGAGGGAATATTTGTCGTTGTATCTGTGACGAAACAATAATCTCAATTGAAGGTACACTTATTAGATTTTTTTCTCAGAGCTTTCAACCGCATCTCCTGGTCTTCATCGTTGAACGGAAAAGACTCATGCGCCACTTGTTAGCACCTGACATGTTCTATAGACACACCACAGTTGCTGATGAAGACCATGAGATGCAGTCAAAATGTTAAGAAAAAGCGAGTAATTACAGCTTGAGTTCGGAGTTCTGTCTGTCTGTGAAATGATCTTTGAAGAGGGTGTGAATTTCAGAGAATAATCGATAGTCTCGGGGTTACCTTTGTGGAACCCCAAATTGTATCAAGCCCACCTCACAGCTTTCATCTTAATTATACGTTTATTCTGTTTTTTAGAAGTAGAATGGTCCCAGGTCATTAATAACCGATGGGGAGAACTGCTCAAAAAAAGGCCCCAAAACACTTCAAGAGACTATTTTCACAGGCCAATAATGCACATCTGTACATAATCATATACATCGCCTCTGGTAGACGGAGGCTGGCTGACTTTCTTTTGGCATTAATCACTTCCACTGTAGGTGGTAATCAAACAATGATGGCGAGAATCCCTCTAAATTAGGGGGGGGGATGATGAATTACATCACAGCCAAATATGTCTTGTCGGACAGATTTACTACTTTTTTTTGGGGGGGGGGGGGGGGAGAAAATGTACAACTGCTGCCAACATGAAAGACAGATGTTTATTTTGTGTTCGTGCCAGAAACAATGAGATTTCCCGGTGAATGGAAATGCTAAATAATGACTCCAGAGATTAATACAGCATACTCCTGTGATATGTTTTATTTCCAGGAAGCAGAATAAATATAAATTGATGTCGTGGGCAAAGCATTTGCCACGTTGCAGCTGTTGAGTCAAACGTTGTGTTCACGGCACGGCCTTGTCAAGACTTCTTGAGGAAAGCCACTTATTTGGTCCTGCGGTCATCACTGAAAGGCAAGTGAAAAGGCATTTTTCACGAATAATATTTTGACACGCAGTCGAAAAACACAGGTGTAAATGATCAAATGAATGACGTCTGAATTTCATTGAGCTGC